>CM040625.1:50388766-50417026 GCA_022817965.1 Solanum lycopersicoides | reverse complement strand
CCACTGAGTCTATGGAATGAATGTCATGATCTGGATCATTAACACTCATAAGATGACATAATAACCCCTTGGACATCATTTTATTGGCGTTTATGTTCGAAATCAAGAGGTTAGGACGACTCGAGTTGTACCCCTCCCAGACTAGCTCCTGTTCATTAGGGAAACAAAATCTCACCACTCTACTACGATAGTCCAAGCAATCATAACAACTGTGAAGCCAATCCATGCCAAGAATAACATCAAAATCATGCATGGGTAACTCAATCAAGTTTGCACACATAGTCTTACCACTCACAACTATTGGGAAATCCTTGTATACTCTATCAGTTCTTACATTCTCTCCTAAAGTTGTACTAACCACTATAGGATCATGCAGAACTTCAGGCAATATCTCAAAAGTAAGAGCAAGCAGAGGAGTCACAAAGAAAAGCGTAGACCCTGGATCAAGTAAAGCATAAATAGAAGTTGAGAATACTTGCAGCATACCTGTGACCACATCAGCGGACTTCTCCTGCTCCTCCCTGCCCTTCAGGGCATAGAATCTGTTCCTCTTAGGAGGCTCGGCTGCTGCTGCACCCTGTGGATTAGGCCTAGGCTGAGAATTACCTCCACCCTGACCTCTGTTCTGTGGACAGTCTCTGACCATGTGTCCATTCTTACCACAACCGAAGCAGGCATTAGTGCCCTGTCTGCACTCTCCACTGTGAGCTCGGCCACACTTAGCACAATTCTTCTTAGGAAGCTGCATCTCACCTCCATTGCCCTTCTTGGGCTCATGTCTGCCTCATCTAGGTGAGCACTCCTCTGATTAGAATTTCCAGAACTCTGTTGCCCCTTTTGAACCTGGCTGCTCACGGACGCCAAAGTTGTTTCTGTGGCCTCCATGACTGGGACCTGCCTGATCTTGAGGCTAGGCCTCCTAGCATCACGAACACCTCTCTTTTGCGGCTGTCCTCTACCTGCTGGACATGCACCATCAACCTGGAAAGATCCATTTATCATGGAGCATCGCAGATCGACACTCCTCCTCCAGTCTCCATTGATTCCTGTAAGGAACCTGCTCATCTCATCCCTGCTGTTAGAAACCAGGGAAGTAGCATACCTGGATGATTTCAACAAAGCTCAGTATTCTCCTCATTCTTGCTATTAAATACTAGAGAAAGTAACATACCTTGATAGCTTAACAAACTTCAGGGAATACTCCCTAACTGTCATAGAGCCTTGTTTAAGGTTGATGAACTCCTCAACCTTGGCTTCCCTCATCTCTCTGGGGAAGAATCCTCCAAAATGTCTTGAACAGCTCCCAAGTGACTGGCACTCCACCCAAAACTCGGCTATCTTGCCACATCTTGCACCAAGTCTGTGCAACATCCTTGAGCTGATAGGAAGCCAGCTCAGCCTTCTCAGTATCTGTGGCCCCCATAGCCACCAGAATCTTATGCACCTCATCCACAAACTCTGGGATCCTCTGCAGTCCTAGACCCGGAGGATTCATCCTCGTGAAATCCCTCAGCCTGTCAGCCATGCTACGAACCGGTGGGTCTCCCTCTGAACATTCTGCCGGTTGACCTGGGCAGTCATAGCCTGGGCCTGCATAGTAATGGCCTGTGCCATCTGGGCAAGATGCCCTCACCTCAGCATCAGTCAACCCAGCTGGGTTAACTGGCATAGCCACTCCTTCAGCTGGAGCCTGGGGTGGAACCTGATTGCCCCAGCAGCTGCACCTCCTCTCCTCTGACCAAAGCCCTCCTAGTATTCATTCTCTGAAAACAACAAAGATTGATGTTAGACACGCTCATAACACCAAGAAATTAAACTTTAGAAAAGAAGATAAGATCAGAAAAAGGGAAGTTTTCCTACGCATCATGCAGTCTCTAATCCAGGATAGTGGTGCACTTCACTACCATGACTTAGAAACTACTCAATGTGGTTGATGTGAACTCATTATTATCGAATTTAACCTAGTGCTCTGATACCAACTTTGTCACGACTGGAATCTAGACCCCAGACGAGACCGGCGTCGTTGACCTCTCAGAGGTCGCAGACAAGCCTACTTACGTTATTCATACTTCACTTAGGTTAATTTTAGCGGAAAATTTGAAACTTTTTGTTCCTTAACATATTTGTTAAACATTCTTACATTTCATAATAGTTCACCATCAACCATCTAACATTAAGAGATAAGCAACTGAAAGAAATAGATCAATAAGTATTAAGTGTATAATTGCCAAAATGGCACCAATACAAAGTCTGAATAAAAACAGGAAAGAAACGCTAGTGGAACATGCTCCACTAGCTCAACTCTAAAACTAGAATGTAAAACAGTAGCATCCTCGAAAGCATGAGGACTTACCAAATTCCGGAGGAATGCTGACGTCCGGATAGACTCAACAATGATCTTGTAGCTCTATCGCCCACCTATGCGTGCACCTAAAATAGTATAGATGTATAGGGTTAGTACACACTTGTACTAAGTATGGGTATATGCAAGAACACACCACGGACATGCATGAGAAAGAATAGCTCTTTCCTAACAACATGATTTTTGGGGGTCAAGTAAGTGGACTTGCCAAATTGAGATTAGGAAAGTCATGCCATGAGAGTAACATGCACCATCATAAATATCATATTGCACACAGCACGTAACATCTTCATATAGCACATATCATAACATATAACATATAACACATAGCTTCTTTCATATCATTCATTCGTATGCCATGAGACCTTGGAATCATGGACTTGACATTAAGACTTTCCGAAATGAGGGCTCAACATATGGGACCTCAACTAGGGAGTCTTCATTAGCAAACACAGAGTCTGCTTCATTCATGCATACGTACTTCATTTCATTTATTCAAATGCCAGTGTGAACACCAGCTATACCTAGGGTGTAGTTTAAGACTTTCATCGGGTTTGCTGTGCAATGATCAAGAATAACCTAATGTCATTACCTGAGTCTAGCTCACCTATTGATTATCCTATCCTAACACTTTTGGTATCATTCATTTCATTATGTGCTTCATTTGAGGCTGGCCTCGTTCATTCATTGGGAACTTTAACTTTAACCGACATAGATCATGTGAGGATCATGAAATCCAGTGTCTCCCCCACACCGAAAAGAGGTGGAATCACCGGCCAAAGTGATCCAATAACATACTAGCGTACATGGTAATTTAACCCCGCCAAATCCCTGTATTTGCAGTATAGGTTCGAAGACTAGGAGATGTATGGAGACCCATACCCGGCAAGCCGGACAGTCTCATCTCATGAGAGTTACGTGAGCCTTCGCCCTTCCCGAAAGAAGGCATCACCGCTCATAGCTAGCCTATCGGTGCTCAGTATAAAGTTCAATTTCATTCAACTCATACGTCATGGAAGCTGGCTTCTAGTATGAGGACATCATAGCTCATTAGATGATTTCTCATCTCATCATTAGTATTAAGTGTGTTAATCTCAATACTTTTATTAGAGTGTTCATAAAGTCTGGTCTCTTCATTATCTTACACTCTCATTGGTGAGTATGTATTGGTAACATTTACTTAAGCTCATTTGAGATTGCTCTTATCATTTACATTAGCCTCATATCATGTTGTCACCACATTCTTCATCTTTAGCACCTTTGCTTTTCATAGTTACTCACCTCTTATTACGTGAATGTTCATTTCATCATTTCATAGTTCATCTCATCATATTCCAATGCACTTGGCCACTTAGTGTATCTTACACTCGTACTTAACCCTTCTAGGGTTCATCATTTCATTACATACATCTTAGGTTCACTTATTTTTGAACGTATGTTAGAATTATGTACCTATACATACAAGCCATGGGGCTTCATTCATAGTTCGTTAAGTGATTCTTACTTTCCTAAGATTATGTAGTACAAGACTTATGTATCTTGTATATATGCCAAGATCTTGATTTTGATCTAAGTAGATGGCATTATTCTTGGATACTTTACTCACGTATGACTTATGTATCAATACGAAAGTTTGGAAAGGGAACCCAAATCTTGAATCACTTGGATATCATTATTATTTTTCATTGATTTTATTTCGAATATTCATAACATTAGAACACTAAATTAAATCTCAACATTAATATCGAAGGATTAATTCTCTATTTAATTTTACTCTTAAGTTGGCCGAAGGGTTGTGGGTTCGAACCCCCACAACCTCTTTTTATTTTTCATTAAGAATACATTGCTCATTTTCTCCGAAACCAAGAGGTTGTGGGTTCAAACCCCCACAGCCTCTTTGATTTTTCCTTTAATTCTCGCTGGGATAGGGAGGTTGTGGGTTCGAACCCCCACAGCCTCCTTATTTAAATTTTAATTTCGCTGAGGCTATGAGGTGGTGGGTTCGAACCCCCACAGCCTCTCCAACTTTATTTTAATTAAATTGGGCGAGTGGCAGTGAGGTTGTGGGATCGAACCCCCAAAACCTCACTTTATTTCTTTTTTAATTTCGCTTCTCTCTTCTTTCAGCCTTGAGGTCGTGGGTTCGATTCCCACGCCTCGCGTTTATTTCTTTTTTGTTTTCTCTTCTTTCGCGCGTGCCTCGAGGTCGTGGGTTCGAATCCCACGCCTCCCATTTATTTGTTTAACTATTTTTCTCCTCCTTCTCCCCACAACTCGCGAGTTCGATTCCCCCCAACCCCAATTTCTTATTTCTTTGTAGCGAATATCAGTGGCCAGGTTCGAACCCCCGCCTCCCCATTTTTTTCCCTTGTCACGCGAAATCAGTAGCTAAGGGGTTCTATTCCCCTTAGCTCCTTCACGTTTTTCTTTCTTTTTCAGCCATCTCAACATGTGAGGTCTTGGGTTCAATTCCCATTGACCTCACTTATTAAATTTTCTCTTTTAAAACCCAGATTTTAACCTTATTATAGAGTACCCAAATCTGGAAAATTCTTGTCATTATTCAACTCATTTTTAGTCACATTGTTCATAAGTTTAGTTGGCTAAAAGATGATTATTTCAATTCACTATATTTCATTGCAATGCACATCACATTGTATACATATTTCACACATAAAATACACAAGAATTTCATTTCTTATACAACTCCAAACAGTGGCTAAGGCACTGCCAACGTGCACACACACACCAACCTTTTCGACCACACTTTGAATATCATTTTCGTAATTTCCCTCACATAAACATGTTCACATTTAATATAAACACATCATACATACTTAAATCTAGCAGCACAACATACCCATCCTATGAAATCGTTTGGGAGCTAGGGACAAGGACATACAAAAGGGAACAACCTTAGTTTCGGAGTGAATCTTTTTGAGTCGTAAGGGACCTCTTGGGAAAGGGACCAAGAGAGAAGAAACCCATACCTTTTGATGTTGTTCAAGTGTGAAGCTGCTGCCCAGAAACTCCTCCAAACCACGCCCAATTCTCCTCAACGTACACACCACTCGACGAACAACCTCCTTTTGCCTTGACGTTTTTGATTACCTTGCTTTTCTTAAAACTTTTCGTGTGTTTATCAAGTGTGAAGAACAATTATTATTAAACTGTTCTTGAGCTTTCTTGTTAGTCAGAGCGTGAGAGAATGAGAGTTGACAGACGTGAAAGAGAGTTGAGAAACGTGAGGGAGAGAGTTATTAGGATTATGAGACTAAATTCAAGAATTAGACAAAATAGGATTTAATTAAATTAATACAAATCTGATTTATTTTGATTAATACGTGAAAGGACCATTTTACCCTTAATGAAAATATTTTAATTGATGATTAAATCATCAATTCATTGCTCCTAGTGGGGCTCGAACCCGAGTGGCACCCCATTTGCAAAATGGGTTACTTCGGGTCGCCCCAACCCAAAATGCTCTTTTAATTAAATTAATTACTTAATTTATTAATTCCTCAGGGTAATTACAATATTACCCTCGGCCTGGAAAAGACCATTTTACCCCTGGACCCTCAAAACTTAAAATTTCCTATTTTAAGTCCGGTAAAGACTCCTTCGATAAAGTCTTTGTTTTCGCGAGCCTTACTTTGTTGTTCCAACCTTTCAAAGCTCAACTAACTCCCCAAGTTAGTTGACTTGGTCGTAGTAAGGGTTCTGAGGTCTGGTTATACGCGTATCAATCTGTGTGAACCTTGGTTTAATCGCAAGCATTCTTGACACCCTAAGTCTTGATCCTATTCATTTTTAGGGTTGTTACAAGCAATAAAGACCATTTGCATGTTCATAAGCATTACAGTCATCATATAAGGTCATCTACCTTTATCAACATTTATAAGCATAATATTGACCTCCTAAAGCTCCTATCAAAGCAAACTAGTGCAAGACATAGGTAGAGTCCCATACCCCTATCTAAGCTAAGTCAAACCCCTCAAGTCACTTTAGTTAGTCTATTCGTCATTACTTCATTTTAGTTTAGGGAACACTTGCGTTAACCGACATAGACCACATGAGCTAATGTGGAATCCGGTGTTGTAAAACCTTACACCGATGGAAGGTGGTCTACCGGCCATGATAGAACCTAACATGAAACTTAGCATCTAGGTGGATCCACTGGCTAGTATTCCTATGGTGGAAACATAGTTATGGAACTTGGGGCAACATTGGAAATATAACTCTACACCCTATTTGGGTAATGAGGCTATCCACCCCGTGAGAAACGTAGTGAACCCTACTTTCCCTATATGGGAAAGTGTCACCCTCTCACATACAAGATCACTCGGTCCTAAGCTAAGTCCCTTATTGAAATTTCTTTAATCTTTATTGATCAATCATAACTTAGTTTAGGTCATAGGGTCTAGACCTTGTATAATCATTATCATAATAGCTTAATAGGAATTGCATGAGTATAATCCTTTCATCACAATCCACATAAGTAAGGTTAACACATTACATACTCTTTCGTAATAAGACACATTGATAATCACCATTATCCTCATAACTCTACATATTAATTAACCTCAAAACCATAATCAAGACATTTCAATTCAATATCATACCACCCTATCAATCCTAAACAAGGCATACTCCAACACAATCACCATGACTTAATCACAATTAATCATAATTGAAGCAAAATATAGGGATCACAAGACTTGCCAAGTCTCCTTCACAATCCTCATCAAGGTGTTACCCTTAACCCTTAGTTCAACTCAATTAGGTCATCAAATCACCATAATTAAATAACCAATATAATCACAAGGCTAAAAGATACAATATAAGTAACGATCACAACCTAGGGTTAGGAACTTAAGATCATGTTCTTCAATTTAGACAAGACCATCAATAATTACCATAATCAAGTTAGAATACGTGTTAATATAGTATATATAACCTAAAGAAAACATCAACAACTAAATTCATAACTTCAAATTCGTAATTGGATGAAACCCATTTGAAAATTGTAGATTTGAAAACACTTTGAATGAACCCTTTGAGGAAAAATGTCTCAAAGGTGAAGAGATCCCATACCTAAAAGTTTTGACAAAGATTTGAAGATGAATTCGTCCCTTTCCAGCCCCAAAGCCCTTCCTTATCTTAGTCTTCAATGGTGTCTTCCAATAGAGAGAGAGAAGAGAGAAGATAGAGTAATTGGTCTTTTAGTTCTAATTAGATTAATGGGGTTGGGGACTTTATATGGGTGACTAACTAACTTAATTAGACCCCCTTAATCCATTAATTAAAAGACTAACCCCCAAGATAATTAATGGAACTTAAATTAAAAACATGCAGGAAATATATGCCTTCATAGACGGAACCCGTCGACGGGCCGTCTGTGAGTCGAGAGACCCGTAACCTCTTGTCCTGAACATCATTGATGAGAATAGAGACTTGTGCAGGTTATATATTTCTCCAGTTGGCTAATTGTGGGACGACGGTGGCATCGACGCCCCATCAGTCCACACACGGACAGTAGCCTCCTCCGTCGATGCACACTGCCTAGGCAGTGTTGCCTTAATCTGCAGGGGTCCTTTTCAAGGGCCCTTTGTTGGTACTTAGGGAGTCATACCCATGCGTTTCAACCATGAAACATCTCTAACACGTGTTCCACATATTTTCACCAAATTTCATTAAATTCCGACTCTTAAAAACTAGTCAAACAGGCCAAGGCACACTAGTACCTCTTTGAACCAACATTCGAACGTCATGGACGTTCTTGGACGTTTTGGTTCCCAGAATTCCTAAATGATCTATATTTCTCTGTTCCTCTTCCTTAGACGACTCTCCTCTACTTGTTGTGCATGGACCATCAACCTGGAAAGATCCATATTGTCATGAAGCATGGTTGCACGACATTCTTCTTCAAGCTTTTCGGACACGCCCGTTACATAGCAGTTCATTTCATCCCTATCATTAGAAACCAAAGAGAAAGAATATTTGGACAACTTAATGAATTTTAAGGAGTAATACTTGACACTCATACATCATTGACGAATATTAATGAACTCCTCTAGCTTAGATTCTCTTTGCTCCTTTGGGAAGAATATGTCAAGAAAGGCCTTTTTGAAGATCTCCCAAGTCACGGGACCACCTCCTAAAGCCCTACTATCCTTCTACAAATTGTACCATGTCTGAGCCATGTCCTTGAGTTGATAGGCAGCAAGCTCAGCCTTTTCAATAGTACTTACTGTCACGACTCGGATTCTGGAATACGAATCGCAACCGGCGTCGTTGACCTCTCAGAGGTCGCAGACAAGCCTCTTCTTGCGTTCATTGCATTCATACGGTTAATTTTAGCGGAAAATTTAAAATTTTTTGTTTATATTTGAAGTATACATAGACTTCATATTGCAAACATATAAACGTGTTTTTGTAAGGAAGTTCATTGCTCATACATCAACCATCTAGTTATAGAAACATACAACTTGAAAGAAATAGAACCTCATGCCATGAGTAATACTTGGCAAAACGGCACCATTACAAGCGTGAGAATAAAATGGGAAAGAAACACTAGTGGAACATACTCCACTAGTTCAAACCTACTACTAAGCAAGAAATGTAAATACTGGCATCCTCGAATGCATGAGGACCTACCAAGTCCGGATGAAATCTCTGAGTCCGAACAACTGCAATGATACCTTCAACGTCCACCTGAGCCTGCACCTAAAATAGTAATATTGTATGGAATTAGTACACACTTGTACTAAGTATGGGTATATGCATCAACACATTATGGTAATGCATGAAGAAGAATGGCTCTTCGTAATCAACATGCTTTCTTAGGAGGTCAAGTCTCTTGACTTGCCTAATTCGTAATAGGAAGGTCATAACATGAATATGTCACACATCATACATACATAGGTTCACATAACATACATTTCATGTTTCATATAGCATAAATTTCATATCCACGAGACCTTGAAATCATGGACGTAGCATTAAGACATGTCAAGTGAGGGCCCAACATATGGGACCTTAACCCGAGAGCCTCCTTTAGCAAACACAGAGTCTTCTTCATTCGTTCATTCTTACTTCACATTATTCATTTCATTCATTCATAGGCTGATGTAAACACCAGCTATACCTAGGATGAAGTTTAAGACGCTGATCGGGATCATGAAGTGCAATGACCAAGAATGATCAATGTCATTACTTGAGTCCGGTTTCACCTCCTGATTGTCTTGCACAAACACCTTTGATATCGTTCACTTCATTATCTTTCATACTTTGAGGAACTTTCAACCTTAAACGACATAGATCATGTGACCATCATGAAATCTAGTGTCTTCCCCACACCGAAAAGAGGTGGAGTCACTGGCCAAAGTGAAACCAAAACATGCTAGCTTTATGGGTTCGAACCAAGATAGTTCCCTATGTTGGCAACATAGTTCAAAGACTAGGAGATTTAGGGAGACCCATACCCACCTTGGTGGACAGTCTCATCTCATGAGAATTACGTGAACCTCCGCCCTTCCCGAAAGAAGGCATCACCACTCATAACTAGTCTATCGGTGCTTAGCTTAAAGTTCTTATTTACATTCAACTCATACATCATCGAAGCTTGCTTCTAGCATGAGGTAGTCATAGCTCATTAGATGATTTCTCATCTCTTCATTACGTATTAAGTGTGAATTGTCCTTACACTTACATATAGAATGTGATTGAGGCTTGTCTCTAATTCTTCAACACTCTCTTAGGTGAGTAGTTTTGGTGACCTTTACTTAGGCTTGGTTGAGACTTGTCTCACCATTCATCTTAGCCTCTTATCATGTTGTCGCCATTTTCATTAACATCATAGTTTAACATAATTACTCACCTCATTACGTGAATGTTCATTTCTTCATCTTGCCATTAACTTACATCATATGACATGCACATGGTCTTTAGTGTACTTTACACTTATGGTAGTACCCTTTCGGGTTACTCATATTTGGTTAAGTGTTTCATGATCATCTAAGTGCATATTGTGCAAGACTTATGCACCTTGCACATTCGGCCAAGGGACCGAGTTCGATTCCTAGTGGTTGCATTTTATTTTATTATATGTAAGACTTTTGTGCCTCACAATTTCGGTCAAGAGGACCCGTGTTCGAATCCCTTGGGAAGCATGTATATTCTTTTGATTTATTTTCATTGTGTGTGTGTGAGACTTATGCGTCTCCACACATTCGGCCATGAGGCCGGGTTCGATTGCCATCTTACACACAAGATTATTTTTTTTAATTTACTCAAGACCTCTTCATCTAGTGCTAGAACCTTGAGGTTCTGGGTTCCACCCTCAATGGCAGCATTCCTTTTTCTTCATTTTTACAAGTGTTTAGCCGAGACCTATTCAATTAGTATAGGCCTTTAGTTCACTTTCTTGAATTTAGCCTAGGTGTTTACCTTAGAGTTTTACATGAACTTGTAACCAATACTTTGATCTAAAATAATGCCATCTACCCGTAGCACCTCTTAAGCTCTAAGGCATCACATTTATCACAATTTCTTAATCACAGTACACTCAAATATTCATATGTATTAACCTTTGTTGTGCAACGATTTCATAGTTTCTATAGTGAAGCATTCGGCTTCATTAGGACCTTAGATTAGTATTTAGTCCTTGTCAAATTAACATAAATGTTCCTTTGTGCAGTTGACACCATGGCCGAGAGTCTTAGACTCCAAAGAATTGGCAGATTAACATTTCGTTAAGGACCATACTTTCATTTTCTTGTTCATGAATATCACGTTTTCTTTTTGCATGTTAAACACATAACATTAGGTAACACATAATTCACAATTTCTTCAAATAGACCGTAACAACATAATCACGGAAAACAGCATACTTGTGTACATGTAACATTCAATATTCGGACGTACATAACAAAATCATAAACAGTCCGAGAACACACATTGCACACAATCACAATCATTCCTAAAATCATCTACCAGAATTCATAACAACACATGCATCAATCGTTGATAGGATCTAATGACAGGGGCATGCAACGGGGACAACCTTAGTTTTTAGATTGGATTTGAACTGAGCCTTAGGGGATTCTTGTGAAAGGGACCAAGCGAGAAGAAAACCCATACCTTTTTCAGCTTTGATAACCAGCCACAAACACGTGCTAACCCACGCACAAACCCCTATTCCGATCCTTGGTTCTTGTTCACAAGTGAATTCCTTTACGTGATTTCTTAAAGCACTTAGGCGTACAATTTTTCTTTTCGTTTTTGATTGATTAAGCCGAGAACTCTTTAGAATAGGAGGCTTATTTTGTTTTCTATTTTTTAAATTGCAAAGTAAAGCTGAAAACTATTTTGTGGATATATAATGAATTAAGAGTGCACATTGAGTACACTCCTAGTGGGAGTCGTGCACCTCTTTTCTTGGGGGGTTTTTGTTGACTTATTCAACACAATTTAAATGATAAGATCAAATTAAATTCTACATGTTAAGTTACTAGAAGGCCCCTCCTTATTTTGTCTAATTTAAAGAACCTAAATCGTCAACTTTAATGCCCCCAACTCGGCTCGAACCCGAGTATGGAGATCCGGTCAAACTCTGATTTGACCACCGAGCTTTGAACCATTTTGAATAATTAAAAATCTTATTTAATTAATTAAGTATCAACATTCTATGTACGTTTAGGTCTTATTTAGCATAGTCGTTTTTGCGTTGTCACACTTACTCCCATAGAAAACAAGATCTTATAGACCTCATCAAGGAAATTTTGGGGTCTTCATCAACTTTTGATCCAAAGAACATGAGAGGATTCATAGTAAAATCTCTAAAACGACTAGACATAGTACTAGCGTGTTGGTTCTTTTGAGGTACAACCTCCATGTTAGCTTGTGCCATAATGGCTTGAGCATGAGTGGTGATGGATTGGGCCATTTGGAACAGGGCTTCCCTCACATCACCATCCGTCATGGCCATAGGATTGACCGGAACTTGATCATTCGCAACAGCTTGCACTTGAGGAGGAACTTGATTGCCTTGGGGAGTAGCTCCGCATTCGCAATCTCTTCTCCTACTCTTCTCGCGGCTGTCCTTCTTGTGTTCATCGCCTATAACCACAAGAAAGGGATTAGATGCTAACAAACACATAGTGTCAAATCTCTAAAGGCACGACATAGGGTTACCAAGAAAAGAGAATTTTCCTAAACATCACATAGCCTCTCATCCATAATTGTGGCGCGCTTCACAATCATGAACAAGACACTAGGTAATGTGGTTTAGTGAGACATTGATCCTAAAGATATTTAACCTCATGATCTGATATCATGTTTTTCACATCCGGAGAGTACACGACATATGTGACCGGCGTCGTCGTCCTCTCAGAGGATTAGACAAACCCTTAGCATTCGTCATAACATGTCATCATTTAAAGTTGCCGAAAAACTTAAAACTTTTAATACTATGTGGAGTATACTTAGACTTCAAACATAACATTCATGAAAATATACGTAGTGATATTCTGAAAGCTGTCTCATATAAAAACCATCTAAAGAGTACGAATCTGGACTTAGCCAATAAAAGTCAATATGCCATATAGGCCTTAATACAAAAGAATCAAAAGAATGTAAACGAAATCAAAAGTATTCTTAATAACTACTAAAGTTTTCATGAACTGGAATAATGAAAAGATAGCATCCCCGAACATGAGGACCTACCGAGACTTGGAGAAAGAGTTTCAAGCTTCTTTAATCGACCTAATCAATCTTCAATGGCCGGACCTTACATATATAGTAATATAAAGTAATGAGATTAGTACGCCACATATACTATGTATGGGTATATGCACATAATATTTAAGGACATGCATGAAAAGGATCATTTAATAGAAAGCATGCTAAGTCATTTGAAAATCTTCAATGCACTTACCGTAGAACATATACAAGTTAAGGATTCCATCAACATAAAGCACGATCATAATCAATACATATTATCATAAAGTCTTGTTAACACTTCATATTCATTAGATCATATAATCATAATATACAAACACCTACCAATGATCTCGTTCCCAACCTACAAGTGCAATGGTCATGTGAAGCCCCATAACCCCACACAACCAAGTATCTACGATAGGAGACCATAAGTAAAGCTTTGATTTATATAACTTGTAACATAAGTAGTCATCACCTCATAAAGCAATATAGACCAATATCCTGTTCATTAACGTAACCAACTTTATTTAAGAGTAACAACATGTATCATAAGAAACATACCTTTCACGTGATCATATTACATAAGAACAATCTCCAAGGACTTCCCTTAGAGTCAACTTGTGCAATGTCTAGGTAGAGTCCCATACCCTTACCTATACTAAGTAGTCTCTTCAAGTCACCCTAGTAAACGTCGATTTACTTGTCTTTCTCTTTACTTGAGGGAACATTCGCCTTAACCGAGATTATACCATGTGAGATAAACATGAAATCGGTGTCATAAAACCCCACACCGGAAAAAGGTGGTCTACCGGCCAAAGTAGAACAAAACATGACAAACTTTCTAGGTCGATCCACTAGCTAGTATCCTATGGTGGCAATATAGTTCAAGAACTAGGAGATATATTAGATACCCATATTTCCACATTACATGTCAGCCTCTATCTCATGAGAATTATTGTGAACTTACCTTCCAACTAAGGAAGGGACACCTCTCATATCTAGTCCATCAGTGCTAAGCTTAAGTCCATTTGTGAATAACCTTTAAGTCATCATTTATTCATACATCTTATCATAAGTCATAGGAGATTACTCCTTTTATAAACATGATCATAATCACTTTAGGATTAGATGATAATTTTCTTTCATCGTAACCCTTCGTTTGTGAGATTAACATATCATAAATCATCTTGTGTAAAGAATACAAGAGAATATCATAAACTTGCATTATTGTATTCCTATCATGATATCACAAATTAACATATTCATAGACCAAATATATGAACAGATTATCATACATACTTCATTAGCATTGTAACAACATTTATAGGCTAACATAAACATCATAGAGTAATCACGACTTTAGAAGACTTACCTCTTGCTTCCAATATCCTTATTCAAGAACTTATATTAAATATACAACAAACATCCAACAACATAGTGAAATACTCAATAGCATAATCAATAATAACTCTTCAACTTATAAACAATACTAATTCGTAAATTAGAATGTGGGAAAGGGTCATTTAGGAGTTCGTTCAAGTCATAGTCCTAATCCCAACGTTTACATGTTGTCAATTAGTAGATATAACCCAATCGAATCCCTAATTTATAGGAGGAACATGCTTCACATGAAATTCAAACATTACAAGTCAAATACACAACAATACATACTTAATTAACCATAGAAAATCACTATACTTCGTCAAAAATAATAAATCTAGAGTTAGGAAGAAAACTCGTTTTGTAGAGTAAAAACCCTAGGATTTGAATTTCTTGAAAACTATCTTTGAAAGGACCTCTTGGGGAAAGGAATACCAAGAGTGAAAAACCCATACCTTATTGATGAATATCTATGAATTTTGGAAGAAAATCTTGAAGTGTTCGTCTTCTTCCTTAAGCGCTACTTGTTCTTCAATGTAGTTTTGAAAAGAGAGCGTTCTTGAGAGAGATGAGAGAAATTCGTTTGATTTGGTTTAGGTGTGTAAAAAGTGATCTAAATCTGACATAAATTAAATATATAGTAGTCCCACAAAATACCCAAAATACCCTTCACTTAAATGGGTCTTTTTGTAAGGTTAAATTACCAAAAATACAACTTTAATGAATTTGGGAAGTGGCTGCGCGTCGCGGGATCAACTGCCATTCTTTTTCTAAATTTTTTGGTCGAGGCAGTGAGCCTCGTGAAATCCTCGAATTGCAAATTTTAGGGCATTAAACCACATGTCGACGTGGCAGCCCCTTGGTTCTTGCCCGCGCAGGCTGCTTTGGCAGCCTGCCTACCCATGTTGGGGTTCTCCCGAAGGACCCTTCGGGTGGTCCTTGGGGTGTCGTTACAGGAAGTTTGGACCCTTTGTACTACATACTACTTTTTAAAGTCTTTTTACAAGTTTTTTACTTTATTTGACACTTTGAAACCTTCACCAAACATAGGGACGTCGACTAGTTCAAATCAGCTAGTTTCCAGACGTCAAGGTCTTTCTTTGTCGTTTTGGCTCTAACATTTTCTAAATGAACTTATTACATTAATATAGGTGTGGAAACATAATTTTGAAAATTATTGAATAGATGAAGGTCTAGTCTAAGTTATGGAACTTTCGGAGTGTTACATGGATCTTCATTGTCTAGGTCTAATTGCACTAAGTTTGGAACGAAGCATGATCGTTGGTGTCTAGCCGGCACGGATGATTGTTATAGTTGTGGTAAATTTGATAACAAAATAAGGTATTTCCCAATTCTTACTGCTATGTGAACAGAGGGAAAGCAAGATACTCCTAGTGGTTCATGTTCCAATAATCCTATGCAAAATCACTTTTATGCACATCAAGCTAGACGTAATCACAAGAGAGTTCATCGGATGTGGTTACCAGTATATTAAATGTTTTCCTACTTGATGTTTATGCTTTACTAATCCCCGTTCTACCAAGTGTTTTGTGACGCCATATATGGGTATGAGGTTTGATGTTCTTCCAAATGTGTTATTAGAACCCTTTTCTGTCCCCACTCTACATGGTGATTCTATTGTGGCTATCAGGGTCTATAGAAAGTGTCCCTTTTCATTGTCCCATAGTGTTGCTTTTGTTGACTTGATAAAGCTGGATATGTTAGATATTTATATTATGTTGGGTATGAATTGGATGCACTCTTGTTATGCTTCTATTGTATGTTGAACTTGTGTAGTGAAGTTTCAGTTCCCAAATGAGCCTATGCTAGAGTGGAAGGGGGGAAATTCGATGCCTCAGGGTCAGTTTGTTTCTAATCTTGAAAATAGAAAAATAATTGTTAAGGATTTCTTTTACCATCTAGTAAGAATGAAACAAGATGACCTTCCGAAGATGGGTTTTCGAACTCGATATGTGATTTGTCTGAGATTTAGTCTGATTAGGGGCTTTGTTAATATAGATTTAGTGTCCTCAAATTCTTTATTTGTGCCATAAACTGATGTTAAAGCCCTGATTTTAAGTTATATTGACTGAGAGCAAAGCAAGGACACAAACAAGAAAAAGAAACAAAACAAACTGAAGAAGTGAAGAAAGGCAAGCCTGATCATGGCCAAGAGCACTTGCGAATCACCGAGTGGAAAATTATCAACATAAAGTTCCAGTGTGCCATCCCTAAGGGAAGACAAAAAAGTCGGTGATTGAAAAGGGGAAGTTGATTAATCGTCGAGCAGTTTCGTGATACAAATAGATATAGCTCAAAGTTACAGAACACAAGGATGTTGATAGTAAAGGAAATAATGCATTAGAAGAGAGCAATGGGTTGTTCTCCATGTGGTTTGGTGAACTTCACTAACGTCGCCAAATGACCTTCGTGGCTTATTTTTGGCAACCATAAATTAGATTTTGAACAATTAATTTAGTATGTTGGATTAACCGAGATTATTTTTTCTCTTGAGTTTTTCATAGTTTCTCATAAAACTTGAAGGATTTTGGAGAATAAATTTGGAGATTTTGCAAGTGAGTTATTGATTTTATACAGTTTCGAGCATCTTAAAGGTTAAATTACTCTTACCCTGTTGATGTCTAATCGAGTTGGTAACTGTTTTTACTCTTATATGAATTTTGGCTAAAACTCGAATTCTTGGAGTGTGATAATGTGATTATCGGTTGAATTAGTTTATGGGTATTGTTAATTACTAGAATAAATGCTATATTGAAGTGTGTTTAATAATTAGTTGTGGTTTAATTTCTTAATTGTTGTTTCGAAAGCAGTTTGAATTTGGTGTTCTTGGCTTGCTCGAGAGAGAGCTTTAAGAGCTAAGATTACTGATTACTGATTTGTATGTTTTGGGATGAGCTGGGTTCAGCTCGTGAGTGTGAATCATAATCCCAATCCTATCCATCTAGCTCGAGAGAGTGGATGAATTAAGGTGTGGGTTGATCTTCATTGCTATGCTTGTTAATGTTCGAAAGAAATCACAACTTTCAGGTTAGTTGTTCGAGAGAAAGATATCTACCTTATAGTATAGCCTACCCATTGATTTTTAGCTATTTACTAGTAGTTTTAATTACCCATATATCAAAATTTGCCTAAATTGATAACATCCCAAACTTCCTCTCCTTTTTTTTACTTCAAATAAATTGTGACAGGGTTGTAGTTTATATTTGAAAACCAACTCCCCCCATCTGACATTTTAGTCATCCCTTATAATTTGTTTTTATGTCTTTTTCGATATTTTTATTTCTATATCTAGTTAGATCACATTCGTACTTCTTGATTGAATTTGAGCAATTACCGCTCCCTATGGTATTCGATCCAAACACAATTGTTGGGTTACATATTTCTTAACGACTGTTTGCACTTAGATTTAGACAAAGTTTATATGATAGACGTTACTCAAATTATCAAAATGGCATCGTTGCTGGGAGTGTTGTTGTTTTAAATTCTTTTGGTGAAGTTGAATTGTGATATTTTTAAATATAGTTGAATATACTTATTTTAGTCTTGGTTTGTGTTTCTTGTGTTAAAAGAGGAGGATATGACTGTTAACAAAATCAATTGTAGCCAAGTGGGCCACAAATATTATGTTGGGAACCTCAATCATGTTAATGACCCAAACGTCAATGAACCATTCCTATTGGGTGGTGTTGGAGCCATTTATTTACCTCCGAGTGAAGGAAATGTAGTTTTTCATATCAAAATAAC
This sequence comes from Solanum lycopersicoides, assembly GCA_022817965.1. NCBI lineage: Eukaryota > Viridiplantae > Streptophyta > Magnoliopsida > Solanales > Solanaceae > Solanum > Solanum lycopersicoides. The sequence continues at coordinate 50,398,797 of CM040625.1, read as the reverse complement.
CATGTTTGAGATCCTACAATTGAAATAATCATTTTTGGGGCTGTCTCAGGACGATCCCATGAGATTTTCACGAATTTTGTAGATATTTGATTTGTGGACCGTTACTATTTCAAAACATATCGCAAGAATCAGTCCGTATCAGGTTGTTCCCATTTTCTATGATGGGTCAAGCTAGTAAGTTGTTGGTGGAGTTTCCAAGGTGTACTCCATCACTTCTATGGACGAACTCACTACTGCGTTCCAAGTGTGATGATAACGGTTAGGGATAGCATCAAAAGTTTTAAACGCTTCAAATGTGAGCCCATCCACGAGATGTGGCTGAGATTAAAGAAGTTGGTGTTACAACTCCCAACTCATGGACTGCCCAATAACGTGATTGTCACGACCGGAATCTAGACCCCAGACGAGACCGGCGTCGTTGACCTCTCAGAGGTCGCAGACAAGCCAAGCCTACTACGTCATTCTTACTTCATCTAGGTTAATTTTAGCGGAAAATTTGAAACTTTTTGTTTCTTAACTTACTTATTAAACATTCTCATTAATACATAATTGTTCACCATCAACCATCTAATATTAAGATCATCAAATGAAAGAAATAGTTTAATATAGCAATAAAGATGTACTTGCAAAAATGGCACCAATACAATATCTGAATAAAACAGGAAAGAAACGTTAGTGGAACATGCTCCACTAGCTCACTCTAAAACTAAGCTAGAATATAAATGGCAGCATCCTCGAAAGCATGAGGGCCTACCAAGTCCGGATGAATGCTCGACGTCCGGATAGCTTCAGCGTCAACCTGTAGCTCTAGCATCCACCTGTGCCTGCACCTAAAATTGTAGAATTGTATAGGGTTAGTACACACTTGTACTAAGTATGGGTATATGCAAGCACACACCAAAGACATGCATCAGAAAGATTATCTCTTTCCTAACAACATGATTATGGAAAGTCAAGTCAGTGGACTTTCCAAACTCGGATTAGGAAAGTCATGCCATGAGAGTAACATGCATCATCATTCTTATCATATTGCACACAACACATAACATCTTACACATAGCACATATCTTATAGCATACAACACATAACATCTTTTATAACATTCATTCATATGCCATGAGACCTTGGAATCATGGACTTGACATTAAGACTTTCCAAAATGAGGGCTCAACATATGGGACCTCAACTAGGGAGTATTCGTTAACAAACACAAAGTCTGCTTCATTCATTCATACGTACTTCATTTCATTTTCGTTCATAAGCCAGTGTGAACACCAGCTATACCTAGGATGTAGTTTAAGACTTTCATCGGGTTTGCTGTGCAATGATCAAGAATAACCTAGTGTCATTACTTGAGTCTAGCTCACCTCTTGATTATCCTATCCTAACACCTTTGGTATCATTCATTTCATTATGTGCTTCATTTGAGGCTGGCCTCATTCATTCATAGGCAACTTTAACTTTAATCGACATAGATCATGTGAGCATTATGATATCCAGTGTCCCCCACACCGAAAAGAGGTGGAATCACCGGCCAAAGTGACCCAAAACATGCTAGCGTACATGGGAACTTAACCCCGCCAGATCCCTATATTGGTAGTATAGGTTCGATGACCAGCATATATAAGGAGACCCATACCCGGCAAGCCGGACAGTCTCATCTCATTAGAGTTACGTGAACCTCCGCCCTTCCCGAAAGAAGGCATCACCGCTCATAGCTAGTCTATCGGTGCTCAGTATAAAGTTCCATTACATTCAACTCATACGTCATGGAAGCTGACTTCTAGTATGAGGACATCATAGCTCAGTAGATGATTCTCATCTCATCTTTAGTATTAATTGTGTTAATATCAATACTTTCATTAGAGTGTTCATAGAGACTGGTCTTTTCATTATCTTACACTCTCATAGGTGAGTACGTTTTGGTAACATTTACTTAGGCTCATTTGAGATTGCTCTCATCATTTGCATTAGACTCATATCATGTTGTCACCACATCATTATCATTAGCACATTCTCTCTTCATAGTTACTCACCCCTTATTACGTGAATGTTCATTTCATCATATGTCAATGCACTTGGCCATTTGGTGTGTTTCACACCCTTACTTAACCCTTCTAGGGTTTCATCATTTCATTGTTCATTTCATCATTTCATTGTTCATTTCAGCATTTCATTGTTCATACATCTTAGGTTCACTTACTTTTAAACGTATGTTAGACTTATGGTCTATACATACAAGCCATGAGGCTTCATTCATAGTTCGTTAAGTGATTCAGACATTCCTAAGCTTATGTAGTACAAGACTTATTTATCTTGTATATATACAAAGATCTTGATTTCGATCTAAGTAGGTGGCATTATTCTTCAACATTTAATTCATGTATGACTTATGTATCAATACGGAAATTTGGGAAGGGAACCCAAGTTCGACCCACTTGGACAATACTTACATTTTTCCTTGACTTTATTATTAGTCTTTATGATATTGGGACCCTAGATCGAACCCCAACATCAACATTCTATCTTTAATTTTCTCCTTGGGTTTTCTCTTAATTTGGCCGAAGGGTTGTGGGTTCGAACCCCCACAACCCCTTTTTATTTTCCTTAAAATCTTGTTGTCCCATTTCGCCTAGACCAAGAGGTTGTGGGATCAAACCCCCACAACCTCTTATATTTAACTTTTAATTTTCGCTGGGAATTGGGAGGTTGTCGAACCCCCACAGCCTCCTATTTTTATTTTGAATTAAAATCCACTAAGCTAGGCGTTTTGGCAGTGAGGTTGTGGGATCGAGCCCCCACAGCCTCACTTTATTTTATTAATTAATTCCGCCATTCTCCTTTCTAGTACTGAGGTCGTGGGTTCGATTCCCACGCCTCACATTTTCTTTTCTTTAATTTTTCTTCTCTCATTCGCAGCCTGGAGGTCGTGAGTTCGATTCAAACGCCTCCCATTTATTTATTTAAATTGTTGTTCTCTCCTTTCTCAACTAGTAAACCCCATTTCGATCCCCCTTAACCCCATTTCTTTATTTTCATTTTTTTGTAGCTTAGCAAGGTGAGGTCTCGGGTTCAAACCTTGCTGACCTGACTGATTTTTCTTGCATTTTTACACAGCACGTAGTGCACTCTTTTTTACCGAAACCACATCACCAAATGCTGGAAATTTGATCATGATTTTTAGCTTCTTTTCATCAACCTTTTCATGTTAGTTCTTAGGGCATTTCATGAAACATTTAGTGCATTATTAGGTGTAGTTTAGTAGTTACATTAGCCAAGAGTTTCTCACTCAAAATCAGCAACTTCACACCCCATATGAACATCACGTTGTGTACAACTTTTGCACATAAAATACAAGAATTAAACATGCCATTTCACGCCTTCAACAGTGACCACATTCACTGCCACACGTTGCACACACATCACTTTTTCACATAATTTCGGACAACATATTCAATATTCACATAATTCCGAGCATGCATACTTGAACATAAACATCACGAAAACACATTACATCCCTACTTTGTACCAGCAAACATACCCAACCTATGATTCAATGGGAGCTAGTGACAGGGACATGCAACGGGGAACAACCCTAGTTTTCGGAATGAATATTCTGAACCTTAAGGGGGTCTCTTGGGAAAGTGACCAAGAGAGAAGAAACCCATACCTTATTTGATTGTTCAAACGTTGAAGTTGCTGCCCAAACCTTTCTCCAAAATCACGTCCTACTCACCGAAAGTTTCACCACCACTCGACGGAAATCTCCCCTTTGCCTTAACGTTTTTGGTTATTTTCTTTTCTTAGACTTTTCGTGTTTGTTCTTCAAGTGTGAAGAACTTTAATATTTGTTTTGTTCTTGAAGTTGTTTTTGGCAGAGAGAAATCGTGAAGTTTGAACGTGTGAGTGAGAGATAAACGTGATAGGAGAGTGTTACCATAGGTTTAGGAGCCTAATTCAAGACTTAGTCAAATAGGGTTTAATTAAATTAATAAAATCTGATTTATTTTAAATAATACGTGAAAGGACCATTTTGCCCTTACGAAATCAGATTTTAAACAATAATTGAATCACCAATTCGATGCTTCTGTTGGGGCTCGAACTCGGGTGGAGTGACATGATAGGAGAGTGTTACCATAGTGATAATGCCAGTCAGATCATAACATAATCACTATGCACAATCAAGCAATAGCAACAAAATATGGAGATATAAAGAAACATGGACTTAAGAGTAGGAAGTCTAACCTCAAGAGCTGAAAAGATGAGGGTAACAAGATCTCATGTCAGCCTCAGACTCCAACGTAGCACCCTCAACAAGATGATTTCTCCACAATACCTTCACCGTGGCAATCTCCTTGTTCCTCAGCCGCTTCATCTGTCTGTCTAAGATCTCAACAGGTACCTCCTCATAGGACAAGTCTTCATCGACCCCCAAACCTTCCACAGGTAGAATCGATGCTAGATCACCTAGGCACTTGTTTAACATGGATACATGAAAGACTGGATGGACAGAAGCTAGCTCCACAGGCAATGCCAACTCATAGGCCACCTCACCCACATGATGTAGGATCTCGTATGGCCGAACATACCTCAGCCTCAACTTCCCCTTCCTGTAAAACCTAAGGGCCATTTTCTGTTATCTGTATATGACTTCTGCCGACTGTAAGCAGTAACCAACCTGTCCCTAATCACTCTGATCTTCTCTAAGGCCTCATGAATGATCTCTGGACCCAAAATGGATGACTCTCCAACCTCGAACCACCCAACTAGAGATCTACACCTCCTACCATACAGTGCCTCAAAAGGTGCCATCCCAATGCTGGAGTGATAGCTATTATTATACGAGAACTCTATCAATGGCAGATGGTCATCCCAACTACCTCTGAAGTCAATCACACACGCTCTCAACATGTCCTCTAATGTCTGAATGGTGCGCTCTGCCTGCCCATCAGTCTGAAGATGAAAGGCAGTACTGAGCCTTACCTGCGTGCCCAAGCTCTTCTGGAAATATCTCTAGAAATGTGAAGTAAACAGATCTCCTCTATTGAAATGATAGACAAAGGAATCCCGTGCCATCTCACAATCTCATCAATATAGAGTTTCGCATAATCCTCGTCTCTGTAAGTAGACTTCACAGGGATAAAGTGGGCAGACTTAGTCAATCTGTCCACAATAACCCATATGGAGTCATGCTGCCTCCTAGTCCTCGGAAGACCAACCACGAAGTCCATATTGATGGCCTCACACTTATAAGTCGGAACCTCAATAATCTTAGTCAGACCGCCAGGATTAATATGTTCTGCCTTAACCTGCTGACAATTAGGACACTTGGCCACATATTCTGCAATGTCCTTCTTCATTCCATCCCACCAATAAATCTGCTTAAGATCATGATACATCTTGGTGGAACCTGGATATATGAAATATCTGGAACGATGGGCCTCTGAAACAATCCTGGTCCGCAAATCATCCACATCTGGTACACACAGCCTATCCTACTACCTAAGTATGCCATCACCTCCCAAAGCGAAAGACTCATTCATCTTTATCAACACTGAGTCCTTCAGCTCCATCAACAGAAGATCGAGATGCTGACCCTGCTTGACTTCAACTACCAAGGATGATTCAGAACTAGGATAAACTGAAACACCCCCACTAGTAGAGTCAACCAATCGCACACCTAGTCTGTGTACATCTTTCACCAACTCCTTCTTCTCATCCTCAACGTGGGCTGTACTTCCCATGCTCATCCTGCTCAAAGCATCAGCTACAACATTAGCCTTACCTGGATGGTAGTGAACATTCATGTCATAATCCTTCAACAGCTCCAACCATCTCCGCTGACGTAGATTCAACTCCCTCTGTGTGAACACGTACTGGAGACTCTTGTTATCTGTGAATACATCCACATGCACTCCATACAAGTAGTGCCTCCACAGCTTCAGTGAAAACTCCACAGCTGCCAACTCCAGGTCATGAGTGGGATAATTTTTCTCATGAACCTTGAGCTGTCTGGACGCATAGGCTATCACCTTACCAACCTGCATAAGAACACAACCCAAACCAACTCTAGATGCATCACAATAAACAGTGTAATTCTCATCACACTTAGGCAAGGTAAGCACCGGGGCTGAAGTGAGTTTGTCCTTGAGCTCCTTGAAACTCTTCTCACAAGTCTCCGTCCATTCAAACTTGGCTTTCTTCTTAGTCAAAGCTGTCAATGGGGCAGCAATGGAAGAAAAGCCCTCCATAAACCTGCGGTAGTAACCAGCCAATCCCAGAAAGCTACGGATGTCAGTGGGAGTAAGGGGCTTTGTCCAGTTCTTCACAACCTCAGTCTTCCTGGGATCCACTCCACGCCCTGATCGGACACAACATGACCCAGGAAGGTCACTGATCTAAGCCAAAATTCACACTTGCTGAATTTGGCGTACAGCTGATGTTGTCTAAGTACCTGCAAGGTTAGTCTCAAATGTTGTTCATGTTCTTCCTTGGTCCTAGAGTAGATGAGAATGTCATCAATGTATACTATGACGAAAGAGTCAAGGTATTCACGGAAGACTCGATTCATGAGGTCCATAAATGCAGCAGGTGCATTCGTAAGACCAAATGACATGACTAAGAACTCATAGTGACCATAACGGGTACGAAAGGCTGTCTTTGGGATATCTCCATCCCTAACCCTAAGCTGATGATACCCTGAACGAAGATCAATCTTAGAGAAGAAACTAGACCCTTGGAGCTGATCGAACAAATCATCTATTCTGGGAAGTGGATACTTATTCTTTATAGTGACTTTGTTGAGCTGCCGATAATCGATACACATTCTAAGGGTTCCATCTTTCTTTTTCACAAACAACACTGGAGGCCCCAAGGGGATATGCTCGGCTGAATGAAACCCTTGTCAGTGAGATCTTTTAACTGCAGCTTCAACTCTTTGAGTTCAGCTGGAGCCATTCTGTAAGGAGGAATTGAAATTGGTTTAGTATCGGGTTCTAAGTCGATACCAAAATCAATCTCTCGAGGGGGAGGGACTCCAGGCAAATCATCAGGAAATACATCTAGGAACTCATTCACTACAGGCACTGAGTCTATGGAAGGAATGTCATGATCTAAATCATTAACACTCACAAGATGACACAATAACCCCTTGGACATCATTTTATTGGCCTTAAGGTTCGAAATCAAGAGGTTAGGACGACTCGAGTTGTACCCCTCCCAGACTAGCTCCTCTTCATCAGGGAAACGAAATCTCACCACTCTACTACGACAGTCCAAACAAGCATAACAACTGTGAAGCCAGTCCATGCCAAGAATAACATCAAAATCATGCATGGGTAACTCAACCAAGTCTGCACACATAGTCTTACCACTTACAACTATTGGGCAATCCTTGTATACTCTATCAGTTCTTACATTTTCTCCTAAAGGTGTACTAACCACTATAGGATCATGCAGAACTTCAGGCAATATCTCAAAAGTGAGAGCAATCAAAGGAGTTACAAAGGAAAGCGTAGACCCTGGATCAAGTAAAGCATAAACAGAAGTTGAGAATACTTGCAGCATACCTGTGACCACATCAGCGGACTTCTCCTGCTCCTCCCTGCCCTTCAGGGCATAGAACCTGTTCCTCTTAGGAGGCTCGGCTGCTGCTGCACCCTGTGGATTAGGCCTAGGCTGAGCATTACCTCCAGCCTGACCTCTGTTCTGTGGGCAGTCTCTAACCATGTGCCCACTCTTACCGCAACCGAAGCAGGCATTAGTGCCCTGTCTGCACTCTCCACTGTGAGCACGGCCACACTTAGCACAGTTCTTTTTGGGATGCTGCATCTCACCTCCATTGCCCTTCTTGGGCTCAGGTCTGCCTCCTCTAGGTGTTGTACTCCTCTGAGAATTAGAGTTCCCAGAACTCTGTTGCCCCTTCTTGAACCTGGGCTGCTCACGGACGCCAAAATTGTTTCTGTGGCCTCCATGGCTGGGACCTGCCTGATCTTGAGGCTTAGGCCTCCTAGCATCACAAATACCCCTCTTTTTGCGGCTGTCCTCTACCTGCTGGACATGCACCATCAACCTGGAGAGGTCCATATTATCATGGAGCATCGCAGACCGACACTCCTCCTCCAGATCTCCATTGATTCCTGTGAGGAACCTGCTCATCTCATCCCTGCTGTTAGACACAAGGGAAGTAGCATACCTGGATAATTTAACAAACTTCAGTACTCATCTCATCCTGCTGTTAGATACTAAGGAAAGTAGCATACCTGGATAGTTTAACAAACTTCAGGGAATACTCCCTGACTGTCATAGATCCCTGCTTAAGGTTGATAAACTCCTCAACCTTGGCTTCCCTCATCTCGGAAAGAATCTCTCAGAAGGCTGTCTTAAACAGCTCCCAAGTGACTGGAACTCCGCCCAATGCTCGGCTATCCTGCCACATCTTGCACCAAGTCTGTGCAACATCCTTGAGCTGATAGGAAGCCAGCTCAGCCTTCTCAGTATCTATGGCCCCCATAGCCACCAGAATCTTATGCACCTCGTCCACAAACTCCTGGGGATCCTTTGAAGTCTTATACCCTGTGAAAATAGGAGGATTCATCCTCGTAAAGTCTCGGAGCCTGTCAGCCATGCTACGTATCGGTGGGTTCTCCCTCTGAACATCCTGCCGGTTGACCTGGGAAGTCATAGCCTGGGCCTGCATAGTAATGGCCTGTGCCATCTGGTCCAGAGATGCCCTCATCTCAGCATCAGTCAACCCAGTTGGGTTAACTTGCATAGCCACTCCTTCAGCTGGAGCCTGGGGTGGAACCTGATTGTCCCCAGCAGCTGCACCTCCTCTCCTCTGACCAATGGTTCTCCTAATATTCATTCTCTGAAAATAATAAGAATTGATGTTAGAAACGCTCATAACACCAAGAAATCAGACATTAGGAAAAGCACGATAAGATCAGAAGGAGGGAAATTTTCCTACGCATCATGCAGTCTCTAATTCAGGATAGTGGTGCACTTCACTACCATGACTTAGAAACTACTCAATGTGGTTGATGTGAACTCATTATTCTTGGAACTTAACCTAGTGCTATGATACCAACTTTGTCACGACCAGAATCTAGACCCTAGACGAGACTGGCATCGTTGACCTCTCAGAGGTCGCAGACAAGCCTACTTACGTCATTCTTACTTCATCTAGGTTAATTTTAGCGGAAAATTTGTAACTTTTGTTTCTTAACTTACTTATTAAACATTCTCATTAATACATAATTGTTCACCATCAACCATCTAATATTAAGATCATCAAATAAAAGAAATAGTTTAATATAGCAATAAAGATGTACTTCCCAAAATAGCACCAATACAATGTCTGAATAAAACAGAAAAGAAACGTTAGTGGAACATGCTCCACTAGCTCACTCTAAAACTAAGCTAGAATATAAATGGCAGCATCCTCGAAAGCATGAGGGCCTACCGAGTACGGATGAATGCTCGATGTCCAGATAGCTTCAGCGTCAACTTGTAGCTCTAGCGTCCACCTATGCCTGCACCTAAAATTGTAGAGTTGTATAGGGTTAGTACACACTTGTACTAAGTATGGGTATATGCAAGCACACACCAAGGACATGCATGAGAAAGAATAGCTCTTTCCTAACAACATGATTATGGAAAGTCAAGTCAGTGGACTTGCCAAATTGGGATTAGAAAAGTTAGTGAACTTTCCAAATTTGGATTAGGAAAGTCATGCCATGAGAGTAACATGCATCATCATACTTATCATATTGCACACAGCACATAACATCTTACACATAGCACATATCATATAGCATACAATACATAACATCTTTTTATAACATTCATTCATATGCTATGAGACCTTGGAATCATGGACTTGACATTAAGATTTTCCAAAATGAGGGTCAACATATGGGACTCAACTAGGGAGTCTTCGTTAACAAACACAGAGTCTGCTTCATTCATTCATACGTACTTCATTTCATTTTCGTTCATAAGCCAGTGTGAAACACCAGCTATACCTAGGA
>CM040625.1:50215872-50383362 GCA_022817965.1 Solanum lycopersicoides | reverse complement strand
ACTTGGGAGATCTATCCAAGCTCTTCACTTAGGAGACATCCTCTAGCAATCTGCACCTAGACTTTGTGTAAAAAAATGAAGAAGAATGGTATTAGTACAAGAATGCACTAAGTATGGCAACCATGCGAAAACATGCATTCAAAGAGGACATTACTTTTGAAATCATGCAACATGTCTTTTTAGTGAACTTCATGAACATAAGAACATATAAGCTCAATATAGTTCACATACATAATATAGACATGGATAATACTCATAATAGCACATAAATCCATTTAGCATACTTTAAAACATATTCAATACATACCATACATTACCTCTCTTTTATCTTACTTCTTTCCTTAAGTAACCCTCAAGTGTACCTCGTGCAATGTATCACCTTAACATCACCTTACAATAGTCTTTCCTAATATGCTTTCTAAACACAACCATATATATTCACAAGTAATAAGCATATCAAAGACATCAACTTCGCATAAGGACCATCACCTAGGACAACTCCTAAGTCACACTAGTGCAATGTGTAGGTAGCATCCCACAATACTACTTCCACCAAGTGTACCTAAGAAGTCACCCTAGACTAGGCATAACATACTCAACAAGTCATAACACTTTCATTTATAACTAAACATAAGTTCACATACTTCATAGCATCATATAAGGACTCATCATACTTCATATAACATCATAGGAAGACATCATCATACCTCAAACACTTTAGTCATAAAATCACTTAGTTCATACCATAAGTAAACCACCCTAATAACCCCTTCAAAAGCTTACTTGTGCAATGTAAATATGGAGTCCCATACCCCCACATATGCTAAGTAAACCCATTTAGAAGCCATAAGTGTAATTCACATGCATAGTCATAATTCATATCTTAACATAACAAGGTCACTTAACATGCATTCATACAAATCATATATAACATAAGTGTTTACTTCATAAGGGTATCCAATCCTATCCTTTCTTGAAGTCATCTAGTGCAATTTATAGGTAAAGTCCATAGTCCTCCCATACCAAGTACACTTCTCAAAGAATTTAGATTAGAGTTCATATTCTTATCTTAGTTGATTTATTAACCTTCGGGAGACATAGACATAACCGACATAGAACATGTGAGCTACATGGAATCTGGTGTTCAACTCCCACACCGAAAAGAGATGGCCAACACTTGGCTAAGGTGCAACCATTCATACACAACTATTCTAGTGGAAACCACAAGCTTTAACCTACGGGGGCACATAGTTATGGAACATGGAGATTTCTTCTAGAAACCTTGACTTAGTAGCTTGGAGGTTTCCATCTCATGATACAACATCAATGTTGGGAACCCAGACTTACTAGCGTGATGGTTTTCTTTGTGGGAAGCCAGACTTACTAACGTGCAACTCCCACTGTCATTTGTCATGTTCACTCGATGCTAGGCTCTCACTCACCTTTTAAACATATTTAAGCCTTTAGTACATTAATTCATATAGATTAGGCCTTAGGGACTTACTCCTTCATACATAATATGGCTCAAAGGTATCTAAGATGAGAATTCTACATTCATCATAGAACTTACATTATGTGAGAATGTCCTTTCACATAATAATATCATATTCATACCATAGTCTAGTTTAGAGTACAATTGAGTAATACCTTTCAAGAGACTCACTTATTCATTAGACTACCATTAACATACTTCATTCATACAAACATGTGTGTGTGTACATATATGTGAGATCTACCTTCACATAGACACATTTAGGAACACATGTACATAACTTCATACATCATATACTTTACATGCATATAAATAGGTAATGATGCATAGGAGAACTATCTCTTTCCTTAGTCATCATGAATCTATCCTACTCATAGATATGCATGAAGTGTGTGTGTATATTGGTCAACATGATCACATAATGGCTATCACATAGTATTGAGAAATACACCCTCAAAAGACCAAAACACATGTACAACATTCTTCAAGTCTCAATTCATACACATATATAGAATATTGAGGACTACAGACTACAAACACTCACATTACATCATAGGATGCAAGTATATATTCAACAATAGAATATAAGACTCCTAGCAAACTTTGTTCACACATTCATATAGGGTTCATATGGGTAGAGGTCATGCTACATGGATATTCATTATCATTAGCCATATAGACCATGCCTAACTCTAACATGATCATCAAACATACACATATAAAATCATCCCTACACCTATATTAAGCAAGTAGTGTAGAAGACTATACACATAAATTCACATAGCATCAATTCACTTAGACATGATATTAGAATCAAGGCTAAATCCTTCAACTTCCTAACATAGAAATCATCATATCAATTCATATTACATCTAATATCTTTAAGTCCATTATAATAACACATAAATATGTACAAGAATGTAAACACAGCCTCCAAAGGTAGACCATACCAATCAACACGATTCAATGTACATTTGAGGCTAATTATAAGAATAAGTCAACTTATTAAATCTCCAAGATAATGATCATCTTTGATCATTCCTCCATAATTCATATTCAATTTATATAGAAAGTAATAGCAATAAAAAATTCAATACAATCTAATCACAATTCTATAAACATCAAGTCAATATAACAAGACCCACATTATAGGCTAATTTGAGAATTTAGGAGGATCATGGGTTCTTCATAAAAATGAATAGAAATTCATTATAAAATGAGTAGATAGACATATATTCATAATTAGAATGCTTTCAAAAGCAATTTGAGAATGAATCCATGGCTAGATTGAAAAATAGGATTTTTGACTTTGAATTCATATTTAGAAAACCATTGAAAGGACTCCATAGATGAATTGTTATCTATGGATGATGTATAACCATACCATATAATTAAAAAGACCATGAAAATCAGAGAAGAAGGCTCCAAGAATCCAACTCCATAGCTTGTTCTTGAGCTTGGTCTTCAATGGGGGGTTTTGGGGTTTTTTGGAAGAGAAGAGAACTTTTGGGAATTTGATTTCTTAATGGGTGTTGGGGTTTTGGATTGGGAAAGGGTTTAAAAAGGTCCTAAAAAGAGTTAATAAAACGTCCCCTAAGTTACCAAAACACCCCCACATGAATTGGGGCTCTTAGACATATCAAAATTGACTTAAAAACGACGCAATCGGATCTAGGAGTGGGCTGCGCGTCGCGGAGCAGCCTCCCCATTCTGACCCAAATAAAATTTGAGGCAGTGAGGTGCGTGCTAGGTGCGCTTCGCGAGGGAAAGGTCCAATTCTTGGACATGCTCGCGGCCTTGGGCAGCCTCTTGTCCAAGGTTTGGGTCCTTATTTGGGGCCCTTCGGGTGGTCTGCTGGGAGTCGTAGCCGGACGTTTTGACCCTTAACATGTCTATTAAGGTACTAGGGTCAATTACAGTTCTTCTCAACTCCAAACAACACATAAAATCAAGCCAAACATACAAGAAATCACTAGCACGTCTAAAGAAAAACTTTCAAACGTCTCTGACATTCTTGGACTTTTGACCTCCAAATGACTTTAAATCAATTAAGCAAGCAATAGAACACTTAGTTAACCTATTTTTAACTTTTTAAGGCACATGTGAGGCTATACCTACCTTATTTCATGATAAGTGTGTGTTAATACTCCCCCACTTAGAACAACATTCATCCTCGAATGACAGTAAAACATTATAAAGACTTTCAAGGACTTCAATCACTTTCATAGCAGCTCACTACACTTCAACATTTTATCACATAATAGTCAATGTACGAAACTTACAAGGACACCAACTTCATACTAACATGTATTCAAAGCAACATAGTCAAACATGGAGTACTTCTATAATTCATTCCATTCACACATACTTCTTCATATTCGTTGCCATTTGGAGGAACTACCTTCTCCAATTTTTGGCATGTTCTTTATTTCATCACAAAGTTAAACATACTATGTATTCCAATTGCAAACTTAGGCATAATCCACACTTTAACTTATGAAAAAAAATTAAACACTTCATATACTTGCACAAAAATCATGAATAAGGTAGATTAACTACAATCTTATAGTCTAGACATAATACCATCGAGGTCATATATGACATTACAATGCTTAGCTTTGTTCAAGGAGGAACTACTTTCTCCTACTCACAACATACAAACATGGCATAATAGAGTTAACATAAAAGAAATTCATAGAGGTTAATTAATATAAAGGAGGATTTTATTACTCCAAACCACATTTTTCTTATACTTCCTTCCTTATGAAATCAACATGGTAGGTCACACCAAGCACATCACAATATTAGGAAGTAAATTTGAAACTTTCTATTTCTAGCACATCACTAGATTTCATTAATATGCATCATTTAGGGAAATTTATCACAATTTATAGGCATACCAATGAACATAGGCTAGACCAATCTTCACTTCTCAAGAGTGCGTCTATAATAACACTTCCCAAATCTCAAAAGTCACACATTTTTCAAAGAGACTCAAATTATCTTATTTAAAGGATACTCAATATCTCATTGTGGGGACAAAAACCACACATCATAAGTGACATAAAGCATGCTCATTAATCTATATCATGAAATCAAGTTGCACATTTATCATATAAGGATGCACAACAACATGAGAAACATGCAATTTAGAAAAAATTCCTTTTTCATGCAATAATGACCTTTCATAATATGCATAACATAGTGCCATTTAAAACACTCATAATATATGGAGAACATGCAACTAATCCTTATGCAAGACTCCTATCATGAACAAGCTACTTAGGAGCTTTTTGTTTCAAGGTTGAGTGAGAATAGAAAAAAAAGGGATATCTACAACCTTACTACTCAAATCATCCTCCCCACTTAGTATATTCCCATTTAAGAGAAACTTATCTCAACTCTAGGGGAATTTTAGCTTACCAACCCTATTAACTAAGCATCATCCCTCTTGGGATCTAAGCTTACGAACACCCTTCTTATCATCAGTACAATATGATTTTCAACCTAGAGAAGTTCAAGGGAACTTAACATAGGGACATCAAGGGCCCTAAGAATCTTACCATCTATGCACATTATCCCCCACTTGGGGTCAGGCTAAGCACATCATGCCCTTAAACACCAAGGTCAGCGCAAGTCAAGACAAACTTACAAGGGTCATAATTTTATGTGGAACTTTCCAACCAACCATGCCTAGGTACAATCTAAGAACTTCTTCAATTGACCATATTTAAATGCAAGATTAAAAGGCAACTACCCACTTCAAAGTAGGTCAACCTCAATTCTCTCCTTATCTTCAAGAGCTAAGAGGTACTTACCATACACCCCCCCCTAAGTCACCTTAGGGTAATCTTACTTCCCACTTATGGAATAAAACTCCTTTTCCCCTTTTTACCATTTCTTATAATAGATTCATAGAGGGAATCATTTAGCATACCTCATAATATCCTTACAAGTCTCAACACACTATCTTCCCTTCTTAGGAGCAAACCTATGCAAAAGGTTCCAATCCACACAAGGACAACTATTAAGCGTTTCACATATACAAAGACAACATTCCTCTTTCTCACTATTCACCACATTCTCCAAGACTTTTCAAGCCTACACCATAACATCATGCTACCATCCTACATAATCATAAGGAATTCTATCATTCATGGGGAACTCCACTCAACCATAAAAACTACTAAGAAGCTATAACCATATCTTAATATAACTTCTTAACATAGCATCTCCTTCCACATAAACCACCTAGAGCCATAAATGGCATCACATCAACATGTACTAAAATTCACCTTCACATATACTCACCAAACCATATAGCCAAGGTAGGTATCAAAAACTCACCTTTTCTCCCTCAAGCATTGAGAAATCATCCCTTCCAAGCAATCACATATACAAGACTACCGGACAAGGAAACATAAGAGAGAGATCATATAGAGTTAAGTTCTATGGCACGACATAAGAATATTGAATAAAGGAAACTCTATCATCCTAAAGCCTCCCGTATCATTTGATGTGTCGCGACCCACCACCAATGATATGAGACTCTACTAGACGTGGCAACACGAGACTTTAAAACGTAAGGACCAAACACAAAACCTTATGCTATGATACCAAGTTTGTTATGACCCGAGGGTATACCGTAGAAGTTATGGTTTTATCAAATCTTAAAACGGCGTTGTCGACCTCTCGGAGGTCTAAGACAGACCTCTTAGCGTACCTTCATTGCATACTCATAATAAAAATAGAGGAAAATTTAAAACTTTTCATAGCACATCATATTGTAGAACATAACTTCATATATATAAAATAGCATAATACATAGTTAGACTCTAATGTCTCTTTGCCATCTTAAGATACAACTCAATAGAATAGAATAGGCACACGATCCTTAACAACATAAAATAATATCTAAGCTATTACTACATCAGCTTAAATAAATATCTTGACATAGGCAACCCTTGAATCATAAGGGCTCCTTTACTTGAACTTCGAAGATCTATCCAAGTTCTTCACTTAGAAGACATCCTCTAGCAATCAGCACCTATACTTTGTGCAAAAAAATGAAGAGGAATTGTATTAGTACAAGAATGCACTAAGTATGACAACCATGCAAAAACATGCATTTAAAAAGGACATTTTTTTTAAATCATGCAACATGTCTTTTTAGTAAACTTCATGAACATAGGAACATATAAGCTCAATATAGTTCACATACATAATATATACATGGATAATACTCATAATAGCACATAAAGTCATTTAGCATACTTTAAAGCATATTCAATACATACCACACATTACCTCTCTTTTATCTTACTTCTTTTCTTAAGTCATCCTCAAGTGTACGTCGTGCAATGTATCACCTTGAGGTCACCTAAAAATATTCTTTCCTAATATGTTTCCTAAACACAACCACATATATTTACAAGTCATAAGCATATCAAAGACATCAACTTCACATAAGGACCATCACCTAAGACAACTCCTAAGTCTAACTAGTGCAATGTGTAGGTAGCATCCCATAATACTACTTCCACCAAGTGTACCTAAGAAGTCACCCTAGACTAGGAATAACATACTCAACAAGTCATAACACTTTCATTTATAACTAAACATATGTTCACATACTTCATAGCATCATATAAGGACTCATCATACTTTATATAACATCATAGGAAGACATCATCATACCTCCTACACTTTAGTCATAAAATCACTTAGTTCATACCATAAGTAAAACACCCTCATAACCCTTTTACAAACTTAATTGTGCAATGTACACATGGAGTCCCACACCCCCACATATACTAAGTAAACCCATTTAGAAGCCATAAGTGTAATTCACATGCATAGTCATAATTCATATCTTATCATAACAATGTCAGTTAACATGCATTCATACAAATCATATATAACATAAATCTTTACTTCATAAGGGTCTCCAATCCTATCCTTTCTTGAAGTCATCTAGTGCAATGCATAGGTAGGGTCCATAGTCCTCCCATACCAAGTACACTTCTCAAGGAATTTAGATTAGAGTTCAATTTCTTATCCTAGTTGATTTATTAACCTTCGGGATACATAGCCATAACCGACATAGACCATGTGAGCTATATGGAATCCGGTGTTCTACTCCCACACCGAAAAGAGAGGGTTAAAAGTTTCCTAAGGTGCAACCATTCGTATATAGCTATTCTAGGTGGAAACCAAAAGCTATAACCTACAGGGGAACGTAGTTATGGAACATGGAGATTTTTTCTAGAAACCTTAACTTACTACCATGGAGGTTTCCATCTCATGAGCAACATCTATGTTGGAAACCGGACTTACTAACGTGAAGGTTCTCTTTGTGGGAAGCCGAGCTTACTAACGTGAAGCTCCCACTCTCATTTGTCATGTTCACTCGGTGCTAGGCTCTAACTCCCTTCTTAAACATATTTAAGCCTTTAGTACATTAGTTCATATAGATTAGGCCTTAGAGACTTACTCCTCATACATCATATAGCTCAAAGGTATCTAGGATGAGAATTCTACATTCATCATAGAACCTACATTATGTGAGAATTTCCTTTCACATAATAATATCATATTCCTACCATAGTCTAGTTTAGAGTACAATTGAGTAATACCTTTCAAGAGACTCACTTATTAATTAGACTACCATTAACATACTTCATTCATACATACATGTGTGGTGTACATATATGTGAGATCTATCTTCACATAGACACATTTAGGAACACATGTTCATAACTTCATAAATTATATACTTTACATGCATATAAATAGGTATTGATGCATAGGATAACTATCTCTTTCCTTAGTCATCATGAATCGATCTTACTCATAAATATGCATGAAGTGTGTGTGTACATTGGTCAACATGATAACATAATGGCTATCACATTGTATTGAGAAAGCCAACCTCTAAAGACCACAACACATCTACAACATTCTTCAAGTTTCAAGTCATACACATATATAGAATATTGAGGACTATAGACTACACACACTAACATTACATCATAGGAGGTAAGTACATATTCAACAATAGAATATAAGACTCCTAGAATACTTTGTTCACACATTCATATAGGGTTCATATGGGTAGAGGTCATGCTACATGGATATTCATTATCATTAGCCATATAGACCATGCCTAACTCTAACATGATCATCAAACATACACATATAACATCATCCCTACACCTATATTAAGCAAGTAGTGTAGAATACTATACACATAAATTCACATAGCATCAATTCACTTAGACATGATATTAGAATCAAGGCTAAATCCTTCAACTTTCTAACATAGAAATCATCATATCAATTCATATTACCTCTAATATCTTTAAGTCCATTATAATAACACATAAATATGTACAAGAATTTAAACACCGCCTCCAAAGGTAGACCATACCAATCAACACGATTCAATGTACATTTGAGGCTAATTATAAGAATAAGTCAACTTATTAAATCTCCAAGATAATGATCATCTTTGATCATTCCTCCATAATTTACATTCAATTTATATAGAAAGTAATAGCAATAAGAAATTCAATACAATCTAATCACAATTCTATAAACATCAAGTCAATATAACAAGACCCACATTATAGGCTAATTTGAGAAATTAGGATGATCATGGGTTCTTCATAAAAATGAATAGAAATTCATAATAAAATCAGTAGATAGACATATATTCATAATTAGAATGCTTTTGAAAGCAATTTGAGAATGAATCCATGGCTAGATTGAAAAATAGGATTTTTGACTTAGAATTCATATTTAGAAAACCATTGAAAGGACTCCATAGATGAATGGTTATCTATGGATGAAAGATAATCATACCCTATAATGAAAAAGCCCATGAAAATCTGAGAAGAAAGCTCCAAGAATCCAACTCCATAGCTTGTTCTTGAGCTTGGTCTTCAATGGGGGTTTTGGGGTTTTTTGGAAGAGAAGAGAACTTTTGGGAATTTGATTTCTTAATGGGTGTTGGGGTTTTGGATTGGGAAAGGGTTTAAAAAGGTCCTTAAAACAGTTAATAAAACGTCCCCTAAGTTACCAAAACACCTCCACATGAATTGGGGATCTTAGACATGTCAAAATTGACTTAAAAATGACGCAACCGGATCTGGGAGTGGGCTGCGCGTCACGGAGCAGCCTCCCCATTCTGCCCCAAATAAAATTTGAGGAAGTGAGGTGCGTGCTAGGTGCGCTTCGCGAGGGAAAGGTCCAATTCTTGGACATGCTCGCGGCCTTGGGCAGCCTCTTGTCCAAGGTTTGGGTCCTCATTTGGGGCCCTTCGGGTGGTCCCCTGGGAGTCGTAGCCGGACGTTTTGACCCTTAACATGTCTATTAAGGTACTAGGGTCAATTACAGTTCTTCTCAACTCCAAACAACACATAAAATCAAGCCAAACATACAAGAAATCACTAGCACATCCAAAGACCAACTTTCAAACGTCTCTGACATTCTTGGACTTTTGACCTCCAAATGACTTTAAATCAATTAAGCAAGCAATATAATACTTAATTAACCTATTTTTAACTTTTTAAGGCACATGTGAGGCTATACCTACCTTATTTCATGATAAGGGTGTGTTAATACTCCCCCACTTAGAACAACATTCGTCCTCGAATGACGGTAAAACATTATAAAGACTTTCAAGGACTTCAATCACTTTTATAGCAGCTCACTACACTTCAACATTTTATCACATAATAGTCAATGTACGAAACTTACAAGGACACCAATTTCATACTAACATGTATTCAAAATAACATAGTCAAACATGGAGTACTTCTATAATTCATTCCATTCACACATACTTATTCATATTCATTGCCATTTGGAGGAACTACCTTCTCCAATTTTTGGCATGTTCTTTATTTCATCACAAAGTTAAACATACTATGGATTCCAATTGCAAACTTAGGCATAATCCACACTTTAACTTATGAAAAAAAATTAAACACTTCATATACTTGCACAAAAATCATGAATAAGGTAGATTAACTACAATCTTATAGTCTAGACATAATACCATCGAGGTCATATATGACATTACAATGCTTTTGTTCAAGGAGGAACTACTTTCTCCTACTCACAACATACACACATGGCATAATAGAGTTAACATAAAATAAATTAATAGAGGTTAATTAATATAAAGGAGGATTTTATTACTCCAAACCACATTTTTCTTATACTTCCTTCCTTATGAAATCAACATGGTAGGTCACACCAAGCACATCACAATATTAGGAAGTAAATTTGAAACTTTCTATTTCTAGTACATCACTAGATTTCACTAATATGCATCATTTAGGGAAATTTATCACAATTTATAGGCATACCAATGAACATAGGGTAGACCAATCATCACTTCTCAAGAGTGCGTCTATAATAACACTTCCCAAATCTCAAAAGTCACACATTTTTCAAAGAGGCTCAAATTATCTTATTTAAAGGATACTCAATATCTCATTGTGGGGACAAAAACCACACATCATAAGTGACATAAAGCATGCTCATTAATCTATATCATGAAATCAAGTTGAACATTTATCATATAAGGATGCACAACAACATGAGAAACATGCAATTTAGAAAATTTTCCTTTTTCATGCAATAATGATCTTTCATAATATGCATAACATAGTGCCATTTAAAACACTCATAATATATGGAGAACATGCAACTAATCCTTATGCAAGACTCCTACCATGAACAAGCTACTTAGGAGCTTTTTGTTTCAAGCTTGAGTGAGAATAGAATGAAAAAAAGGGATATCTACAACCTTACTACTCAAATCATCCTCCCCCACTTAGTATATTCCCATTTAAGAGAAACTTATCTCAACTCTAGGGGAATTTTAGCTTACCAACCCTATTAACTAAGCGCATCATCCCTCTCTTGGGATATAAGCTTACGAACACCCTTCTTATCATCAGTACAATATGATTTTCAACCTAGAGAAGTTCAAGGGAACTTAACATAGGGACAGCAAGGGCCCTAAGAATCTTACCATCTATGCACATTATCCCCAACTTGGGGTCAGGCTAAGCACATCATGCCCTTAAACACCAAGGTTAGCGCAAGTCAAGACAAACTTACAAGGGTCATCATTTTATGTAGAACTTTCCAACCAACCATGCCTAGGTACAATCTAAGAACTTCTTCAATTGACCATATTTAAATGCAAGATTAAAAGGCAACTACCCACTTCAAAGTAGGTCAACCTCAATTCTCTCCTTATCTTCAAGAGCTAAGAGGTACTTACCATACACCCCCACTAAGTCACCTTAGGGTAATCTTACTTCCCACTTATGGAATAAAACTCCTTTCCCCTTTTTTACCACTTCTTATAATAGATTCATAGAGGGAATCATTTAGCATACCTCATAATATCCTTACAAGTCTCAACACACTATCTTCCCTTCTTAGGAGCAAACCTATGCAAAAGGTTCCAATCCACACAAGGACAACTATTAAGCGTTTCACATATACAAAGACAACATTCCTCTTTCTCACTATTCACCACATTCTCCAAGACTTTTCAAGCCTACACCATAACATCATGCTACCATCCTACATAATCATAAGGAATTCCATCACTCATGAGGAACTCCACTCAACCATAAAAACTACTAACAAGTTATAACCATATCTTAATATAACTTCTTAACATAGCATCTCCTTCCACATAAACCACCTAGAGCCATAAATGGCATCACATCAACATGTACTAAAATTCACCTTCACATATACTCACCAAACCATATAGCCAAGGTAGGTATCAAAAACTCACCTTTTCTCCCTCAAGCATTGAGAAATCATCCCTTCCAAGCAATCACATATAAAAGACTACCGGACAAGGAAACATAAGAGAGAGATCATATAGAGTTAAGTTCTATGGCACGACATAAGGATATTGAATAAAGGAAACTCTATCGTCCTAAAGCCTCCCATATCATTTGATGTGTCGCGACCCACCACCAATGATATGAGACTCTACTAGACGTGGCAACACGAGACTTTAAAACCTAAGGACCAAACACAAAACCTTATGCTCTGATACCAAGTTTGTTACGACCCGAGCGTATACCGTAGAAGTTATGGTTTTATCAAATCTTAAAACGGCGTTGTCAACCTCTCGGAGGTCTAAGACAGACCTCTTAGCGTACCTTCATTGCATACTTATAATAAAAATAGAGGAACATTTAAAACTTTTCATAGCACATCATATTGTAGAACATTACTTCATATATATAAAATAGCATAATACATAGTTAGACTCTAATGTATCTTTGCCATCTTAAGATACAAATCAATAGAATAGAATAGGGACACGGCCCTTAAAAATATAAAATAATATCTAAGCTATTACTACATCAGCTTAAATAAATATCTTGACATAGGCAACCCTTGAATCATAAGGGCTCCTTTACTTGAACTTCGAAGATCTATCCAAGCTCTTCACTTAGGAGACATCCTCTAGCAATCAGCACCTATACTTTGTGCAAAAAAATGAAGAGGAATGGTATTAGTACAAGAATGCACTAAGTATGACAACCATGCGAAAACATGCATTTAAAAAGGACATTTTTTTTAAATCATGCAACATGTCTTTTTAGTAAACTTCATGAACATAGGAACATATAAGCTCAATATAGTTCACATACATAATATATACATGGATAATACTCATAATAGCACATAAAGTCATTTAGCATACTTTAAAACATATTCAATACATACCACACATTACCTCTCTTTTATCTTACTTCTTTTCTTAAGTAATCCTCAAGTGTACGTCGTGCAATGTATCACCTTGAGGTCACCTAACAATATTCTTTCCTAATATGCTTCCTAAACACAACCACATATATTTAAAAGTCATAAGCATATCAAAGACATCAACTTCACATAAGGACCATCACCTAAGACAACTCCTAAGTCACACTAGTGCAATGTGTAGGTAGCATCCCATAATACTACTTCCACCAAGTGTACCTAAGAAGTCACCCTAGACTAGGAATAACATACTCAACAAGTCATAACACTTTCATTTATAACTAAACATATGTTCACATACTTCATAGCATCATATAATGACTCATCATACTTTATATAACATCATAGGAAGACATCATCATACCTCCTACACTTTAGTCATAAAATCACTTAGTTCATACCATAAGTAAAAAACCCTCATAACCCTTTTACAAACTTAATTGTGCAATGTACACATGGAGTCCCACACCCCCACATATACTAAGTAAACCCATTTAGAAGCCATAAGTGTAATTCACATGCATAGTCATAATTCATATCTTATCATAACAATGTCAGTTAACATGCATTCATACAAATCATATATAACATAAATCTTTACTTCATAAGGGTCTCCAATCCTATCCTTTCTTGAAGTCATCTAGTGCAATGCATAGGTAGGGTCCATAGTCCTCCCATACCAAGTACACTTCTCAAGGAATTTAGATTAGAGTTCAATTTCTTATCCTAGTTAATTTATTAACCTTCGGGAGACATAGCCATAACCGACATAGAACATGTGAGCTATATGGAATCCGGTGTTCTACTCCCACACCGAAAAGAGAGGGTTAAAAGTTGCCTAAGGTGCAACCATTCGTATATAGCTATTCTAGGTGGAAACCAAAAGCTATAACCTACAGGGGAACGTAGTTATGGAACATGGAGATTTTTTCTAGAAATCTTAACTTACTACCATGGAGGTTTCCATCTGATGAGCAAAATCTATGTTGGAAACCGGACTTACTAACGTGAAGGTTCTCTTTGTGGGAAGCCGGGCTTACTAACGTGAAGCTCCCACTCTCATTTGTCATGTTCACTCGGTGCTAGGATCTAACTCCCTTCTTAACATATTTAAGCCTTTAGTACATTAGTTCATATAGATTAGGCCTTAGAGACTTACTCCCTCATACATCATATAGCTCAAAGGTATCTAGGATGAGAATTCTACATTCATCATAGAACCTACATTATGTGAGAATTTCCTTTCACAGAATAATATCATATTCATACCATAGTCTAGTTTAGGGTACAATTGAGTAATACCTTTCAAGAGACTCACTATTAATTAGACTACCATTAACATACTTCATTCATACATACATGTGTGGGTGTACATATATGTGAGATCTACCTTCACATAGACACATTTAGGAACACATGTTCATAACTTCATAAATTATATACTTTACATGCATATAAATAGGTATTGATGCATAGGATAACTATCTCTTTCCTTAGTCATCATGAATCTATCTTACTCATAGATATGCATGAAGTGTGTGTGTACATTGGTCAACATGATAACATAATGGCTATCACATTGTATTGAGAAAGCCACCCTCTAAAGACCACAACACATCTACAACATTCTTCAAGTCTCACGTCATACACATATATAGAATATTGAGGACTATAGACTACACACACTCACATTACATCATAGGAGGCAAGTACATATTCAAAAATAGAATATAAGACTCCTAGCATACTTTGTTCACACATTCATATAGGGTTCATATGGGTAGAGGTCATGCTACATGGATATTCATTATCATTAGCCATATAGACCATGCCTAACTCTAAAATGATCATCAAACATACACATATAACATCATCCCTACACCTATATTAAGCAAGTAGTGTAGAGGACAATACACATAAATTCACATAGCATCAATTCACTTAGACATGATATTAGAATCAAGGCTAAATCCTTCAACTTTCTAACATAGAAATCATCATATCAATTCATATTACCTCTAATATCTTTAAGTCCATTATAATAACACATAAATATGTACAAGAATGTAAACACCGCCTCCAAAGGTAGACCATACCAATCAACACGATTCAATGTACATTTGAGGCTAATTATAAGAATAAGTCAACTTATTAAATCTCCAAGATAATGATCATATTTGATCATTCCTCCATAATTTATATTCAATTTATATGGAAAGTATTAGCAATAAGAAATTCAATACAATCTAATCACAATTCTATAAACATCAAGTCAATACAACAAGACGCACATTACAGGCTAATTTGAGAAATTAGGAGGATCATGAGTTCTTCATAAAAAAGAATCGAAATTCATAATAAAATCAGTACATAGACATATATTCATAATTAGAATGCTTTTGAAAGCAATTTGAGAATGAACCCATGGCTAGATTGAAAAATAGGATTTTTTACTTAGAATTCATATTTAGAAAACCATTGAAAGGACTCCATAGATGAATGGTTATCTATGGATGAAAGATAATCATACCCTATAATGAAAAAGCCCATGAAAAGCTGAGAAGAAAGCTCCAAGAATCCAACTCCATAGCTTGTTCTTGAGCTTGGTCTTCAATGGGGGTTTTGGGGTTTTTTGGAAGAGAAGAGAACTTTTGGGAATTTGATTTCTTAATGGGTGTTGGGGTTTTGGATTGGGAAAGGGATTAAAAAGGTCCTAAAAACAGTTAATAAAACGTCCCCTAAGTTACCAAAACACCCCCACATGAATTGGGGCTCTTAGACATGTCAAAATTGACTTAAAAATGACGCAACCGGATCTGGGAGTGGGCTGCGCGTCACGGAGCAGCCTCCCCATTCTGCCCCAAATAAAATTTGAGGCAGTGAGGTGCGTGCTAGGTGCGCTTCGCGAGGGAAAGGTCCAATTCTTGGACATGCTCGCGGCCTTGGGCAGCCTCTTGTCCAAGGTTTGGGTCCTCATTTGGGGCCCTTCGGGTGGTCCCCTGGGAGTTGTAGCCGGACGTTTTGACCCTTAACATGTCTATTAAGGTACTAGGGTCAATTACAGTTCTTCTCAACTCCAAACAACACATAAAATCAAGCCAAACATACAAGAAATCACTAGCACGTCCAAAGACCAACTTTCAAACGTCTCTGACATTCTTGGACTTTTGACCTCCAAATGACTTTAAATCAATTAAGCAAGCAATAGAATACTTAATTAACCTATTTTTAACTTTTTAAGGCACATGTGAGGCTATACCTACCTTATTTATGATAAGGGTGTGTTAATACTCCCCCACTTAGAATAACATTCGTCCTCGAATGACGGTAAAACATTATAGACTTTCAAGGACTTCAATCACTTTCATAGCAGCTCACTACACTTCAACATTTTATCACATAATAGTCAATGTACGAAACTTACAAGGACACCAATTTCATACTAACATGTATTCAAAGTAACATAGTCAAACATGGAGTACTTCTATAATTCATTCCATTCACACATACTTCTTCCTATTCGTTGCCATTTGGAGGAACTACATTCTCCAATTTTTGGCATGTTCTTTATTTCATCACAAAGTTAAACATACTATGGATTCCAATTGCAAACTTAGGCATAATCCACACTTTAACTTATGAAAAAAAATTAAACACTTCATATACTTGCACAAAAATCATGAATAAGGTAGATTAACTACAATCTTATAGTCTAGACATAATACCATCGAGGTCATATATGACATTACAATGCTTAGCTTTGTTCAAGGAGGAACTACTTTCTCCTACTCACAACATACACACATGGCATAATAGAGTTAACATAAAAGAAATTAATAGAGGTTAATTAATATAAAGGAGGATTTTATTACTCCAAACCACATTTTTCTTATACTTCCTTCCTTATGAAATCAACATGGTAGGTCACACCAAGCACATCACAATATTAGGAAGTAAATTTGAAACTTTGTATTTCTAGTACATCACTAGATTTCATTAATATGCATCATTTAGGGAAATTTATCACAATTTATAGGCATACCAATGAACATAGGCTACACCAATCATCACTTCTCAAGAGTGCGTCTATAATAACACTTCCCAAATCTCAAAAGTCACACATTTTTCAAAGAGGCTCAAATTATCTTATTTAAAGGATACTCAATATCTCATTGTGGGGACAAAAACCACACATCATAAGTGACATAAAACATGCTCATTAATCTATATCATGAAATCAAGTTGCACATTTATTATATAAGGATGCACAACAACATGAGAAACATGCAATTTAGAAAAATTTCATTTTCATGCAATAATGACCTTTCATAATATGCATAACATAGTGCCATTTAAAACACTCATAATATATGGAGAACATGCAACTAATCCTTATGCAAGACTCCTATCATGAACAAGCTACTTAGGAGCTCTTTGGTTTCAAGCTTGAGTGAGAATAGAATGAAAAAAAGGGATATCTACAACCTTACTACTCAAATCATCCTCCCCCACTTAGTATATTCCCATTTAAGAGAAACTTATCTCAACTCTAGGGGATTTTAGCTTACCAACCCTATTAACTAAGCGCATCATCCCTCTCTTGGGATCTAAGCTTACGAAGACCCTTCTTATCATCAGTACAATATGATTTTCAACCTAGAGAAGTTCAAGGGAACTTAACATAGGAACATCAAGGGCCCTAAGAATCTTACCATCTATGCACATTATCCCCCACTTGGGGTCAGGCTAAGCACATCATGCCCTTAAACACCAAGGTAAGCGCAAGTCAAGACAAACTTACAAGTGTCATCATTTTATGTGGAACTTTCCAACCAACCATGCCTTGGTACAATCTAAGAACTTCTTCAATTGACCATATTTAAATGCAAGATTAAAAGGCAACTACCCACTTCAAAGTAGGTCAACCTCAATTCTCTCCTTATCTTCAAGAGCTAAGAGGTACTTACCATACATCCCCCCTAAGTCACCTTAGGGTAATCTTACTTCCCACTTATGGAATAAAACTCCTTTTCCCCTTTTTACCACTTCTTATAATAGATTCATAGAGGGAATCATTTAGCATACCTCATAATATCCTTACAAGTCTCAACACACTATCTTCCCTTCTTAGGAGCAAACCTATGCAAAAGGTTCCAATCCACACAAGGACAACTATGAAGCGTTTCACATATACAAAGACAACATTCCTCTTTCTCACTATTCACCACATTCTCCAAGACTTTTCAAGCCTACACCATAACATCATGCTACCATCCTACATAATCATAAGGAATTCCATCATTCATGGTTAACTCCACTCAACCATAAAAACTGCTAACAATCTATAACCATATCTTAATATAACTTCGTAACATAACATCTCCTTCCACATAAACCACCTAGAGCCATAAATGGCATCACATCAACATGTACTAAAATTCACCTTCACATATACTCACCAAACCATATAGCCAAGGTAGGTATCAAAAACTCACCTTTTCTCCCTCAAGCATTGAGAAATCATCACTTCCAAGCAATCACATATAAAAGACTACCGGACAAGGAAACATAAGAGAGAGATCATATAGAGTTAAGTTCTATGGCACGACATAAGAATATTGAATAAAGGAAACTCTATCGTCCTAAAGCCTCCCGTATCATTTGATGCGTCGCGACCCACCACCAATGATATGAGACTCTACTAGACGTGGCAACACGAGACTTTAAAATAAGGACCAAACACAAAACCTTATGCTCTGATACCAAGTTTGTTACGACCCGAGGGTATACCGTAGAAGTTATGGTTTTATCAAACCTTAAAACCGCGTTGTCGACCTCTCGGAGGTCTAAGACAGACCTCTTAGCGTACCTTCATTGCATACTCTTAATAAAAATAGAGGAAAATTTAAAACTTTTCATAGCACATCATATTGTAGAACATTACTTCATATATATAAAATAGCATAATACATAGTTAGACTCTAATGTCTCTTTGCCATCTTAAGATACAACTCAATAGAATAGAATAGGGACACGACCCTTAACAACATAAAATAATATCTAAGCTATTACTACATCAGCTTAAATAAATATCTTGACATAGGCAACCCTTGAATCATAAGGGCTCCTTTACTTGAATTTCGAAGATCTATCCAAGCTCTTCACTTAGAAGACATCCTCTAGCAATCAGCACCTATACTTTGTGCAAAAAAATGAAGAGGAATGGTATTAGTACAAGAATGCACTAAGTATGACAACCATGCAAAAACATGCATTTAAAAAGGACATTTTTTTTAAATCATGCAACATGTCTTTTTAGTAAACTTCATGAACATAGGAACATATAAGCTCAATATAGTTCACATACATAATATATACATTGATAATACTCATAATAGCACATAAAGTCATTTAGCATACTTTAAAACATATTCAATACATACCACACGTTACCTCTCTTTTATCTTACTTCTTTTCTTAAGTAATCCTCAAGTGTACGTTGTGCAATGTATCACCTTGAGGTCACCTAACAATATTCTTTCCTAATATGCTTCCTAAACACAACCACATATATTTACAAGTCATAAGCATATCAAAGACATCAACTTCACATAAGGACCATCACCTAAGACAACTCCTAAGTCACACTTGTGCAATGTGTGGGTAGCATCCCATAATACTACTTCCACCAAGTGCACCTAAGAAGTCACCCTAGACTAGGAATAACATACTCAACAAGTCATAACACTTTCATTTATAACTAAGCATATGTTCACATACTTCATAGCATCATATAAGGACTCATCATACTTTATATAACATCATAGGAAGACATCATCATACCTCCTACACTTTAGTCATAAAATCACTTAGTTCATACCATAAGTAAAAAAACCTCATAACCCTTTTACAAACTTAATTGTGCAATGTACACATGGAGTCCCACACCCCCACATATACTAAGTAAACCCGTTTAGAAGCCATAAGTGTAATTCACATGCATAGTCATAATTCATATCTTATCATAACAATGCCAGTTAACATGCATTCATACAAATCATATATAACATAAATCTTTACTTCATAAGGGTCTCCAATCCTATCCTTTCTTGAAGTCATCTAGTGCAATGCATAGGTAGGGTCCATAGTCCTCCCATACCAAGTACACTTCTCAAGGAATTTAGATTAGAGTTCAATTTCTTATCCTAGTTGATTTATTAACCTTCGGGAGACATAGCCATAACCGACATAGACCATGTGAGCTATATGGAATCCGGTGTTCTACTCCGACACCGAAAAGAGAGGTTTAAAAGTTGCCTAAGGTGCAACCATTCGTATATAGCTATTCTAGGTGGAAACCAAAAGCTATAACCTACAGGGGAACGTAGTTATGGAACATGGAGATTTTTTCTAGAAACCTTAACTTACTACCATGGAGGTTTCCATCTCATGAGCAACATCTATGTTGGAAACCGGACTTACTAACGTGAAGGTTCTCTTTGTGGGAAGCCGGGCTTACTAACGTGAAGCTCACACTCTCATTTGTCATGTTCACTCGGTGCTAGGATCTAACTCCCTTTTTAAACATATTTAAGCCTTTAGTACATTAGTTCATATAGATTAGGCCTTAGAGACTTACTCCCTCATACATCATATAGCTCAAAGGTATCTAGGATGAGAATTCTACGTTCATCATAGAACCTACATTATGTGAGAATTTCCTTACACATAATAATATCATATTCATACCATAGTCTAGTTTAGAGTACTATTGAGTAATACCTTTCAAGAGACTCACTTATTAATTAGACTACCATTAACATACTTCATTCATACATACATGTGTGGGTGTACATATATGTGAGATCTACCTTCACATAGACACATTTAGGAACACATGTTCATAACTTCATAAATTATATACTTTACATGCATATAAATAGGTATTGATGCATAGGATAACTATCTCTTTCCTTAGTCATCATGAATCTATCTTACTCATAGATATGCATGAAGTGTGTGTGTACATTGGTCAACATGATAACATAATGGCTATCACATTGTATTGAGAAAGCCACCCTCTAAAGACCACAACACATCTACAACATTCTTCAAGTCTCAAGTCATACATATATATAGATTATTGAGGACTATAGACTACACACACTCACATTACATCATAGAAGGCAAGTACATATTCAACAATATAATATAAAACTCCTAGCATACTTTGTTCACACATTTATATAGGGTTCATATGGGTAGGGGTCATGCCACAAGGATATTCATTATCATTAG
The DNA here is from genome assembly GCA_022817965.1 of Solanum lycopersicoides. Lineage (NCBI taxonomy): Eukaryota > Viridiplantae > Streptophyta > Magnoliopsida > Solanales > Solanaceae > Solanum > Solanum lycopersicoides. Next base: position 50,361,758 of record CM040625.1, on the reverse strand, counting down.
CCATATATACCATGCCTAACCTTAACATGATAATCACACATACATGTAACATCATCCCTACACCTAGATTAAGCAAGTAGTGTAGAAGACTATACACATAACTTCACATAGTATCAATTCACTTAGACAATATTAGAATCAAGGCTAGATCCTTCAACTTTCTAACATAGAAATGATCATATCAATTAATATTACATCTAATGTATTTAAGGTCATGATCATAACACATAAATATGTACAAGAATGTAAACACCGCCTCCAAAGGTGGACCATACCAATCAACATGATTCAATGTACATTCTAGGCTTATTAGAAGAAATAAGTCAACTTACCAAATCTCCAAGCTAATGATCATCTTTGATAATTCCTCCATAATAACCATTCAATTGATATATCAAGTAATAGTAATAAGCAATTCATTACAATCTATCACAATTCTATAAACATCAAGTTAATATCACAAGACCCACATTATAGGAAATTTGAGAAATTAGGAGGATCATGGGTTCTTCATAAAATTGGATAGAAATTCATAATAAAATTAGTACATAAACATATATTAATCATTCGAATGCTTTTGAAATCAATTTGAGAATGAACACATGGCTATATTTAAAAATAGGATTTTTGACTTAGAATTCATGTTTAGAAAACCTTTGAAAGGACTCCATATATGAATGGTTATATATGTATGAAGGATCACCATACCTTATACATTAATAAGCCCATAAAATTCTGAGAAGAAAGCTCCAAGAATCCAACTCCATAGATTGTTCTTGAGATTGGTCTTCAATGGGGTTTTGGGGTTTTTTGGAAGAGGAGTAAACTTTTGGGAATTTGATTTCTTAATGGGTGTTGGGGTTTTGAATTGGGAAAGGGTTTAAAAAGGTCCTAAAGACAGTTAATAAAGTGTCCCCTAAGTTACCAAAATACTCCCACACGAATTGGGGCTCTTAGACATGTGAAAATTGACTTTAAAACGACGCAACCGGATCAGGGAGTGGGCTGCGCGTCGCGGAGCAACCTCCCCATTTTGATCAAAATAGAATTTAAGGCAGTGAGGTGCGTGGTAGGCACGCGTCACGAGGGCAAGTTCCAATTCTCGGACCTGCTCGCTGCGTTGGGCAGCCTCTTGTCCATGGTTTGGGTCCTCTTGGGGCCCTTCGAGTGGTCCCCTGGGAGTCATAGCCGGATGTTTTGACCCTTAACATGTCTATTAAAGTACTAGGGTCAACTAAACTTATTCTCAACTCCAAACAAAACATAAAATCAAGCCAAACATACAAGGAATCACTAGCACTTCTAAAGACCAACTTTGAAACGTCTTGGACATTCTTGGACGTTTGACCTCGAAATGACTTCAAATCAATTAAGCAAGCTATAAAACACTTAATTAACCTATTATTAACCTTTTTAGGCACATGTGAGACTCTAGCTACCTTAGTTCATTTTGAGTGCATGTCAATACTCCCCCACTTAGAACAACATTCATCCTCGAATGAAAGTAAAACATTTTAAACACTTTCAAGGACTTCAATGACTTTCATAGAATCTCACAACACTTCAACATTTTATCACATAATAGTCAATGTACGAAACTTACAAGGACACCAACTTCATACTAACATGTATTCAAAGAAACATAGTCAAACATGGAGTACTTCTATAATTCATTCCATGCACACATACTTCTTCATATTCATTGCCATTTGGAGGAACTACCTTCTCCAATCTGGAATGTTCATTATCTCATCAAAAAGTTAAACATACTATGGATTCTAATTGCACACTTAGGCATAATCCACACTTCAACTCATGAAAAAAATTAAACACCTCATATAGTTGCACAAATCATGAATAAGGTAGATTAACTACAATCTTATAGTCTAGATATAACACAATCGAGGTCATATATGACATTACGATGCTTAGCTTTGTCCAAGGAAGAACTACTTTCTCCTACTCACAACATATACACTTGGCATCATAGAGTTAACATAAAATAAATTAATAGAGTTTAATTAATATTAAGGAGGATTTGCTTAATCCAAACCACATTGTGCTTATACTTCCTTCCTTATGAAATCAACATGGTAGATCAGACCAAGCACATCACAATGTTAGGAAGTACATTTGAAACTTCCTATTTCTAGCACATCGCTAGATTTAATTAATATGCATCATTTAGGGAAATTTATCACAATTTATCGGCACACCAATAAACATAGGCTAGACCAACCATCACTTCTCAAGAGTGAGTCTATAATAACACTTCCAAAATCTAAAAAGTGACACATTTTTCGAAGAGGCTCATATTACTTATTTAAAGGATACTCAATATCTCATTGTGGGGATAAAAACCACACATCATAAGTGACATCAAGCATGCTCATTGAGCTATATGATGAAATCAAGTTGCACATTTATCATATGAGGATGCATAACAACATGAGAAACATGCAATTTATAAACAATTTCTTTTTCATGCAATAATGACCTTTCAAAATATGCATAACATAGTGCCATTTAAAACACTTATAATATATGGAGAACATGCAACTTATCCTTATGCAAGACTCCTACCATGAACAAGCTACATAGGAGATCTTTGGTTTAAAGCGTGAGTGAGAATAGAAGGAAAAGATAGGGATATCTATAGCCTACTACTCAAATCATCCTCTCCCACTTAGGATATACCCATTTAAGAGAAAATTATCTCAACTCTAGGGGAATTTTAGCTTACCAACCCTATTAACTAAACACATCATCCCTCTCTTGGGATCTAAGCTTATGAACACCCTTCTTATCATCACTACAACATGATTTTCAACCTAGAAAATTTAACGAAACTTAACATAGGGACATCAATGGCCCTAAGAATCTTACCATATATGCCCATTATCCCCCACTTGGGGTCAACCTAAGCACATCATGCCCTTAAACACCAAGGTCAAGGAAAGTCAAGACAAACCTACAAGGGTCATTATTTATGGTGGGAATTTCCAACCAACCATGCCTAGGTACAATCTAAGGACTTCCTCAATTGACCATATTTTAATTCAAGCTTAAAAGACAACTAACCACTTCAAAGTAGGTCAACCTCAATTCTCTCCTTATCTTCAAGAGCTAAGGGGTACTTACCATACATCCCTCCTAAGTCACCTTAGGGTAATCATACTTCCCAATTATGGAATAAAACTTCTTTTCCCCTTTTTACCACTTCTTAGAATAGATTCATAGAGGGAATCATTAACTAGTCATAAGGGTTCTCCCATTAATTAGCATACCTCAATATCACCTTACAAGGATCAACACACTATCTCCCCTTCTTAGGAGCAAACCTATACAAAAGGTTCCAATCCACACAAGGACAACTATGAAGCATTTCACATATACAAAGACAACATTCCTCTTTCATACTATTCACCACATTCTCCAAGACTTTTCAAGCCTACACCATGACATCATGCTACCATGCTACATAATCACAAGACATTCCATCATTCCATGGGGAACTCCATTCTACCATAACAACTACTAACAAGCTATAACTATATCTTAATATAACTTCTTAACATAACATCTCCTTCAACATAAACCACCTAGTGCCATAAATGACATCCCATCAACATGTACTAAAATTCACTTTCACATATACTCTCCAAACCATATAACCAAGGTAGGTATCAAAAGCTCACCCTTTCTCCCTCAAGCATTGAGAAATCATCCCTTCTAAGCAATTACATCTAAAAGACTACCGAACAAGGAAACATAAGAGAGAGATCATATAGAGTTAAGTTCTATGGCACGACATGAGAATAATGAAGAAGGGAAACTATATCGTCCAATATCCTCCCGTATCATTTGATGTGCTGCGACACACCACCATGATATGAGACTCTACTAGATGTGTCAACACGAGACTCGAAAACCTAAGGACAAAACACAACACCTATGCTCTGATACCAAGTTTGTTACGACCCGAGGGTATACCCTAGATGTCATGGTATTCTCGAATCTTAACAAGGCATCCTCGATCTCTCAGAGTTCTAAGACAATCCTCATAGCACACCTTCATTGCATACTCATAATAAAAATAGCGGAAAATTTAAAACTTTTCATAGCACATCATATGCTAGAACATTACTTCACATATATAAAATATCATAATACTTAGTTAGACTCTAATGTCTCTTTCACATCTTAAGACACAACTCAATAGAATATAATAGGGACACGACCCTTAACAACATAAAATAATATCTAAGATATTACATTAACTTAAAGAAATATCTTGACATAGGCAACGTTAATCATAAGGGGTCATTTACTTGAACTTGGGAGATCTATCCAAGCTCTTCACATAGGAGACATCCTCTAGCAATCACCACCTAAACTTTGTATAAAAAATAAAGAATAATGGTATTAGTACAAGAATGCACTAAGTATGGCAACCATGCGAAACCATGCATTTAAAGAGGACGTTTCTTTTGAAATCATGCAACATGTCTTTTTTGTAAACTTCATGAACATAGGAACATATAAGATCAATATATTTCACATACATAATATAGACATGTATAATACTCATAATAGCACATAAAGCCATTTAGCATACTTTAAACATATTCAATACATACCATACATTACCTCTCTTTATGTTACTTCTTTCCTTAAGTAACCCTCTAGTGTACCTCGTGCAATGTATCACCTTGACTCACCTTACAATAGTCTTTCCTAATATTCTTTTTAAACACAACGACATATATTCACAAGTCATAAGGATATGAAAGACATCAATTTCACATAAAGACCATCACTTGAGACAACTCCTAAGTCACACTAGTTCAATGTGTAGGTAGCATCCCATAATACTACTTCCACCAAGTGTACGTAAGAAGTCACCCTAGGCTATAAAACGCTTAATTAACCTATTATTAACCTTTTTAGGCACATGTGAGGCTCTAGATACCTTAGTTTATTTTGAGGGCGTGTCAGTGTCTCAACTCCTTGATTGCATGACTAAGATCAATAGGGCATGATACACTCGTGAGGACCAAGTCTCTCCTCTAAATTTTAGAATGACAAAAGAGAAGATCGAGAAGGATCAAGAAAGAGACAAAATTATGGCCAAAATGCTGACCCAACTTGATATCTTGACTAAAAATGTCATGGGTGTTTGTACAAAGAGTATTAACGTTGTGGGTGTTGGTGAAGTAAACCCCGTTGAAGCACACTTTGAAGCATTGTTCAATGAGGAAGTGCATGTCCTAGTCAAGGAGGAGGTTATCGTGAAAACTTCCCATGACCGGGTGGAAATCAAGGCTGGAATAGAGATGAAGGTTGGAGAGACCGTGACAGAGATTGTTGTGATCGCAAATCCACTCAGAAGGAAAGAAATGGTAAAAACATATGTATGTCCCTCCTCGTGAGCGTCAAAACCCCAAGGATTCCGAAGGGGGCTTTACAAAGACATGCTCTCACGCATTCTTAACAAAGTTGAATGGTCGGAAGAAGTTTTGAAATAGATGAAAGAGGATGTCTCAACAAGTTTTGAAATAGATGAAAGAGGATGTCTCAACTCTCAAACAGACGGTTATCACTCATTCAGAATCTATTAAGAAGTTTGAGACCCAAATGGTTAAAAATATCTTTGCATTTGAATCAACGACAACAAGAGGGTTGCCTAGTGACACAATAGCAAACCCCAAAAATGAAGCTTGAATTGGTACTTTCATCGTGCCACGACGTTAAATTAGGCAATTATTTGGAGAAAACCCATATTTTTAATGTTTAGTTTTGATTTTATATTACAGGTGTTGTGAAGGTTGAAAAGTGAAGAGTGTTGGAAAATTTGACATTTGTCGAGCCAAAAGTGAAGTCACCGACTCGCCAAAGAGGTCATCAAGACCGAATTGGACCGCCGTTATACTCACCAAGACTGAAGTGGAAGTTGTAAGTCTCGGTAGGCCAATTGCTCAATTAGCGACACGCCGAATAGGTCGATGAACACTATTTTCACCGCCGTTTGAACCCCAAAATTTTCTTGAGGTCCTATAAAGCTCGGCAAGGTAAAGTACCACTCAGTGCATCACCGAGTTGTTCGGCGTGGACGACTTACTCCGCCGAAGGTGCCGCGAGCTGATATTTTTTGACGGACAAATTGTTTAAAATTTTAAAATCTTTCATATTCTCTCATTTCGAACACCGTGCACTCTCACCCAAAGGGTGACACAAGGAATGGATCGGTGCTTGTGATTCTTCAAAGGGCCCTGAACATCATCAACATGCCTTCTTTCTAAAAAAAAATTTGAACTGATACTTCGACGAGCCTAATTTGCCTCTCCTAAGAGACTCGACAAATCGTCAACTTTCTCGGCGAGTCTTTATGCAACATGACTTCAAATATTTTGTTGAAAAAATTCTAAAACCTTTGGATTCGTTTTGAAACTATGGATTGAACCGATTTGGAAGAAAGTGGCATGCCGCCCCAAAAAAGGGTACGGGGCATTGTGATTAATTGGGAAACAAATACTTCCAATACAAAGATCAATAAGGTGCCTCCCTAGGGAGGTAAGTGCAAGGTCAAGGTGCCCGTACCTGAGACACCACAACATAACTCTGGTAAAGAGGGAGAATTGGGTTATTCTCCATCTTCAGTCTCTGAGCCTGAGATCAATGTGTTACTACAGACCTGGAGAGCAGAGATTCGTACCAAAGCTTGTCATAATCCGTGTAGGATTCCTAAATATTGTGTTAGACAAATTTAACTAAATATCGTGCTTTTACTTATTATTCTTCGTGCTTTGTTGGAACATGTTAGACAATCGATTTCACATTAAGGTGAAAATTTAATGTTAGTAACTAAACTCTAAGTCGTGTATAATATCACATGAAAATGAAGAAAGAGAACTTACAAGTCTTGTGGCTTATCTGCGAAGATTCTGGTTTCTAAATGATGGTGCAATCGTTAAATTTAGAGAAATAGAGAACTGATAAAGGGAAGAGATATATGGATGAAGAGCTTTGGAGAGTTGATTGTGGATGAATATATATGTACAAACCTCATAACCAAAAATTTAAATAACAAGTAATACTTTGTAGAAATTGAAGATGCTAACATGTTAGAGAATTTCATACAAAGCACCTACTATATGGGATCTGCCATTGGAAACCTTCTCTTTTCTTGGAGGTTAAAATGATTAATGATCTGAAATGTGATGTTTATGCATGAATGAAGCACATCCTTAGGGAAGGCAACACACCTGCATATTATTTAGCTAATCATTCTTTTCTTTTTGCACGCTCAGCATATATGATTTATTTATATTTCCAAGATTTACTACGAAAAGGAAAAGAAATATTACACCTAGATAAAACCCAAGTACAAAATCACAGAATTAGAAACATCAAATAGAAGAATTTCAATACACAAACATAATTGAGACAAACAAGATGGCACGCCTCAAATCCCATTAAGATGGACAGGCGCTCGGTGCCCTTTAGGCCCGAGAGAACCAACATGTAACCTGTACTTACTATCCATATAGCTATGACAATCTTAAAGATGTGAGAAATTCACATAGGATGCAGCGATAAGAACATACATAAGTAGACCCAAAATATATATTCAAGACTTGACCGTTGAGGCCACAACTTGTTAAGACACAAGATGCGATTGATCTATATGCATTAGTATACAAAGCCTCTAAAAGAAAAAAAACGTAGTTTAGGGAGAGACAATGCCCCAACTTACCCTTAACTATCATAAAAAAACAAAATTGATGAGAAAGACCCGGTAAGCCTCGAATCAACCTAGAGCCTCACCAATAGAAATGGAGTACATGTGCTCTTAATTAAGAAGTCTGTTGGCTGAAGTATTTGTTCATACTGCATGAAATTCAGCGTCCCCGTACGGGACGTTGGTATGAAAAAATGTATTGAATGTGTAAGGCGATAAAATATTCAAAACATGGCTCAAATGACATGAAGTATCTATATATAAGTTCATCGATCAAAATACGACCACCTTTGTTACTCTCATGGGATCATGTAAGTTGCATTCATATCTTTCATTTTTGTGTGTGTTATTATCTTTTAAAGTCATGTGATTCGAATGACCAACTCATCAGTGGTAGAAGAAAATGACCCATGCTAGGCATTTTAACCCCTGGGATGTTGTCCTCATAATTACACAAATTCAGACCGACCCATGCTAGGCATTTTCTCCTAGGACGTGACCCATAATAATATAAATTGGTTCACTTAGATTCTTTAATTTTTGAGATTATTGTTTCGGTGGTCATAATAATTTTTTATTTTTTGAACTACGGAGCAGTAGTATAAGACATGAAATAATACATCAAGGCAGTAACAATGACATAAGGAACTACGTAACATCAATGCATTACTTGTGATCTTAGATGTTCAATTGACTAAGAGGATAATTTACCAAGCTAGTTGTTGTGAATACCATTGTTATATTAGGACATAGGAGGATAGTTATACACATGTAGAGTAATGAACATTTAATGAAATAATTCTAAATACTACGGAGAGGGGGGGGGGGAGGAATATTGTTAGTTATTTGGAGATCGTATGTTGCGACTATGATTCCTTTACAAGGAATAGAACTTAGGAAATTCACTTCTTTGATGTTAATCTCAAGTATCAAATTTCATGGTAAAGAATATTGATTCGAATATCCTTACATACCTTGTTGTATAACTCAGATATTACAAGGAATTAACCTCCTTCCTTTCATATTATTAATCTATAATGAAATAAGTAAAACTAGTATTACTAGCTAATCAACACATTTGGCTACTTAACCTGACAAAATGGTAGCCCGGTAGTGGGCCCATAATTTATCATATCAAGGACGTGTTTCAAAAACTTCTGCTCGAATTACATCCACATACCAACGTGTAGTGAGTAGTAATCCTACACAACATTCAGTTTGGCGGTGTATCACTACACCCTCCTTTATTTCCATATAAAATATTCACACCTTTCTCCAAAATCAACCAAGCAGTCCCCACATACACACATAAAACAACCTAAAATTTTTCTTATCATATAACCCAGATATTGAACTCACCATTCCTTGGGTTCTTAATAACAATACATATATTATTCTTCATTGAAACTCATGCATAATGAGGACAAAAGGAGAAGTCACCTTACCTCAATTTATGCAACTTTCCCTTTTAACTTGAAATCTTCAAGAACTTCAACTTCCCTTCACACTTAAAACCAAAGAAGTGAAAAATATCTTAATAATAAAGGAAAGTGAGCGGTAACTTTTGGTCATATTCTTCCCCTGTACTTATACTTGAGCATAAATAAGTGGTTCTCCTAATCATCCATGGGAGAATTAAGCTAAATCCATAAATGTTTTCACTTACCTTAAATTGAAAAGATGAGGGTTTCATTAAGAACCCTGGAACAAATTTGAGCTTGTTGTTTTAATAATTAAGAGAGGGAGAGAGAGAGACAGAGAGAGAGAGAGAGAGAGAGTTGGAGTTAATTCAAAATTTATGTTTTTAAATGGAGTGCAAATAGCAGCAAATATTTATCTTATATGGAGTTTTCTTCACCTTTAAGAATATCCTCTAGAACCTCCTTCTTTTTGCTTCATTTTCAGCCACTAATTGATCAAGTAGGTGATGCACCTGCTTATGTACATCAAGTTGTTCAAAAGGTCAAAGTAGGTTATTCACCTGGTTGCCCTTTTCCTTAGTTCGGCTTAACTTACATTGGGCCATGGCAGATTTGGCTGCCGGGTTTTAATTTCATCTTTTCTTTTCTTTTACTTAGTTTGGGCCTCAAGTGAGTCCATTTACATAGCCCCAAATCTAATCCATAAACCTTGACCTTTTTAACTAGATCTACATAGCTCAAGGAAGTGATGCACCTACTTGTCACCTACTAGCTTAGTTAAGTCAAACAAAAAACTCACTTATTTTATTGAATTTTTAAATATTAATCCCTTTTTCTTTTTCGTAGAACTTATCTTTCAACTTTAGGCTCAGTTACCACCTTACTGTCTCGAGTTTAAATACTTTTGTTAATGTTAACTTGCAGTACACATGCTGAAACGTGTAAGACATCACATCACCTTCCCAGTCAGTTTAAAGCAAAAGCAATCATATAAGAAACATGGTCGCTCACCTATACTATAAGGCTATGTCAAGAATCACAAGAATCGAAAAAACATATAGATAATATGGGTTGTACATAAGAACAACCACACATCAATGAGAAAGAAATATCAAAAGCCAATATGGAACTCATATGTGGTCTCCTTATGCAGTGATATCATTCTTTTTAGTGCTCAACCTACAGATAAGGTCATGGATTAATTAAGTCAAAGTAAATCAAAGTATAACAGTGCACAAAGGTGACAGAGAAGAAAGTTTTGTTCACTAACTTTATATGTGGTATAGAACTGATAAATCTAAGTTAAATAAGTACTCAAATGACCTCATTTCATGGCATTTGTGAGTGTTTTGAGTGCATTCAGTGAAACGTGTCCAAACTCGGTCCCATTTTAATCTATGTTGATATATTCGAGGTGTTTGAACTTTTTAAGTTTGCTTTTAGTTACTAAAACCATTTTTTTTTTATAAAAATAATAACTTACCTAGTTTTAGGATGAATTTGAATTTTAAATATTTGTTAGGTTGTTTTAGTTGTTGAGTTTATTTAGTATTTTAAAATTTTTGTTATGCAGATTTTCTGCATATTAGGTTATCAAGTGGTTATTTAAATCCATGATATGCTTAATAATCTTTATGTGATGCCCCATTTTTCAAAAAATAACAACAGGTGTATCAAGAGATTCATTGATCTTAAGGGATCTGTGGAAGCTTCAAAAGAACTACCATACTTTCTTTAACCCATAAGGGCTACCCATTTAACCCATCAGGGATACTTTTCAACCAGTTCTTAATTCAACACACAGACTTTTGTAAACGATTTTTAACCAAAATAATGGCAAGTAGTTGCCTTTCTTTGCATGCCAAAATTTTCAATAGTGAAAATTATCTGACTTGATCAGTGGAAATGAAATCATATATTGAAGCCTATGATCTATGAGAAGTCGTAATGGAAGATATACCCTTACAACCTCTCTCTGCAAATCCTACCCTTGCTCAAGTAAATCTCATTTAGATGAAAAAACCAAAAAATTCAAAGCCAAATCTATAATTGAAAATTCAGTTGCAGATTTGACTTTTTCTAAAATCATTGCTTGTGAGACGACAAAAGAAGCTTGGGAATAATTTTTTTTTAAAAAAAAATATCAAGGAAGTGATTGTTTCTAATAAAATTTCAAATTTTAATTTGGAAAAGAGATTTTCAGTCTTGCAGTAGGATGAAACTATTGTTAAGTATTCTGACAAGATTTCTTTTATTATTAATAAAATCAAGTTGTTTGGTGAGGATTTCGAAGATGACAGAATAGTAGAAAAAAACCTTTTGACAATTCAGAGAAATGAAAATCTTAAATTTCATATTTGGAAGAGTCTGAATATCTCTCTATTATTTGTGTTGAAGAACTAATTAGTGTTTTTCAAGCACAAGAAAAAAGAAGAGACTTCAGTCAAGATAATGTTATTGAGGGTGCTTTTTATGTACAAACTTGAAAAGAAAAAGATAATTATCCTCTTTGCAAATATAGGAAAAGATAAACGCACTTGAAAATTTTTTGTTGGTGGAGACCTGATGCAATATGTGGAAATTGCAAATAAGTCAGTCATGTTACAAAAATGTGCAAGCTTAAGAAAAATCTTCAAGCACAAGTTGTAGAAGCAGAAATAGAGGAGGAACAACTTTTTGTAATTGTAGTATCTAAAGCAAAGGAGTAGTGTTGAGTTTACTTTTATTTACTGCAGTCATTTTTTACGAAAAATAATAAGTTACCTAGTTTTAGGATGTATTTAAATTTTAAATATTTGTTCAGTTGTTTTTATCGTTTAGATTATTTAGTATTTTTAAATTCTTTTTATGCAGATTTTCTATAGATTAGGTTATCAAGTGGCTATTTAAAGCCTGTTATGCTTAATAAAATATTGAGAGACATTTTCAATCATTTTCTGATGCCCAATTTTTTCGAAACACCAACAGAACTATCTTTTATCCACTTTTCACTGGTACCTTAATCGGAGAGGCCGAATATCTCCGACCATATTGCAACATAAAAGTCAACGAAGGGTCATTCTATTGGGGATAGTCCAGATGATTGTGACCTTTCCTTTTATATTCTTATTTTATTTTGCTTTATTGGTTTCCTATTTCTTTGGGCTACTTTTGAGTTTTCTCCCTTGTAAATATTGAACTTCTTTTGTTTCGAATAAATTAACTTTTTCTTGAAGAAAAATTAAAAGTAATGTGTATATATATATATATATATATATAATTCTATCAATATACTTTTAAATAATTAAACCAACTTCAATAATTTAATATTTTACTTAGCAAACTTACTTTGAAATAGAGCTTGTTGTTTTCGATGGTAGATTACTCAATTGAGAACTGTAGATCCCACTTTTACAGATCCCAAGTAACTAGAGACAAAGTTTCCATAAAATGACAATTTATGATAAATTTGGCTCTTGTTGTTTAGGGTCAATAAAAGTGGGACCTGAAGTTCACAATGGAGTAATCTACCATATAAAATAACAAGCCCATCTTGCCACGCGATTGTGTTTGAGTAAAGTTTTAATGATAAACATTCAATTTCTTGTCAAGACAAATATCTCATCAAAAAGGAAAGAATAAGAAACGAATCATGGATCCTCCATCAATAGAGTGAAGATTACAAATCAAGGATTCTGACTGATGAATATCAATCAAGGATCCGAATGAAGATCCTCAAAAAATACAGATCACAAAAGACACTAATCATGGAAGATCTTCACTCAATGGACTGTCAAAATAAAGATCCTCAGAAATTACATATCAAAAAAGGCACTAATCAAGGAAGCTGAATATCACAACACCTAACAATGAAGAATACAATAGCTACATTCGAACCAACATTCAAGGAAATCTGAAGTTGTCAAAACTACACTCAATCAAGGAAGCTAAGTACTCAAGACAAAACTAAAGAACTTTACGACTACAATCAAAAGTCAATAAAGGAAGTTGGACTAGAATCAAGAGTAAAAATCAGTCTTGAGATTTATTATTCGAAATAAGGATCCATTGCCTTTTTTTCCAAGGTTCGAAATCTTTTGGTTTCTCTCTTCATAGGAACGATTCTAGACTTCAAACACTATAAATGAAGACTCAATTGTTAGAAGGAAGAGTACAACAAGTCTGAATCATTTTACAAAAATGAGAGGAGAGAGAAATACTGTTGGTAAGGATTTTCTCAACAAAAAAAAGAGTGAAGTAAATAGTCAATGTAAATTGTTTACACTGATCTTTATACTCGTACAAAAAATTTACAAGATCTTAAAGAGAACACCCTTGCAACCCATGTAGACTGGATATATGATCCACATTGGATTCCAACCATTATAAAAACATTTTGTGTCAAGTTTACTTTTTAGCCTGTATTTATATTGCTCTACTCTTACTAGTCGACAAAGGGTCGTCTCATGTAAACTACTCTTAAGGAAATTAGAAAAAATAGAAATTCACCCCCCTCTTGCAATTTTAATTGGTATCAGAGCCTCATCTCACGAAAATATGCCAAACAACAGGTGATAAAAAGATCCTGGCTCAACAAATTATGGGAGCACTATTCCAAGAAGGAACTTCTCAAACAAGATCCCCTTACTTTAATGTGAAATATTTTTTCATTGGAAAGTAAACCTTTATAAAGTCTTATGATTTGAAGGTTTGGAGAGTTATCTTACTTGTCCATAATCTTCTTCCTATATCGAAAAGTTCAGACAAAAGTCAATTTTCTGCTATTCTATGTTCGGTGAACTACACAAATGAACAGATGAAAGTTATTCAAATAAATTCCAAAGAAAAAAATATTCTCTATAATGCTATCAGTGGTGAGGAATACGAAAATATATCATGTTGTTACACTTCCAAAAGAGATGTGGGGCCAAACAAGAGCTTACCTATCACGCCCCGAGCCTACAAACTGCACAATACAAGCACTCGAGAACCATTCTTGGTCTCAAGGGAACCTTGGGCCTGGATTACTTACTCAACGGAAGATTTAAGAGAATCAAAATACAAGATAACTCAACATGTATCAAAAATAAACTCATAACATATTCGAAATAAACATTTATGTTATCCAAAGTGGCAACTCAAGTCTGAACATATGCCAATAATTAAAAAGATAATGAAGAAGGAATTAACATCCGATTGCCTATGTATGAAACCTCTACACAACTGAGATGGATGTCGAGATGGGCCCACGAAATCCTAATGAACTAACTAATACTAAAAGCAATAAAAAGGGAATTTCTGAAGGAAAGGAGACTCACCAACAAACTCTGAAGCTCAACTAGAATTAACGAAGCGTTGGATGCTGATCCTAGTTACATGTGTCTTTATCATAAGAAGATGCAGGCCAACTGGCATCACTACATTCAATGTACGAGTATGTGAGGGGAATTCTAAAATAAGGAACAATCATGAAAGGAATCGAATAACTTACCTGAATCAACTCACCTTAGCATACCTGAACTCATTTCAATGTAAAACAGTTTAAAACAAGTGCAATATAAAGAAAAGTTTTTAAAAAGATTATGTCAATCTACTGTGTATGCAATGATACAATATAACATGAAATTTATGTAAAAATACAATTAAATTCGGTATATAAGATTACAATTAGTTCTATGGGAGTTTCATTTACTGACAACCATCGCGTAAGAGCTATTATGATGAAAATTATTTTGCCTCAAGCTGCCATGGCCATCCTATAACTTGCATAGGGTATAGAATGTGAACTACTGAGTGGATTCTCTAGTCTATGCTAAAAATCACTAAGTAATCATCTAAAATGTATGAACCTTTTTTATCAATTATGGCTACATGGTTTATGGGGGTCTTGGAGTAGTATGAACTCTTCCCCATATCGGTGCTCAATACTACTCCCAAAATATGATACTAACTCTTATTTTTAAAAACATACTTCTTTATGTGATTTGAGATAATTTCTCTAGACTTAACTCAAAAGAAATCTTGGAAATCAAAATTTTCTCCGTTTCTTAATTCTGAAAGCATTTACTCTTTTCTAAAAACTTAGCTCAAAGGCTCTATGGAAATCAAGGTTTCATTTTCATGCTTAAATGTGAAAACATTTTAACTCTTTGTGAATACATAATCCCCATATACACCTTTAAGAAATTAACTTCAATCTTTAGTTTTACTCAACTTGAACTTTAAGTCTTGAATCAAAGTTAAAACATTTGGAAACTCTAAGAACTCTTCTTGACGTCACTCTTACTTCTCTTGACTTTGATTGTAACTTCCCTTGAATTGGATTATGGATTCAAGGTTCATGATCTCATGTTTATAGATGATTTCATGATGTTTATACATACCCTAGATGTTGGAATCAATTTGGAAACATAGGTGTGTTGCTAAGGAACTAGACGAAAAGTTGGGGAAGAAATGGGAAGAACTGGCATTCCTGGAGCTTTGATAGGCGCGGGGCGCCAGCCTTAAAACTTCGGAGGCTAGGGTGGGGAGAACTGAATTGCATGGTGCACCAGAGGCCATACATAAGAGAACCCTTCTTGGGGCTCTGAGAAGGGAGGCCCGAGGTCCCTATCTAGGTGCATTCTGACTTTTCTTGCTCATTTTTTAACTCTAAACCCTCTAGTTTCACCTTTTTATTTCCCCCAAACACTTATAATCAATTATATGTTCAAAATATGAAAGATTAAACTCAACATCACACCTACTTACATGAATTTGGATCAAGCAACTCATCAATAATTTCAACTATCAAGAAATCAAAGGAACTTCAATAACCCATCAAAAATTCGATTTTTAAACATTCAAAGACTTAAATTCACTAAAATAAATAATGATTGGTGCATAGGAGAACTAACCCAACACTATGTGATCTCATATACCTCGTATGGATCACCCCTTGACAAAATCCACAAGCAATTTCTTAAAGAACTTGACGATTTAAAATGACCAAGTTCAGTTTATACCCCGAAGTAATTACAAAAATGAATAAAAATAATAGGGTAGGGAAATGACCAAACTACCCTTCACAAATCCGGTTTTGACTTTCCTTTGCTAGAAAACACATTTTTCAATGGAATTATCTCACTCATACGAACTCAGAATTGAATAAACTCCGCGGCGTTGGAAAGCTTATTCCAATATCTTACCTAAGATATCTTGAAACACACCTAACACATCCTTACGTTGGAGTTATGATCATTTTTAAGTTGATTAAAACTCAACTTGCATACTTAACAAATTTTCTATATTTTTATATTCTTTCCAAAAATTACTATTTCCAATTCCTAACTTCTTCCTAGTTATTCCAATTTACAAGATGTCACAACCTATGAAGGAAATTACAAAGTTAAAGAAATGATCATCAGCTTGCTAGTATATGAAAATGAACTCTATCAAATGAAGGGAGGAGAAACAATCGAGAACATGTTTGCCCGACTGAGTAAAATCATTGGTGAGCTCAAAGTTTTAGGAAAACAATATCATCACATAGAACATATTCGAAGAGTTCTTTGAATCATGCCACCTCAATGACACGCCAAAGTTGTTGCTCTCGAAAGCATTAACGGATATACTTTAGCCTATGACGAGGTAAGAGGAGATCTAATAGCTTTTGAGAAAACTCATCTCAACAAAAAGGGACATGAAGAATCCAATAGAAAAATGATGGCATTCACAGAAAGTCAAGAAGACAAGGAGAAGAAGAGCTAGCTGAAGATGAAATTGTTCAAATTACCAGATTAGTATTGGAATCCTTCCGAAAATCCAGGAACAACAAAAGAAGAAGAAATTTGAAAAAAAGGAAAGTATATAACTTACAAGTAAAGAAATAATGGAAATTCTATGAATGTGCAAAATATGGTACCATAGCCGGCGAATATTCAGAAACAAAGAAAAACTTCTCCAGAGGAAACCAAAAGAACAAAGCACTAACTAGTCGGAGTGATGTACTCTGAAACTTAACATGAAGAGATTAGCAACCTATGATTCATGGCATTGGAGAATTAAGGATTCAGGTATGTAAAAATTGTAATCATTTGAAAAAACCCGCTACATCGTGCTATGACAAACCTATATAGATTTTTTTTTCTAATTTCAGGAATATTCAAACTGAAAAGATGAATTTGAAAATAAAATGGAAAGTAAGTGAAGTTAAAGAAGATATTCTTTATGAAGAAATTCATGAATTGAAAATTTGATCTTGAAAATCACGGGGAAAAAAATCAAATTCTTAAAAAAAAAACTCCTCTAAAAAGGTCTCTAGCAGAAAAAATTGTTCAAATGGAAATTACTCTAGTTGCAACCAGTATTCTATGTCGACTGATACAATAACTAAAAGTAATGACTCCAATTTTGAAAAAGATATTGCTAAATTTTGCCATTATTTTGGTAAGTTTGGACAAGTGTCATACATCTGCAAGTTTCTAAATCATAACTCATCTGAATGACTAAATGAAGTGGCGGATCCATGAATTTACAGCTATGGGTGCTTACTGTTTTTAACTTATATCAACAAAAGAGCATAATTGAGAGCTAAAATTCGTTAACATAGGCGTTATTTTTTTAAATTCAATGCAATAGAATATTAAAATATTTGGATTGGTTCAAATAAAAAATGAGGGGAAACAATAAACCTTCACCTACAATTGTGATTACCAAAAAGGTAAACCAGCGAGAAGGAAAACTTTTTCGCTTTTGAAATGGAGAACTAAAATAAAGGCGCTAGAACAACAAAAATTCCCTTCCCTTTTATTTTTCTTAAGAAGAATGATGAGAAAGAAAAATTTAATAGACGTAAAGATCATGAATGTTGATATTTTTTGGAGATTAAATTACATAATAGACATTAGTAGTGACCGATTCAAGATCTTAAGATCGTGGTTACGGTTTAAGCTATCAATAATAAAATATAAATGTATAAATTTAACACTTGTCATAATAAATACAATTATGTTCATATAAGAAAGCGAACAAAAATCAATAAGAAAATTGAAAATAAAAATTATCTTGAAAAAAGAATTTTATTTTTGAAAAATTAGAAATAGGACATTCGTGAAAAAGAAAAAAGAAAAGGTGAATGAAAAGAGCTGATTTTGATAATAAAAAGAATGCAACTATGGGGAATCAAACCTTGGCAATTAAGCAATATAAGACCTTGAAAACACAATTCTAACCACCACACCAACTAGTACATTTTTTTTGTGGGTTCTCGCCTTTTATTTTATATGATACTACCTTAATTTTGTTATAAGTATATATAGTTCGATGCAAGCGTAATGGGTGCTCGAGCATCCGGGTATCCGCATGTGGGTCCACCACTATCTCAATTGGTTTGGAAACCCAAAAGAATTCCAAATAACACTAACCTTGAAGGACCCTAATAGGAGATAATAATTTGTTTTTGCATGAACAGTGCAAGAAATCAAAAGGAAAATTGTCGTTGGATAGCGAATGTTCAAATAACATGATAGGAGATAAAAAAAATCATTTTTTTTGCTGAATATAAAGGAGGAAACATTCCTTTTGGTAACAACTTAAAAGGAACAATAATTAGTATTGGTAGAATCTCGTTTAATGATTCATGTGATGTTTCTAATGTTTATGTAATGACAGGAGTAAAATACAATCTACTAAGAATTAGTTAACTATGTGACTCAAATCAAAGCTTACTAAAAGATTCTTCTTGAAACAATCTACTAAAAGGGAGCAGAGAAAACAATGTATACATTCTTGACTCTTTATGTGCAGCTAAAAGTGAACTGTCCATTGGATTCCCTAAGTTGGACTACTCAAAAGATCACATATGCGACGCATTCCAAATGGGAAACAAACAAGAAACTCATTTTCTGGTAAGGAAATTATCTCAACAAATAAACCCCTACAACTCCTACACATGGATCTTTTTTGTACCTTCTAGAACATCCAGAATCGGTGGTAAAATGTACGCTTTTGTAATAGTTGATGATTGTTCTCGTTTTTCTTGGTTTAGTTTTTTATGTCACAAGGATGATACCTTAAAAATTTTTGAGTTTTTTAGTGAGAAATTTTAAAGAGATAAAGGTACTATATTTCATCTATAAGAAGCGACCATGGAGGATAATTAAAAAATAACTTGTTTGAAAAGTTTTGCAATGAGAAAGGCTACACTCACAACTTCTCCTCACCTTGATCAACTCAACAAAATGGAGTTGTGGCACGAAAGAACAGATTCTACAGGATGTGGCAAGAACAATGATAGTTGAGCACTCTCTTTCACATAAATTTTGGGCCGAATCTTATGTACATCTTGTCAGTTGCTAAATTGATTCTTAATCAGGCCCACTGTAAAAAAGACACCCTATGAACTCTTGAATGGTTAACGACTTAATATCAATTACTTTCATCCATTTGGTGCAAATGTTTTCTTCACAACAATGGCAAAAATAATATTGCTAATTTTGATGCACGAAGCGATGAATGTATATTTATTGGATACTCAAACACTACAAGATCTTATCGAGTCTTTCACAAGCGTACATTACATATTGAAGAATCTATTCATGTTTTTTATGATACTTATATGTTTGTTGAGACAAGAACAAATGTGGATGATGAAGAGAGTCAACTTTTTATATCATATCAAAAAGATCCTAGAAGTGTTAAATAGTCGACTACAAAAGAACCTTCCATCGGTCCTATAGTCGAATCTATCCCAAATGAATGGAGAATGGAACCAAACTATCCAAGAAAATTTATTATTGGAAATCCAATCGAAGGTATAAAACTTGAGCATAAAAAAGAAATGAGATAGAGGTTGCACTCATCTCTTTGTTAGACCCAAAGAAGTAAAAGAGGCTCTCTCAAACGAAAATTGGATTTGTCACGACTCGAGAGTACCCCCTAGAATTTAGGGCATTCCCGAATCGAAACATGGCGTCTTCGACCTCTGAGAGGTCTAAGACAAGCCCTTTCGTACCATTCATTGCATACATATATCAAAAAGTAGTGCGGAATTAAAACTTTTCACGCGAAATAATAATACTTCAACATTTCTCTTTTATAGAAAAAATTTATGAAAGGCTAAGTATCAAATTCACCATCTTAGAGATACGAATATATTGGGACACGACCCATACTTGAAAATAGCTAATTCTATTACAATACTTCAATAAGGAAATCTAAACATCAAGATGTCCACAAATCTAGTGAGGACATACCTGTTAGACAATTGGCATTTTTTCAGCTTATTATTATTTTTACTGTTTTTACTTATTTCAGTTAGTGCATCCTATTTTCTAGCTAGACTTAGTCAACTTTAGTTGCTCAACTTTCTGAAGTTAGTGGCCCCATTATTGGCCCCATTATGGCTGTTAGTGGCCTATTTTATGGTAGTTAGTGGCACATGTTCTTATATTATTTTTAATGTTTATGTTTTTTCTTTGTATAAATTCAGATTTTCTGCAGATTAATATACACAAGGAATTTCATAAGTTCACTCTATTTTTATTTTTTCAAATCAGTTTCTTGAGTATTTTTGTTCTAACAGTGGTATCAGAGCCTCTAGTTGATCTTACAGGACAAAAAAAGTTTTAACCTACAACACAAATGGCATCCAACAACCTACGTTTAAATCCACCATTCACTTTCACTGGTGAAAATTACCAAATCTGGTCTGTGAAGATGCAAGCTTTTTTGGAAGCCTATGAACATTGGGAAACTGTGACGGAAGATAAACCACTTGCTGCTCTACCAGCAAATCCTACCTTGGCTCAGATCAAATCCAACAACGAAGAGAAGGCAAAGAAATCTAAAGCCAAGTCGCTTATGCAGAATGTTGTGGCAGATTCTGTGTTTTACAGAATCATGGCTTGCAAAACTGCAAAAGAGGCTTGGGATAGGTTGAAAGAAGAATATCAAGGCAGCAATAGAACACGTCAAATGCAAGTGTTGAACCTGAAAAGAGAGTTTGAGTCCTTGAATATGCAGGAGGATGAAACTATCAGTAAGTATGCTGATCGAATCTCCTTAATTTTTAATAACATTAGACTTCTTGGTGAAGAATTTACAGATAAACGAATTGTGGAGAAAGTTCTTGTGACTCTTCCTGAGAGGTTTGAATCTAAGATTTCCTCTCTTGAAGAATCCAAGGACCTGAGCAAACTTTCATTAGGTGAACTAATGAGTGCTCTTCAAGCACAAGAGGAAAGGAGGACTATGAGACGGGAAAAGTTCAGTGAAGGAGCTTTCTCTGTACAAAAGCAAAAAGGAAAGAAACAATTCCACCAAAAGAATAAAGGCAAGCATGATGGATGAAACAATAGTGGAGATGTGAAGCAGAAGTTCCCTCCTTGCAAACATTGTAAAAGAAATACACATCTGGAGAAGTATTGTTGGTGGAGAGTCGATGCTATATGCGGCAACTGTAAGCAGACGGGACACGTATCCAAGGTATGCAAATCAAGAGCAAAGGCCTCTGGTGCTTTGCAAGCACAAGTAGCAGAAGCTGCCGATGCACATGAAGAGCAACTCTTTGCAGTTTCATACTTTTCAATCAGTGAATCCTCTGATTCATGGCTTCTTGACAGTGGTTGCACACATCACTTGTGCAATGATGTTGAACTGTTCAAATTCCTCGATGATACTTACAAATCTAAAGTAAAAGTGGGAAACGGTGAGGCAGTAGAAGTCAAAGGCAGAGGTACAGTGTCTATCTCAACAATATCAGGTATCAAAACTATTTCTGATGTTTTGTACACACCTGATATGAGTCAAAATTTATTGAGTGTTGGACAAATGCTTGAAAATAATTATTCTCTGCATTTTAAGAATCGTGAATGTGTTGTTTCTGACCCTTCTGGAGTAGAGTTATTTTATGTCAAGATGAGCAACAGAATGTTTTCAGTTGATTGGGAGAAAATAACTGAGCAGGCTTACACTATTACTTCACAAACATGTACAAACCTATGGCACAAAAGGTTTGGTCACTTCAATCTGAGAAGCATCGCCGAGATGGAAAAAAAGGAGCTAGTGGAAAATATGCCAGAATTTCTTTCTAATGCTCAAGTTTGTGAAACTTGCCAACAGGGAAAGCAAACAAAATTGCCATTTCAAGCAAATCAAGTACGGAGAGCTAACCAGAAACTTCAGCTCATTCATACGGATGTTTGCGGCCCAATGAAAACAGATTCACTGAGTGGTAACAAATACTTTCTCCTCTTTATTGATGATTACACCAGAATGTGTTGGGTTTATTTCATAAGACTGAAGAGTGAAGTCTTTGATGTTTTTAAACAATTTAAAGCTTTAGTAGAAAATCAATGTAATCTTAGTATTAAGGCTTTAAGGTCTGACAATGAGGAGAATATACTTCTTCTCAATTTGTAGAGTTTTGTAATAGCACAGGTATTGAATGCCAATTGACATTACCATACACTCCACAACGAAATGGCGTGTCTGAAAGGAAGAACAGGACAGTAATGGAGATGGCCAGATGTCTTTTGCTCGAAAGAAAGATCCCAAATCAGTTTTGGGCTGAGGCAGTCAATACCTCTGTATATTTGCTGAACAGATTGCCTACTCGATATGAAGCTTGGTGTGGGAACAAACCATCAGTACACCATCTCAGAATCTTTGGGTGTATATGTTATTATCGAGTTCCAGAAACAGAAAGGAGTAAGCTGGACAACAAGGCTCATAAAGGCATATTTATGGGCTATAGTTCATCCAAAGGTTACAGGATTTTCTGTTTGAAATCAGACAAATTAATTCTTAGCCGAGAAGTGAAGTTTGATGAAGCAGCTGGTTGGGATTGTAAAAATCAGAAGACCTCTTATTCTGATTCATTTTCAATAGAGCAGCCTCAACTTTCAGAAGATGAACTAGTGGATGATGTACCAGTGAGGGGAACTCGATCCTTAAAAGATGTCTATCAGCGGTGTAACTTGGTTAACTTTGAACCAACAAGCTATGCTGAAGCACAAGACTCTCAGGCATGGAGGAGAGCTATGCAAGAAGAACTAGACATGATCGAGAAGAATGGAACCTGGCAGCTTGTTGACAGACCTAGAAATCGCAAGGTAATTGGTGTAAAATGGATTTTCAAGACAAAACTCAATCCTGATGGAACAATTTGCAAACATAAGGCTAGATTGGTGGTGAAGGGATACGCACAACAATATGGTGTTGATTACCAGGAAACATTTGCTCCTGTAGCAAGGTATGACACAATCAAGCTTATTCTTGCATTTGCATGTCATAGTTCCTGGCAGATTCATCAACTTGATATCAAATCGGCTTTCTTGAATGGTTTGCTTGCTGAAGAGATCTATGTAGAGCAACCTGATGGTTTCTCAACTCCTGGAAAAGAGGATCAAGTTTATCTCTTAACAAAGGCCCTGTATGGCCTAAAACAAGCCCCAAAGGCATGGTACGAGAGGATGGACAATCATCTCATCCAACTTGGCTTTAGTAGAAGTCAAAGTGAAGCTACTTTGTATGTGAAAGTCAATGCTGCAGGTGAGTCCTTAATTGTCTCAATTTATGTGGACGACATGCTTGTGACAGGAAGCAAAATTGAACTAATCCAAAGGTTCAAGGATGAAATGGAGAAAATCTTTGAAATGACTGATCTTGGAGTCATGAAGTACTTTCTCGGCATGGAAGTGTTGCAGTCCAGTGATGGAATTTTCATATGCCAGCAGAAATACATTTCGGATATTCTAAACAGGTTCAAAATGCAAGACTGCAAACCTGTGAGTACTCCAATATCTACTGGTGTGAAGCTTGGCAAGGATGAGGATTCCGAAAAAGTGGATGATAATATGTATAGAAGCTTAATTGGCAGTCTTCTATATCTAACCGCAAGCAGGCCTGACATTCTATTTGTTGTTAGTTTGCTCTCTAGGTTCATGCATTCGCCTAGAGACACACACCTCACAGCGGCTAAAAGAGTGTTAAGGTATATTAAAGGAACCAACAAGTTTGGAATTTTTTTCCCAACATCTGCCGAAGTAACTATGAACCTGATCGGGTACTCTGATAGTGATTGGGGTGGTGGAGTTGATGATTCCAGAAGAACATCTGGATATCTTTTCTGTTTGGGGACAAGTTGTTTTAGTTGGAGCTCTAGAAAACAAGAAACTACAGCTCAATCAACAGCAGAAGCTGAGTACATAGCTGCTGCATCTGCTGTGAATCAAGTTATCTAGCTAAGGAAGATGATGAAGGACTTAGTCCATGAACAAACAGAAGCAACCAAGATCATGTGTGACAACAGTTCAGCAATTTCAATCTCAAAAAATCCAGTGTTTCATGGTCGAACTAAACCTATCAAGATCAAGTTTCATTTTATTAGAGAAGTCCAACAATCTAATGAAGTGTTGCTTGTTCATTGTTCATCTGAGAACCAGCTAGCTGACATTTTCACCAAGTCATTGCCAAAGGAAAGGTTTGAAGATCTGAGGCAAAGAATTGGTGTTTGCCACAAAAATGCCAAGGAGGAGTGTTAGACAATTGGAATTTTTTTAGCTTATTATTATTTTTACTGTTTTTACTTATTTCAGTTAGTGCATCCTATTTTCTAGCTAGACTTAGTCAACTTTAGTTGCTCAACTTTCTGAAGTTAGTGGACCCATTATTGGCCCCATTATGGCTGTTAGTGGCCTCTTTTATGGTAGTTAGTGGCACATGTTCTTATATTATTTTTAATGTTTATGTTTTTTCTTTGTATAAATTCAGACTTTCTGCAGATTAATATACACAAGGAATTTCATAAGTTCACTCTATTTTTATTTTTTCAAATCAGTTTCTTGAGTATTTTTGTTCTAACAATACCAACTCTTTACTTGAATGAACAATAATCCAAGCTTCAAGTTCGAGACTCTTCTCAAACGCCACCTACACCTTTAGGTATAGACAAAATGTATGGAATTAGTACAAATACTTGTACTAAGTATGACATAATGCATAAAATCATGATAAACGGATATTTTTATAAAACATGCTCTTTTTATTAAAACATCATAGTATAAGCATAAGAACAACATTTAACACATTAGAAACATGTAAGATATCATACAAGCATTTAATCAAATATTGAAGACTAGTGCACTATGTCACCTTACAGTAACCTCTTTTAGCTTGCATCCTTCTTACCAAAGGTTATCCTAAGACTCACTTAAGTGAGACGAAGAGAGACCGCCCATACACCCTCTCTAAGCACACCTAAATGATCCTTAAGACTTCCTAAGATAAGATCATTCTCACTTTTATTTGTTAAACTCCCTACGTAGAATTACTCTAAGACTCACCTAAGTAAGACATGAAGAGACCGCCCATACACCCTCTTCAACCCTACCTAAGCAATCTTCAAAGCTACTCTAGATAAGTAATTTTTCATTAACATTCCTTTACTAAATTCATTACGTTCATTAAGTCATTTAGAAGACATATCATTCATTAAAGACTTCTCATAATGATCTTGGAAAGACCTAGGGACTCACATACTAACATCTTCAAAGTCTAGTCATGCAATGTCTAGATAGCGTCCCATTCCACTACCTAAACTTCCTCGTACTTATCCAATACTGGAATGAATCCCACATAATGAGAATAAGCAATAACCGACATAGACCATACTAGCTAGGCAAGGAATCCAGAGTCATAAACCTACACCGATGGAGGGTGTTCTACTTGCCAAGGGTAGAACTAGGACACATCTCATGTAGGCACATGGTTAAGGAATATCAAGGTCTTTTATGCACTCTAATCTCATTCTCATGTAGTGATATATTGTACTCTAGTCTCCTTCTTAAGTAGAGCTACAAACCATAACATATTCACTTGGTGCTAGACTTTGCTCTCATAGAGTAAGTTCAATATAAAAAGGAGCATATGAAAATGTACCATCTCTTAGTCATTACCTAGTCATAATGAACCTACCAAATATGGGTCCGCTAGGGCTGCCACTCAATGGTCTAATAAGGATAGCTCATTCTTAACCTTCTTTCTATATAGAAGATTCCACATATTAGTCATGCTTAGAAGGGCACCATCTTAGGTCTACAGATCCTAGACTTTCATTCAACATTCATCCATGCACATACAAGACAAAGGTTCATAAGCCTACTAAGTCAAGGTGTTCATATTCATCATATACATGTATCAAGTAAGGGGCACAAGTCTACCAAAACAAGACACAACATACTTTACTTTATTTCATGTAACATATCATTCTTTGAAGCACTTAGGAATGATCCTTATCATCTTTATCTCATCCTATACATTACTATAAAATCATCAATATTACCATTGTAGACTCATATAGTCAAGTAGGAACAATCATGTATCTACTCTACGACTACACACATAAACACATTTGTCATAGTCCAACATGATCACCTAATATCCATAGAAGAACACATACTTTCACATTACTAGAATGTAGATAGATATGATCATACTTCATATAACCAATTACACAAATCATCATAATACTTCAAGAAGTGCCGACAAGGCCATGATCAATAATATACTTAAAATAACGCCGACGAGGCCACATCAGTCACATAACACCGCCGCCATAACTGTTCCATACCAATAAAATCATAATTGAAGTCTAATTAACACGAAATAAAGAGAATTTAGGGCAGCGTACCACCAATCCATTCTCACCACTTCAAATCATGTCTAAATCATCCAATTCAATACAATAAGGCCCTTACCCATGGCCATGAACATCAATTCAAAGTATAAATCATAATACTAGATGACACAAGGTCAATTAAATATTGATTTAACAATCTAAGACCAATTAGACATCAATTGAATATAATCTTTACATCATTAGATAGCCCATAGAAAACTACACTATAATTCATAAGTATAGAGACATGATCAATTAATCCATTAAATAGTCAAAATAAGGCTTGCATGGCTTGCATGGATTCATAAGAATTATAGCTTTAAAACATTCCATTAACTTCAATTTAATTCTAAGACATTGATTCAAAACCATTTATGCAAGAATCCATGGATAGATTATGAAATTGGATAATTCATGTTTTTGATCATCTTTGAAAATCATTGGAATTGACTCCTTGAAGAAAGAGATTTAAAGGATGAATAACCATACCTGAATTGTGATGAAAATCCCACAAGATTGATGAAGAAAAACTTGAGAAACCTATCTTCTTCCTTGGAGCTTCAAAGCTTCAATAATGGAATTTTGGAGAGAGTGAATGGAGAGGTTTTGTTTTGAGATGAGTGTTTTGCTTTAATTTGTGAGGTTAGGGGTTTAAATAGGTCCTATAACCATCCATAATATACCCCTAAATTACCCAAAAGACCCCTACATTTATTGGACAAATTAACCAACTCAAATTTGATTTAAGAACGACGCAACGAAATCTGGGACTTTACTGCGCGTCGCAGAGACACTTCCAAATCTTATTTTTCAAAAATTCTTGGACAGAATGGTTCGTGACATACCCGCGTCGCAAGTCAAAGATTTTTCCTATTGCGTGTCAGCTGCGCGTCGCGCAGCAGCATGCCAAATCTTGGCTGCTTGGCAGCTTTGCTGGCCCATGTTTGGGTCCTCCTCAGGGACCCTTTTGATAATCCTCGGGGCATCGTTCCTGGACGTTTCGACCCTTTGTATGTCAGGATACGTGTAGGAACTCTTGGTACTGAATTTAACCTTAAAACGATCCCCCAAAACATCACTACAAAACAGTACGACACACTAGTTCAAGTTCGACTAGTTTCCGAACGTCTTGGACGTTTGACCTCCAAACACTTCCAAACTTTATATAGTGCCTAAGAAAACTATTATTAACCATTTTATGACTTTTAAATATCATGCCACAAGTGTTAGACTCTACCTCAACCTAGCTCATTTTGAGGGTGTAACAGGATCAAGGCCATGAAAGAAGAACCGGAGCAATTTGTCAAAAATCAGGTATAGAGCCTAGTCCCTAAACCTGATGAAATTTCCATCATCTCAACCAAATGGGTGTACAAAAATAAACTAAATAAATCTAGATAAGTGATTCAAACAAAGCCCACTTGGTGGCTAAAGGTTATTCTCAAAAAGAAGGAGTTAACTAGGTTGAAATTTTTTCTCTTGTGCAAGGTTAGTATCTATGTGTGTACTTCTACCTTTTGAAGATCAGAAAGGTTTTTAACTATTTCAAAATGGATGTGAATGTGCCTTTCTAAACAGTTTTACTGAGGAAGAAGTTTTTGTAAAACAACCCCCTGGTTTTTATAATCCAAATTTTCCTAATCATGTTTTCAAACATTTAAAATACTTTTATGGCCTTAAGCAATCACATTGTTATTGGTATCAGTATCTTAGAACCTTTCATATAAATCATGACTTCACTCGTGGAAAAATTGATACAACTCTTTTTGTTGAAAGATCCTCCTCTAAGAACCTTATTATTAAAAATTATGTTGATGACTTTATCTTTGGAAGCGCTAATATCTCTTTGTGTAGAATTTTCAATACTGATGCAAAGTGACTTCAAAATGAGTATGATGGGAGAATTAACCTTTTTCCTCGGAATACAAATCTATAAATTTGAGAAAGGTACGTTCCTCGGTCAAACCAAGCACTGCAAAGATCTCATACTAAAGTTTTACATGGTAAATTTAAAGTCATTCGCCACTCCAATGAGTACCACATGTTATTTTGACAAAGATGATCATGAAGGTAAGACAGTCAACAAAACTAAGTATAGAGGTATAATTGGATCTTTACTCGATCTCACTGCCAGTACACCAGACATTATCTTTAGTGCATGCAAAATCGCTCGGTTCCAATCTTTCCCTAAGAATCCCATCTAACTACATTAAATTGTATTATTCGTTACCTAGTTGTAAAAACTTCTTTCTGGTTATGGTATCCAAAAGAAAAAAATCTTTGTTGAAGGATTTTGTGACGTTGATTTAGAAGGTGATAAAGACGAAATGAAAAGTAATAGCGGTGCATATCAAATAATGGAAAATCATTAATTTCCTAAAACAACAAAAAGACAGGCTCTGTTTCTCTCTCTCTAATACATAGGTTGAATATATTGCCATTCGTAATTGTTGTGCTCAAATTATGTGGATGATTCACCAATTAAGTGATTATGATTTAAGCTTCAAACATGTCTAAATTATCTGTGATAATTCTATTGCTATTTGTCAGTCAAAAAATTATGTGCATCATTCTCGAGCAAAGCATATTAACATCAAACATCATTTTATTCGAGATCATATTATAAACGGTGACATTGAAATTTCATTTTATTAGTACTGATTTTCAACTGGCTGATATTTTTACAAAATCTCTTTTATAGGAAAGATTTTGTTCTCTCCGAAAACCATTGAATATCATTAAGAATCCTTTAATTTCCTAAATTTATTGCGTGCATTAAATGTTTACTTGTCTTTCCTTTTATTTTATAACTCCTTGTATATTGTGTTTTCCTTTTATTCTTTATTTTCCTTATGTATCCGCCTGTTTATTTACGTTGTCTGCCTTGTCCTTGATTGCCCCAACCTCATCATTTCTCACTTTCGATTTTCATGCCTCTTCATCTTTACCTATCCTGCTTCCTTCATCTACTATTCATGTATTCTCTTTTTCTCTCATTTTTCTTCTGATGTCCCTTCTCTAAAATGGCAAAAAATACCATTGCTACTAGCAACAAAAACAAAGGAAAGGCTTCCGCATCTATCATCATTGAGAATCTGATAATCTTTTCCCTGCCTCTGTTGCATCCTCCTTGGGTAAGCTTCATAATGACTCCTTTGAATTTTGGGTCTTCCAAGAAGAAATTCAAATTTGATTTTGACAGTTCCCTTTATAAAAAGGTGGACTTTTGGAACTCATCTCATGAATCTCATTTCCACTTACTGAAGGACGAAACCCTTGTGCATTGTGGGATTGTTGATATTCATCTTCTTTCCTCTTTAGCCTGCCATATCAAAAGTTTGTTTGAGTTTCAAGGTTTGGAGAAAATATTATATATGCCCATGGTAGTTTATGAGCCTCTTCTCTATCTATTTTATCGTTGCTCTCCTAAAGCAGGTGAAGTTGAGTCCTTATTTTAAGGTAAACATATTTTTGTTGATTGCAAAAAGTTTGATTCTATGTTTGGTATTTCATGCTCTGGTATTTTTGCTCCTCCAAAAATTGTTGGCCTTCTAATTGTGATGTGTCCTTTGATCAAGAATAGTGTGAAATTGTTCTTGATCACTCTCTGCTCATCCCTTCCAATCTAGGGCCTAAAGATATTCCTTTCAAAACGTGTGTGATTGCTCAT
The DNA here is from genome assembly GCA_022817965.1 of Solanum lycopersicoides. NCBI lineage: Eukaryota > Viridiplantae > Streptophyta > Magnoliopsida > Solanales > Solanaceae > Solanum > Solanum lycopersicoides. Next base: position 50,331,288 of record CM040625.1, on the reverse strand, counting down.
ATTTTTGCAACAACCATTCTACCTAGGGTTGGTTCTCCTTCTATTCTTACTTAGAGGGACACCCTATAATCTTATTATTTAATTTTTGGTGTTAAGGTGCATTCTATTGTCCTTCATCCTCTCTAGTATGACGGATGTCATATCTGATCTATGTAGTCTTCCTTTCGGCATGTTTATCAGTTGCATCTCTGAGTCATACTTCATGTGCCTTGGAGATTTCTCCCCTGCTCTTATCAAACATAGGTATAACCCTCATGCTTTTCTTAGAATGGGTTTCAGTCGCTATGGCTCCTCTTGGACTCTCAATACTGATTGTGACTATTTTTCTGCCATTCCTTTTGAATCTAAACCATTCTCTTCCACCTCTATGTCGACTAGTAAGCTCAATGTTCCTCTGGAAAACCTTGTTGAGATGCATACCAAGCAAGATGTATTTCCATCATTGTTGCTCAAGTACGTAATCTCATGACCAAGTTGACTACCATGAGTGAGCAAGTGGAGTACGTGAATGATCTTCTACTCTCCGCTCACTTCAAAGTCGACACTATGAAAGAGGTCTCCAAGGAAACATGTGTTGATGTTACTGATATTTGTCTAAGGATTGATATTAATATTATGTTGTGATTCATACTATGTTATTTATTATGATTGCTGGTCTTATTTTCTGAATCGTTCTTTTCATAGCAAAGAAAATTAATTGCATATCCTCAGGCGGAGCACATTGAGAATTCAACTCCACTAGTTAACCATCTCCTGTTGCATTCAGGGGGAGCAAATCAACTATCAGCCATACAAGTCAAGTGTAACGGGAAAGTACATGTACTATATGTTGTCATCATCATAACAGGGAGCTTGTTAGTGCAAAGTTCTAATGATAAGCATCCCATTTCCTTTTCAAAAAAACGTGTCATCGAAAATGAAAGAATCATAAGTAAATTATGTATCCTCCATAAACGGAGTCAATATTACCAATCAAGGATTCTGATTGATGAATATTAATCAAGGATCCCAATGAAGAACCTAAGAAAAGGCACTAATCAAGGAAGATCTCGACTCAGAGGACTCTTTAAATAAATATCCACAGAAATCACATATCACAAAAGGCACTTGTAACACCCCATGCCTACACCCTGGGTGGGACTGACACTCGAGAACCATTATTGATCACAAGCAAACCCTTGATCTTGGCTTACTTATTCAAAGGAGACTCTAAGAATTATTACAATAATAAAATGCATTTGTACAAAACTGCTTAATAAAATAATTGTCATGACAGGGGAGCACCCCCTAGATGTAACCGGCGTCGTCGTCCTCGGAGAGGACTTGTACAAGCCCTTAGCATTCGTCATAACATATCATAGGTCGAAATGCGGAAAATTAAAACTTTTTACATATTGAGGTATACATAGACCTGTCACATATTATATATGGAGTTTACATAGAATCCTCGTCTAGTGAAGCTTACATAGGTTGCTCGTTTAGGCAATATAACCAATATATAAGAAATAGTCTTACAACGTTGTCTCATATTAAACCATCTAAAGTGAAGTCCAACATCTGGGCATAGCCCTTATACAAGTACATATTTCCACATATGGCTTACAACAAATGTCTTCAACAATAGGAAAGAAATGAATGTCTCTAAACAATAGAAAATACTACTAAGGTAGAACAAATGGAACCATCCTCGAACATTGAGTACCTACCAAACATATGGGGGAAATCCAAGTCTTCTTGAATATGGCCTTCTAAAATTCGACGTCCCAAACCTACATATTTGTAGAAATATAAAGAATATGGGTTAGTACATCCACTTGTACTAAGTATGCAAACATGTGCACATATAACCTTTGAAATCATACTTAAAGGGATATTTTGTTCAAAACCATGCTAAGTCACTTTCAAATGCCTTTACGATAGGAAAACATAAAAGCAAATGATCCCATATTCACTTAAGACAAGCCATATTCAACACAAGACCAACATCATCATAAAGTCCAGTCAACATGAATATTATCAACATAAGGTCAAATAATCATGAATAGATTCAACATAAAGTCATAACAACAATTCATGTACAAGAGTTCATATCATCACAACATATAAGACCTTTACCAACAATCCCATCCCAAGCCTACAAGTTTAATGCTCATGTGAAGCCCCATCACCCCACATAATGAAGGAAACAAGGAAAGAGGTCATAATTAGTGACTTACTTTAGACAACATAACATCATTAGTAGTCATCATCATATATAGAAATTTAGACCAATAACATGTTCATCAATGAAACTAATATCATATAGGATCATCAACATGTAAAGTCAATATAGGTATATCTTTCATATCATAAGAGCATAAGAATAACCTCCTACGACTTTACTCAAGGCCAACTTGTGCAATGCGTAAGTAGAGTCCCATACCCCTACCTACACTAAGTAGAACCCCTTGAGTCACCCTAGTTAGTGTTCACTTCATTGCTTTCATTAATTCATTTTACTTTTGGGAACAATCGCCTTAAACAAAAATAGACCATTTGAGCTAAACATGGAATCCGGTGTCATAAAACACTACATAGAAAGAAATGGTTTACTTGCCAAGGTAGGACCAAACCATGAACATAGCATTCTAGGTAGATCCACTAACTAGTATTCCTATGGGGGCAATGTAGTTCAGGAACTAGGAGATATGTATTGGACCCTCTTTATGCACAATTTCATAATATTCACCATCAAATGAGAAGCACTTGGAACCTGCCTTCCCACATTTGGAAGATACACCTCTCATATCTAGTTCGCTCGGTGCTAAGCTAAAGTTCCTTTTTGAAATTCCATTAAGTCATTATTAATCATCATAGCTTAATATAGGTCATAGGAGACTAACCCCTTATATGTCATATCATTAGCTCATTCAGTAAAGGATGAGAACTTCTTTTCATCAAAAAGCTTCATTAGTGATACCAACATATCGTAGTCATATCATCTAAGGCACACAAGAGAAACATCTTCAAACTTGCGTCATCATAGCCTCACCATGATCTCACATTCAACATTATCATAACATGCCATCATATTCATCATATCATATCTTCTTTATCTAATCACATATAATACTCCAATTGCACAATATCATCAATTATAAGCCATCATCATTGAAGTAAAGAGTTTAAGATCAAAGTCTTAATAAATAGCCTCCATGGACTTCATCAATATATTACCCTCAATTAATCACATTTATATAATGACCCACTCATCATCATCATAATATAGTGAATTAAACAATAACATAACCAATTCCAACAACCCTAATTATCTACAAGTCCAATTCATAGCTAGGATTAGAGAAAAGGGTTCAAACCATGGGCTCATTCATAGAACTACGTCAAAGACTAAAAACTACTATAATTAACACATTAACAATCATAATATATTATTAATAACCAAAGAAAATAAACATCAAATCCAATTGAAAGACAATTCACACAGTTGGAATGAAACTCGTGTTTTTGGCATCTTTTGAAATCAATTTTGAAGAGACTCTTGGGGATAGAGATCCCAAGAGTGAAGAGATTCCATACCTTAAGATTCATTAGCGTTTGATGTACAAAATATGAAGTCTTTAATCCCTAGTGATCCTTGAAGTTTGGTCTTTAATGGAGCCTTACAATAGAGAGAGAAAGTAGAGAGAAGTTGGAAAGAATTGGGTTTGGGAAATATGGGGTGTTAGGTTAGTTTAATGAGGTTTGTATTTATATAGTCCCTCAAATAACTTAATTAACCACCACTTAAACCTTAATTAATGAACTAACCAACTAATTAACTTTCTCACTTAAAAATCTTGAGAGTAAACTCGACCACACACGATGAACCCTCTTCTACGGGGCGTCGACTGTACCACGGACCTTCCTGTTGGTCCGTGGTTTTGGTCAAAGAGCCCCTTTTGAGACAAGTCTAAGTGTCAACCTACAAAGCCATCGACTGAGCATTGATCAATCGATGACTTGTCGCTTGGCTCGTGGTTGCACACTTTCAAATTGCCAATTTGGGATCAAATAGAAGAGTCCTCTCCAGGGACCCTTAGGGAGTCATACTCATATGTTTAGACCCTAAACAAATTATTTTATGTGTTTAACACTTTTTACCAAATTTCATTAATTTCCAACTCCTAAAATTCCATGAAACATGCCAAGGTATACTAGTGCACATTCCACATTTCTCCGGACGTCATGGTCGTTTCTTAACGTTTTGACTCTAACACTTCCTACATAGTTTAATACATTATTTTAGGCTTATAAACAGAGTTTCAAGTCTTTTTTAATCATGTGAGTATCTAGACTAGGTCATTGAATTTGAGAGTGTTACAATTACTTAGAGTGTTTAAAGGTAAAACATTTGACTTAGCCAGAATGACAACTAAACTCTTAACATAAGAAATAATAATGTAAAGACAACTTAACTATTGATTGTCTATGAATCCTCTTAAACAAATATGGATGTTGGGATATGACACTCGATCATCCTAAGAGCTGAGATACTAGAAAACAGTGTTAAAAAGAGCCTTATGGAAAGCAAGGAGGCTCAACAACAAACTCTGAGAGCTCAACTTGATCAACGAGGTGCTAGATACTGATCCTGGTAACCTGTGTTTATATAATAAGATGATGATAGATAAATGGACCCAATATATTGGATTTACGAGTATGCGATGGGAAAACTAAACACAACATAAGATTGAAATGAATCTGAAAGAAACACTTACCTTGACTTTAATCAACTCATGAATAAGTTAACTTAATATAACAAATAATACACATGCAATATATTGAAATATTTTAAAACAGTAGAAATCAACTTAGTTCATTAAAGAAATGCAATAACAAACTCAACTTTACCCATGTAATAAAGTAATATAGTTTATGTGGGAAATTCTTTTACTGACAACCACGATTGTGAGCCTAATTGGTGATACAACGTCTTACCTATTGTGCCTTAAATGTCCTATACTTTCCCTTCATATAGGTTGCCTTAACTAAGTGAATTCACTAGTCTATGCTAAAAAGAACTAAAGATTCATCTAAGAGGTATGATCTTTTACTACCCATGATGGCTACATGTTCTATGTAGACTTGATTTATTTTTACTCTCTTCCCCATATCGGTGCTCAATACTACTCAAAAATTGTACTTAGCTCATATGTTTTTAAAATAAAACTCATTCTTTTGTTTGAGATTACTCAAAATGTAGCTTAAAAGTACTTTTGGAAATCGGTGTTTCCTTTTCTTGCTCAAATGTTGAAAATATTTTAAACCTTGGGAATACTTAATTCACTTATAAATTTGAAGAAACGAAATCAACCTTTTACTCTTTGCTTAACTCAAAACAAAGTTAAAATGTTTGTGAAAGACTTTTGAAAACATTATAAATTTCTCTTGACTTGATTCTTAACTTCTAGATTTGACTCTTAACTTCCTTGAATTGAATTATGGATTCAAGGTTAATGATCTCATGTTTATGGATGAATTTAATGATGTTTAGACGTACATTAGATTGTTGGAATCAACTAGAAAACATAGGTACGTTGTAAGGAACTAGGACAGAAAGATGGGGGAAGAATGGGAAGAAGTGACGTCCTTGGCGCTCTAAGAGGCGCGGGGCGCCATAGAATGAAATTCAGAGAATGTCTTGGGGCACTCTGGGCTAGTGCGGAACCCTAGATCTAAACTCTCAGAGACCCCTTCTTGGGGCTCTCTAAGGGGTTGTGCCCCCAGTCCTTACCGAGGTGCACTCCAACTTTTCTCCTTCATTTTTCAACTCTAAACCCCCTATTTCATCATAGTTCTTTCCCCCCAAACACTTCGAATAGATTATAACCTGAATATATACAAGATTGAACTCAAAATCACACCCAAGAGCATGAATCAAATTCAATAAAACTTCAACAACACAAACCCACAAGAACTCAAATGAATTCATCTATAACTCATAGGATGTATTTTAAAATTAATTAAACTACGCTTGTTTAAATCATGATTGGTGCATGGGTGAAATAACACTATGTTATGTGATCTCACATACCTCATAGGGATCACCCTTTGACGAAATCCACAGACAATTCTTCAAGAACTTGATGATTCTTGCTATTTCTCCTCTTTTCTCTTCTTCTTTACTCTTCTCTAAAACCCTAACTCAATATCATAAAAGCGTAAACTAAATTCTATCATCTTAGACCCAACTAATACAAAAAAATAAAACTAATTCATTGGGTATGGCAAACACCATAATCCCCTTCTAAAATCTAGATTAGATTTCCGCATTAGAACAACCCAACTTTAAATAGGCATATCTCACTCATACAAACTCGAAATCGCGCAAAATCGAGGGCGTCGAAAAGCTTATCCAAGATATTTCCTACGATATCTTGAGGCCCATCTAACACATCCTTATCTAGAAGTTATGGTCATTCGAAGTTGACTAAAAACTCAACTTATCATACTTAACAAATTTTCCTGATTTTTATATTCATTGAAAATTTTGTTATTTCTAATTTTTAATTTCTTTGTAGTGCTTTATAATAGAGATATGTTACAATATCTCTCCATTGGGAACATTCATCCTCGAATGAGATTACGCTCACAAAGAAGAGGGCGTAACATCAAAAATGCAATTCAAACACCTAACAAGTACAATGCAATAAAAACGTGCTAACTTATAAATAAAAATGCCTAGGAAGGATTAGTAACTTTATTTGGAAAATTTCCATATTCGTAGAGAGGTGGATATCTCTTCTTCATATCCTCCTCAGCTTTCCAAGTAGCTTCCTCAACAAATTGGTTCCTCCAACAAATTTGACAGATGCTACTTCCTTAGTCCTCAACTTGTGAACTTGACTATCTAGAGTCTTGACCGGAATCTCTTCTAAAGATAATTTATCCTTTATCCCAATATATTCAGTTGGTATCATCAATTAAGGATCGCCCATGAACTTCTTGATTATGGAGATGTAAGACACCAAAATGAGTAAGGGTGTCTAAAGACTAAAATGTTGGTAATAAGGGTATAAGGTCCTAAAATTGTTTATAATGTGGCTTTCAAGCAATGTCTAAAGATTTAGGTGAATTGGAAGTCAAACGTCAAGGGACGACTAAGACGTTCGACGACGAGTCACCTATGTGCCTCATGTGTCTATACTTGCTTATATGTGTATGTAATGAGCTTATGAAGTTATTATATGAGTTATAATGATTTTTATATGCAGTATATTAAGTTTCATGAATTTGGAGGTCAAACGTTCAAGAATGTACAAGACGTTCGAAAATTAGCCCTTGAGACGTGCATGTATGTCTTCAGTGTGTCTTGCATGTTTGAAGTTTTTCCGAGTGGTTGTTTTCGGTGAAACTGATGTGGAAGGTCCTTAACATGTTAAGGTATATATATACATTGAAAATGTCTGGGTAAGACTCCCCAAGGACCCCAAAAGAATCCCTCAAGGAGAACCCAAAGGCTGTCGAGACACTGCCTTCGCAATGTCAATCGACTATGCGAAAGGACGGCTCGTCCGTCAACCAACGGCCCTTCAATGGTGAGGCGTCGATGTAAACTTATCCTGGTGAAGGATTAAGGTTGTTGTCAAGCCTCAGACTTAAACAACGCCCTGCAGTACGATCCGTCGATGGACCTACTGGGCGTCGATGGGTTCGTCGATGCAGGCTGCAGCATCACTGCCATGCATGCTATTTTATTATGGGGTGAATGGGAAATTCACCGCACGTGCTAACCTGACCCTAGTTAGTTTATTTTGTTGTTTTTGGGTGCATTTAAGGGATCAAAAACGTGACAACCCCATTCCCAATTAAATTCACAAAAATTAGACTTCCCTCCCAAACCAAATTCTCTCTAGAACCTCCATTGAAGGTGAAGCTCAAGAACAACTTGGATCTTGGATTTCCATGGTTTTTTCACCAATTTTTAGAGATCTTCTTCTACATTAAGGTATGGTTATCCTTCATCTCTAGTTAATTTTTTGTCTAGAGAGTTCCTTCAATATTTTCAATGCAAGTTCATGATCAAATCGCTTCTTCTTCATTCTAGCCACGAGTTCTTTCTCAAATCGACTTCAAAAGCATTGTTATGATGAATTATGGATTATATACTGTTTATAATGAATTTTTCAATCTAATTATATGATGAACGCTTGGTCTCTTCCAAACTCACGATTTAGCCTATGTGTGGGCTTTGTGATCTTTAATTGATGTTGATTGAATTATGATTCTAGCATGTTGAATACTTATACGTACTGCCTACATTGTGATGTGATGATTAATTATTTGATATTGGATCAATGTGGATTGATGCTTGAACACTTGATCCCTACTTCCTATATTTTATGAATATATGGCATTCACTGTAACATTGACTCTATAATGCATGAATGTGGGATTCGTTTGTGTAGGAATAATTTTATCTACTGCCTTATATGTATGCTATTGATGAATTGTGGGTATGATTCCTTGATGAACAAAACAAAGGAGTGTTGGTAAGTATTGACTTACATTCTTTTAGCATATAGATTGATAATGCTATATACATGATGTGATCTAAGTTCTAGGGTAGATGAAGCATGATTTAGACTTGATTATTATGTTTTACCTACTACCCTATATTAGTATTGTTGGTGAATTATGAATGTTGATCATGATGATCAAAGCAAGGAAGACTAGTAAGTGATTTATGTCTCTCTACTTCCTAGTGTATGGTGATGTAGTGTATTAGCTAGTAGCATGATCTTGTAGTGACTTATGCATGGTTTATTTTATGATTAAAGTACATTTATATACTTCCCTATACATTAATGGTTGATTAAAAAGGTGTTATCAATGATGATCAAAGGTTGATGAATTGGTAAGAATGGCTCTTCCTCTCTACTTTCTTATAGTATTGGTAGTTGATGAAGCATTGTATGGCATTGTGTGATATGGTCCACTTATGGTGGAGGTGTTCACCTTATTGTAAATATATATGTGATTTGATCATGGTCTTGAAGGTGATTACACTATCAATGTGTGTTGGTGATGATCACCCAATATGAAGCTTATGCCTAGTTACCATTCTAGTTGTGATCTAGGTTATACCTCTAATTTTACAAGCATATGAATGATTATGTTAGGGATAGGTTAGTTGCTGCCATTGATGATTTGTGATGGTTGATTATGCCTTACCTATGTACCCCTATGTGAATGTTTTAATAGCTAAGGTTAGGAGTCTTAGGGGTAATATGAAGATAGCTTGTCTCGTATGCGAAATTATGTTGTGTTGTCTATGCTTGGTTGTTCATTGCGGTCCTAAGTGGGTGGATGCCTCAATGTGTTGTTAATAGCCATTATGTGATCAAGTTAAACAATGTACACACACTCACACTTCATGCATGCTTCAAAGTAGTAAAGGTTCGTGGTGTATAAATGAAAGGGTAATTCTCATATGTACTAACGTCTACTACTATGCATGTAAGGTATATGTATAGGAAGTATGTTATGTATCCCTTAACTTGGTTGACTTGATATGTGTACTAGTATGGCCAAGGGTATGGGGCCTTGTCTATGCATTGCACATGTGTGCCTTGATAGGATAGTTCTTAGGTTTGGTTTCCTAGGTACATGAATATTAATGCATGAGTATGTTATGAACATGTCTTATATGCTATAAAGTGAAGTATATTGTGTGATGAAGTATGATTATACCTAGTGTCAAAATGTGTTTATATGAAAGGATTCTTCATATAGTTACACTTGTACACTTATGCATGAATGAAATGAAGTATGAATATGTGTGTGGTCCAAGGGTGCTATGTGAAAGGGTTACTCACATGTATATACACACACATGAATGGTGATCTAGTCAATAGAGTGTCACTTGAAAGGTGTTCTCAAGAGTACCCTAAACTAGATGGTACTTTACATATGCTATGTCCATGTGAAAGGGTTTCTCACATAGTATAGGTTGATGAACTTTCATCTATAACCTATGAGATAAGAATATGAGGAGTCAATATACTAAGGCCTATGTTTTATAAAATAATCTAATAAAGGCTTTTCAATAAAGGGGAACTTAGCTTAGCACCGAGTGAACTTGACAATGAGAGGTGTTTGCTTCCCTTGGAGGAAGATTCACCATTGGGTTCTCATAAGGTATTGACTTCCCTTAGAGGAAAATTCACCTATGGTTGCACATGAGGTGTTGAATTCCTTTTTGAGGAACATTCACTCATGGTTTCTCATGAGATGAGGACTCTAATGCTTATGGGAATGAAGAAGCTCCAATTCATGTCTCTTAGTTCCATAACTATGCTTGCTACATAGGATCTAGCAAGTGATCTCACTTAGTATTCTAACATGTGTTAATGTTCTACCTTGGCTAGGTAAGAACACCTTTCATTGGTGTAAGGCTCTACAACACCAAATTCTATGTTTAGCACCCATGGTCTTAGTATCGGTTAAGGCTATAGTTTCCCTAATATAAAATGGAAAATAGAATTAAATTAAATTAAAGGGACCCTCACTAGAATAACCTAAGGAAAGGTACTTAGAATAGGTGGAAGTAATGAACCTACCTATGCATTGAACAAGTAGCTCTCTAAGGGAGTCATAGGATGGTGGTCTAATGTATGTGCATATGTTTATGGTTCTCTTGCATTAAACTGTGTTAGTATCTATATGATGTGATGATATGAATGATATGAAGTTATAATATTACTATGTAACTAAGGTCCTACTTGAAGTGTATGTAGTTCACTATAGTATTATGTTTGGTACATGAAGCATATGTTAAGGATTGTGGTCTTATGATAGGTTTACTAAGTAGGTGTGAGGTTATGGGACTTCACATGTACATTGCACTAGTAGACTTAGAATAGGATTGTGAGTAAGGTCTTGTAATGTTCTATGTGAATAAAGTTAGCATATGTTCAAGTAAACTATGGTTCATTGTAATGTCCTTATGGTCTTGACTTGAAGGTGTCTATGATGTACTATACTTCTATGATTGTATGTGTTGGCTTATGTAGGTTGTATGTATGAATTCCTTGTGGCCTTAAGGTGATACATTGCACCAAGTATCACTAGAGGTTACTTAGGGGAATAAGCAATTAGGAAGAAAAGGGTTCACTGTAAAATGAATGTAGTTCACTATAAAGGGAAAATTAGTTACTGTAAAATGATCCAAAAATTAATATGCCTATATGAAGTATGTGAATTGTATAAATTCTATTGTATAGAGGTTTTATGAGATTTTCACAAAAAGGCATAATCCATGATTTCAAGTAAAATGTCCCTTCTAAATGCATGTTTTTGCATGGTTGCCATACTTAGTGCATTATTGTACTATATCCATTCTTCTATACCTTTTTACACAAAGTCTAGGTTATGGATCCTTTAAAGGATGTCGTTATATGATGAGGATCTTGATATGTGTTTCCCAATCTCAAGGAAAGGAATCCTTAATTTCAAGGATTTCCTAATATCTAGCTTACTGTAAAGTCTTTCAATATTGTACTTATGATTCATGTTGTAAGGTCCGCCTCCCTAATGTACTCTCATGATGTTGAGTTTAAGATGACAAAAAGAGACTAGAGTCTTTAACTATGTGTTATGATATTTGTTACATAAATGAAGTGATGTTCTAGCATACGATGTGCTAAGAAAGTTTTAAATTTTCCGCTAAATTTACCTAGGACAATGCGATGAATGATTACTATGGACTTGTATAAGACCTCCGAGAGGTCAAGTACTTCATGTTACTTCTTGGGGGTGCTCCCCGGATGTGACAGATATGTGAAATACCGGATGGACCTCAACTAACTCTTGTGGTACCTCGAACTCATTAAGCTACATTACCCTTCTTGATATTCTTTAAGGGCCCATATACAGGAGAATAAGCTTTCCCTTCTTACGAAATCTCATAACACCCTTCATGGTTAAAAGTTTAAAGTATACCCAATCATCTACTTCAAACTCCAACTCCCTTTTTCTAACTTTAGTGTAGGAAACCTGACGACTTTGTGTCGTTTTCAACCTCTTTTGAATGGCCTTAATATTATACATATCTAGATGAACTAAGTATGGTACTATCGACCCAAATTCACCAAATTCAATCCATCCAATAGGAGATCGGCATCTTTCTCCATTAAGAGCTTCATAAGGAGTCATTTGGATGCTAGAGTGAAAACTATTATTGTGAGCAAATTCAATATGAGGTAGGTGTTCATCCCAATTGTCTTTGAAATCAATAACACAACCCTCAACATATCCTCTAAGGTCTTAATAATGTACTTTGCTTGACATCGGTTTGAGGATGAAAAACAGTGCCTAAGTTCACCTTTGAACAAAACACTTTCTAAAAAGATTTCCAAAATTGTGCTGTAAAATGCGTGCCTCTATCTTATATTATCGAAACGGGCACCACATGAAGTTTAAACACATATTAAATAAACAAGTTAGTATAATATTCTATAGAATGGGTAGTCATTACCGACAAAAAGTGGGTTCATTTCGTCATTGTATGAACAATCTCCCAAATACAGTCATATTGCATGCGAAACCTTGGCAAACAAGTGATGAAGTCCATATTGATCATCTCTTACTTCCGTTTTTGGAGTTTGATATTCTGATCCATACCGCTGGTCCTTTGATGCTCTACTTTAACTTTTTCACATTTCGGACTTTTAGGAACAAACTCTTAAATACCTTTCTTCATACTACTCCACCAATAAAGTTCATCCAAATCATGAAACTTCTTTTTGAAACTCGAATGAAAGGAATATCTAGAGCTAGGAGCTTCCTCTAAGATCCTCTCTTGGATTTCATCCACCCTTGGTACACAATCTACCTTGATACCTCATTACATCAGCTCCCCCTTCTTCAAAAGTCATTACTTTTTGCTTACGAACATTTGCCGTCATTTCAAGAAAAATAGGATCTTGGTGTTATTTTGCTTTCACTTCTGACAGTAATGGTGATGCAGCCCCATTCATCACCACAACTCCTCCTTCTGTGGAATCTATTACGCTAACTCCCAGACGTGTAAGTCTATGCACATCCTTCTCTAGTTCTTTTTTATCTTCCTCAAAATTGGCGGTACTACCCATAGTAAACCTGATGAAGGCATCAACAACTACATTAGCCTTACCTGTGTGATAAAGAATACTCATGTCATAATCCTTGACTAATTATATCCACCTACTTTGTTTGAGATTATTCTCTTTCTGAGTGAACACATATTGAAGACTCTTTTGATCGGTGAACACATCCACATGAGCGCCATTAAGATAATGGCGCCATATTTTTTGGGGAAATACTACGGCAGCCAACTCTAGATCATGGGTTGGGTAGTTTTTCTTATAAACATTCGACTGTCTGAAGACATAAGCTATAACTTTGACATTCTGCATTAACACACAATCCAAATAAACTCTAGACGCATCACAATATACGATAAAATCTTGAGTACCTTCTGGTAAGCTAAAAACTAGGCAGTAGTCAACCACTTTTTCAATTCGTGAAAACTTTTCTCACAAGCTTCAAACCAATGAAACTTAACCGTCTTTTGAGTCAACTTTGTCAAAGGGGATGAAATATATTAGAACCCTCAACCTTGTAAATATCCATCCAGACCCAAGAAACTCTTAATATCAGTTGGAGATGTGGGTGTTGGCCAATTCTATACTACCTCTATTTTCTAGGTATAAACTATAATTCCATCACTGGAAAATATGTGGCACAAGGATGCCACAACATCAAGCAAAAACTCACATTTTGAAAACTTAGCATATAACTCCTTATCTTTTAAATTTCGGATAACTATTCTGAGATGGATAGAATGATCTTCATAATGCCTCGAATCAACTAGTATGTCATCAATGAAGACGGTAACAAACATATCTAAATAAGGCTTGAATACTTTAATCATAAGTTCCATGAATGTTGCAGGCGCATTGGTCAAACTTAAGAACATAACTAGGAATTCATAATGACCATTACATGTCCTGAATGTTGTCTTTGGAATGCCACATTCCCTTACTCTGAACTATAGTAACCTGATCTGAGATCTATCTAAGAGAAAAATGTAGCACCCTAAAGATGATTGAAAAGATCATCAATTCAAGGAAGAGGATACTTGTTCTTGATAGTAACCTTGTTCAACTGGCGGTAATTTATACACATCCATAGGGAACCATCTTTCTTTCTCACAAATTAGACCAGAGATCCCCAAGGTGAGAAACTTGGTCAATAGAAACCCTTACAAGGAGATCTTTCATCTATTATTTTAGCTCTTTTAACTATGTTGTAGTGACTCTATTAGGCGGAATAGAGATAGGATGAGTATTTGGAAGAATGCCTATGTCGAAGTCTATTTCTCTCTCGGGGAAATTTGGGTAAATCATCTTCAAACACTTCTAGAAACTTCTCTCTATGTCGAAGTATATTTATCTTTCAGGAGGGTCTTTGGGTAAATTATCAAGAAAGACTTAAGGAACCTCTTTTACTACTGACATGGACCGAATATGAGGTATCTCAAGATTATAGTTATTAACTCGGACTAAGTGATAGACACACACCCTGGAAGCTAACGTTCTTGCCTTGAGGTACGAAATAAAAAGAACCTTACGAACTACTTAACTATTTCTCCACTATAAAACTTGCTTATTAGGAACTCAAAACTTACAAATCGAGCCCTACAATAAATGGAGGCATAACAGGCATGAATCCAGTCCAGACCTTGAATGATATCGAAATCTACCATGTCTAAATCAATTAAATAATCCATTGTGTCCTTGTGATTGATGGAAATGAAAAAATAATGATACACTCTCTCATCAAGAATAGACTCCCCAACAGGCGTAGAAATACTAAAGGGTTCAAAATGTTTCTGAGGAAGAACATCAAACTTATTTGCAACATAAGGAATCACAAAAGTTAAACTTTCTCCTAGGTCTAGAAAAGCATAAACATTTAGAGTGAATACTTTGATCAAACCACTGGAAACATCTGGAGAGTTCTCTTGCTCTTAGCGGATAGTGATCACATAAAGGAGGTTTGCTCCTCCACCAGTTCCGAAAATAGATCCTCTACGTGCAGCCCTGCCTGGTGGAGCAATTGATGAAGATCGGTATCTATTGCCTAAATTTAGATTACCTTGCTGATTCTTAGGGAATTCTTTCATGATGTGACCCTTTTGTCCAAATTTGAAACAACATGTGGATCCATCGCGAAACTTACGCGGGTGGGTTCTACCAAACATAGCACATGTAGGAGCCTAGTTACCTCCTTTTGCCACACTACCCTGAGATTGGGATGGTCTATCCCTAAAAGCATATGAATTCTGACAATTGTAATCACCTTTGTTTATGGGTGCAGGTTCACAAGAAGATGATGGAGCAAATCCCTTTCGCTTATGGTGGAAAGAATACCGGTTCACATTACTTCTTTGCTTCCCGTATTCACTCACTATCTTAGGCTTTTTGTTTCTAAACTCCTCCCTATCCCTCAACTTCTTTTCCTCAACCTTCTGCACATACTCCATTAACCTTTCTATATCCATGTCCTTAATAATCATAGCTGCCATGCCCTCTTTTCTTGATTGTGGGACAACCCAACAATAAAAAGACTAATCTTGCTTCTCATATCCGCAACCATCTCCAGAGTATATTGGGACTATTGGGTGAACTTTAAACTATAATAATACACACTTAATGTATCCTTCTTAAGAGTGAGAAACTCTCCTACTGATCTTGGAAATATTTATATGCCTAGTTACTACAAATTACCATCTTCTAACGTGACTTTAAAGACATTTACTAATATAACTAACATGTTTTACTTAGAAATGTGATGATTGTATACTAACACACATGATTAGCAATTTTGCAGGATTTCTAAGGCAATTGAACTATTTAAGGAAGGAAAAGGAGTTGAAGATGACAAGTGACATAAGGAGCAAAAGTTGGTGCGACGCGCCAAGGCCGAGTTACAGAGGGTGCATTTTGGCGCACAGGCAGCAAGACCTGCTAACTGCCAGGCACGTTCTCGGTGTGATATCCCACCACCGTTTCGACTCTTTCAACAACAATATTATTTAAAAAAATTCCTAATGGTAGTAGACTTCGACGCTATTGTCTCCAACTATTATAAATAGACCCTTAGGATATAGAGTTGGGATTTGACTTTTATTGGTGTGGAAGAGCAAGTTTTATCATTTTTAATAGGTTTTGATTTTCTAACTTTTCTTTTCATGAAGTTGCATGAAGATTTGTATTTTATGGTTTTCTAATAGCATGAGTGGTTAAACGACTTAGTTTTGGGGTTGTAGCTATGAATTGAATGTTGATTATTGAAGGCTTTATAAATTTATTCTTGGTTGTCATTATAATTTATTTATATATTCTTGTTTTAGTATTTTATACTTGTGCACAATGGGATAAATCTATTATCTAATCTTAAAATCGAGATAAGCGGGGTTAGATAGACTAGATAATATAGAGAGCTTGGTCAACCCATTTGATTAATGTAATTAGTGTACAGGAGTGGTGCCCAAATGAACAATTTTCTTGGCTACAAAATAGGATGCAACATAAATGCTCTCCAGTTAGACTATTTATTCCCGCTCAACAATGTAGTTATATAGCTAACTAGAGTAGGCGACTAGAGGTGTGTTGACTGACTCATACAATTAACCCTATAAACTAGTAACTTGACAACTAAAATTAGTTCTAAACCAACAATATGATACATGAGATTCAGTGTATAATGCAGCCTTGGAATTGTGTTTTACTTGCTTGAAACAACTTCTTAAAGTCTTTCATAATTAGTACTATTAGTTATTGCATAATTCGTAGTTGTAGAAATTAACAACAATGACCAACTTTTAAAAAGGTTTATTTTATAGAATTAGTGTTTGATATAAATAGATCATAAGTCCATTGGTGACGATAACTCGTTTCTTTGAAGAATCTAAATTACTAGCGTGACCAACTACACTTGCGTGTGTACTGCTGAGAAACAAGTTTTTGTGCCGCTGCCGGGGACTTAGAAATTAATTTATATTAGATCTTCTTAAGTCTACAATTAGAATATTCATGTTTTAAATACTTGCTCTTTGGTTGTTTATTACGGGACGTGAATTATCATGTATTGTTTGGAAAGGAGAACTTATCGAACCAAACATCGAACACGAAATATATTTACGCCAACATAGAAAAATGAATCAACGACATGATGAAGAATTGGGGTTAGGTCTATGCAGTAACAATAAGGATATAATCAAGATAACGTGAATAAATAAGAGAACGTGAATAACCAGTTGGTACCCCTCTCATACATGTCAGACCAGTTCATGATGTGGTAGTCCCACTCATAGTCAATGTGGCATCTAGTATTAGTAAACCTCCACTGGGGTAAATTTGAAATAAAATAGGGCATGCTACATATCCTCCATTCTAATGGTTAATTCACTAGTCTCCCCCCACTAGGCTCCCGGAATCCACCTTAGGATCTTTATAGAGATCGGTGATACATACATCCCAAGTGGAGTCTCATCGGACTATGTGAGGCTGGTTTTGTTCCCATATTCATTGTTAGGATCATCAAGGTGTTTGTTAGATTTTGAGCCACAAAAACCGCAAAGTTGAGGAGTGATATATTTCTTTAAGCATAACATGGGGGAGGGCATTTACCAAAAATGGGCTCATTTTAAATAAATGTTGAATACCTGCCGGCAACACTGCAAGCTAATGAGGTAATTGCTCACACATTCTTTTGGGGTTTAGATTATAATGCACAATTACTTCTTAATAGTTCAGCGCGTGGACAAACCCTAGCAAAAAACTTGTAGGAGTTGTTCAACTTAGTCGATAGACTCTCCGAAGGCAACCCAGGGTATGAGGGGGGAATGCCTAGAACCAGAACCCAATGGGCCGCGGGAATTTTAGATTTACATCAAGCCACAACCATAAATGCAAAATTAGATGCAATGGAACATAATATAGCCATTCATTTCAAATATATGTCCTTAAATTAAGAAGCTATTAACATGGTACAATAAACATTCAATTGGTGCGGGTATGTGGTACTGAATCTCATGAAACCAAGAAATATGAGGCAAACCCAAATTTCGTAATCTATTTCGTTAATGTGCAAATGGGTGGAGGTCAGCCAAACTATGGCAATACTTACAACCCTAGTTGTAGGAACTATCCTAACTTCTCATGAAGTGGGATATAATACAAAACTCTTAACTAAGGCGCAAATCCTAATGCACGAAAGTGGGGGAAGACGAATGAGAAGCTACTCATAAAGATCATTTCTGAAATAGGGACAAAGCTCAATGCTAGGATATATAAGCAGGCTGAGAACACAAAAAATATCCAAATGTCCGAAATGAGTTTGGAGAAACAAGTTGCACAAGTAGCCAATCCTTTGAACTTTCATTCTTAAGATGGGTTCCCTGGTGATACTAAACCTAACCACAAGCAAATGAATTCGGTGAGTACTAGAAGTGGGTTACAAATATAAAAACTAGCTCCAAAGAAAAGAGATATCGAGGCAGGTACTAAAGAAAAAAAAGTGGAAGAGGTAGTAAAGTGCTCGAATATTGAGGCACCCGTTCCCCAGAAGCAACTACCACTTTTTTTTCCACAAAGTATTAGAAAGCAGAATGAGGATGAATGCTTTGGTAGGTTTCTCTCTCTCCTTAAACAGGTTCACATTAATCAGCCTTTAGTTGACATTTTGAAAAGCATCCTGAAGTATGCTAAATACGTGAAAGATGTAGTGGCTAACAAGATGAATCTCACGAAGTATCAAACTTTGGCATTTATTGAGGAGTGCATCTCCAAAATCCAAAATAGGTTTCCAAAAAGTTAAAAGTCTAAGTATTTTTGCTGTGAAGATTACAATTGGGCAAAGTGTTCATGCTCGAGGGTTGTGGGATTTGGGGGCAAGTGTAAATCTTGTTCCTTGTCATTTTATCAAAATATTGGGTTGGGTAGTCAAAAACAAACCATTGTCATTCTCCGACTAACTGATAGATCCATTGCTAGACTAGAGGTGGTCGTAGATAATGTGTTAGTACAAATAGTTTCCTTAATATTTTCCTATAAATTTTGTGGTTTTAGATTTTGCTCCCGATTTTGAAGTCCCATCCATTTTGAGACGTTGGTTCTTGGACATGCGTAGGGAATTGATTGATGTAGCAACTAGTCAATTAACTATGAGGGAACATGATAAGGTTGAGGTAGTTGTATTTATCGCGCTTTAAAATTGCCTTTTATCGATGAAGAGTGTTTTGTTATTACTGTGGTAGATCATATAGTAGAATCCCAAGTAGGTGCGTATGAAGATTCCTTAGAGAGAGTGTTAGTAGGTCATGAGGTGGATGGAAATATTGAGGCTCAAGAGACAGAAACATGCTAAAATCTAGCACTTGTAGAGACTCGTGAGCTTCGATTGGATCCATTAGATCTTGTGTTAGGGCCCCCGCCAAAGCCAATAATTGAAGAAGATCCCAAATTGCAACTAAAAACTTTGCCGGCTAACGTAAGGTAAGCCTATTTTGGTGTCAATGAAACTGTTCTGGTTATACTTTCTGCAGAGTTTTCTGAAAGACATGTTGATGTGGCATTGGGGATCCTAAAGAAGAAAAAGAAAGCAATTGGATGGCAGATGGTTGATATTCATGAGATACGTCTTAAGTTATGTATGCACAAAATCTACATGGGGTGATCACAAACAAAGTGTGTAACATCAACACATGCTCAATCCTTTGATGAAAGAAGTGGTGAGAAAGGAGGTAATAAAGTAGTTGGATGCTGGAATTGTGTAGCCGATTTCTAATAGTAAGTGAGTAAGTCTAGTGCAGTGTGTTCCCAAGAAGGGAGGTATGACAACGGTGAGGAATTTAAAGAATGAACATATCCCTACTAGAACACTTACCGGTTGGAGAATTTGTAAGGATTATCGGAAACTTAATGATGCCACCCCGGAAGATCACTACCTGATTCCCTACATCGATTAGATGCTTAACCGAATAGAAGGACAGGAGTACTATTGTTTCTTTGATGGGTATTTCAGATACAACCATATCTTAATTTCCATCGAGGATAAGGAAAAAAACACGTTCTCTAGTCCTCATTGCAACAATGACTTTTCAAAGGTGTATGATGGCCATTTTTCATTATATGGTGGAAGACTTTGTATAGGTGTTCATTAATGATTTCTCTGTCTTTGGGATGTTTTGTGAGGTATGTATCCAGAATCTTGATAAAGTACTTGCTAGATATGAGGAAACTAACTTAGGGATAAATTAGGAAAGTGTCCTTTTTTGTTAGAGAAGGGCTACTGTCAGGTCACAAGGTGTCGAAGTTGGGTTTAGAGGTTGATAAAGCTAAGGTGAAAGTTATTTGGAAATTTTCCCCTCCCATGTCTATAATAGGGGTGTCTAGTTTTC
Source organism: Solanum lycopersicoides (assembly GCA_022817965.1). NCBI lineage: Eukaryota > Viridiplantae > Streptophyta > Magnoliopsida > Solanales > Solanaceae > Solanum > Solanum lycopersicoides. Next base: position 50,310,800 of record CM040625.1, on the reverse strand, counting down.
TTGGTCATGAAGGTTTTTACTGGTGATTAGTTGAGGATTATTCAAAAATCGCAAGACCAATGTGCAGTCTATTGGAGAAGAAGGTGAAGCTTTACTTTGAAAAGATGTGCTTGAAAGCTTTCAATATGTGAAGAGGAACATAATTGAGGCTCTCCTCTTAACTGCTCGTGATTGGAAGTGATATGCTCAAATTACACCTCCCTAAAAAAGTATAAGTGATATTTATCATGTAAAGAATCCAACTTGTAGGTTGGGGTCGATCCCATGAGGAAAATGGTTTACACTTAAACTTAACTAAGAATTATATATGTTTATCCAATGTATTTCCGGAAACAAGTAATTAAAGGGGGGATTTGTAAACCAAATTCGGAAAATTAAGTAACTTATTAGTGATAAATATTCAAACTTTAGTTGTTATCAAGATGAGAAAGAAACTAAGGCATAAGTGTTTCCCATAAGCTCATAATTCGGTAATCATATTAATAGAAATCTCTTCCTAGTGTATTTGATGCAAAGAAGTAAGTTAGGTATCTTTAAATCCTTGGTCCGACATCTGAATAATTTCACCCCGCACCTTTGTCCGGCTACGTGTGTACAATTTACTAACCCTTACCTTTACCTCATATTATAAATCACATCGATGTATGTATTAGTTTTCACCCCCACACCAATCGACACTCGACTATTATATAGTATCACGCTAAATATTTGTTGATAATTCTTTTTCTTATCAACTACCTCCTTGGCCCGGCAAGTAACAACAAGGCAAGTTCTAACGTTGTCCAACGTTAAAACGACTTCTTAATGAAAGAATTATTAATACATGCAACAACACTATTCATGGATTGTTTAGTTACTATTCATACTTTGTTAATCACACATGGTTACCACAACCATAGTTGTGGATTCAGTTACCCATATTCGCAAGAACACAATTCATAGTTTTAGATGAAAGAATCATGAACTTATGTTAGAATAAGAATAAACCAAGAATCTCAACTTGGATTGCAAAACCAAAATTTCAAGACGTAATTTTGAAATAAACAATTGCCAACATTTTGAAAAGTAATATCCAAAAGCAATAACTAAACAAGAACAATAATGTCTAACCTCTTGAAAAAAAAGTTTACATACCTTATATATAGAAAAACAAGTTCTAAATTAAAAAGGAAACAAACTAAGGAAATAATTGTTTCAGACGCATATTTGATCTACGAGACTAACCTAGGTCCATAAGTCATTCTAAAGTCCGTAGGTCACTTCCGTGGCTCAGGACTTAGGCAAACCTTTAGTCTTCAAAATCTATGTTAGTTTCTAGAATCCAGCGGTACGGACGATAAGTCAAACAACGCTCCGTAACTCCACACTAAGACTTTTCAGCATCAGATACTGTAACCCCTTCTTTGATCACTTTGACGGAGCTGTAGTACGGTCCGTAGATCACTCAATATTATTTAAATCACCATTGTGGTTCAACGCATAGTCAAGATTTCCCTTGTCTTTAGCAATGCCTGGCTTGCCATTCTACGATCATCATCTATAGGGCGTAACTCGACCTATGGTCTGTAGATTGCCCCCGTAGGTCTTTTTTTCTGCACTTCTATCTCATGTATCTCCAATTCATATTTCCTGTAAATACAATATAAACACATAAAACACATGCAAAATGACTTTAGAAACACACAACTCTCAAGTGAAATGTATTAGAAATACCGTGAACTCACGGTACATCAACAGTCTTAACTTAAAGTCGTTGTTTGTCCGCAAGCGACGCACTAAGACTCTAAAGTACACTTGTATATAAGAAAGCAATTTAAGCACACGCAATCATATGGCTTTCTATCCCAACTCTCTTTTTGTTTGCAAATTGTTTCTCATGGACTTAACAAGATAATTTGTGCGGATTCAAATATGGAAAAGATCACTACACCAATTTTGGCTTATGGATACAATTATTCTAAAGAACGCTTAAAAAGTGTTGCAAAAGGTATCTAAGAGCACACTTTTGAAGTGTTACCTTTATATCGAGCTTGTAGTCACACAAATATTGGGAACACTTTAAAAGTGTGCTCTTTACAATTATACTCTACCCTTAATAAGTGTGGCCAAATCATAGAACAATTGTCAACACTTATTTATATATATATATATATATATATATATAACTACACTTTAAATTGTTCTAGATTTATAAGTTCAAAGACAACACTTTATAAGTGCGTCGTATTAATTCTCATAAAATTTCTCCATATAATTTTCCCCCAATTTCTAGAAAATATGACTACTATGAGATATAGTATCAGTTTTGCCTAAAATTATAAGATTTCTCCAAAATATCTATTTTCCTCAATTTCTAGAAACAAAGACCTAGAAGTAAGAGAGACGACTGAAAGTATAATTTCTCCGGCGCTGTCCAAGGCCTACAAAATCGGAAGTTCCTCGCATTAACAAATTCTTTCCAACTTCCAACTGAGGACGTCACAAATGTATTTTCATTGAAGATCGAGGTTGTGAAAGTTATAGAGAAGGAGGTTGATTTTAATATCAATTTTTACAAGAACATGTTCCTTAAGTTGAATGGAAAGTACAAGAGGAACCGTCTAGAACCATGGGTTATGCTGAACTGTCTGAAAATGTTATGCTGTTATGCTCGACTCAGATGATTTTCTTCAGAAGTTTCATCATACCCTTCTTGAGCTTCATATTGAAGAGGGTGCCTTGGTTTGTCTAGAGACTGACCGGAAATTATTCCCAATATGCTTCTTCATGAAGATGAGGTCTGATTAGTTTTTTTCTGTTTTTGGTGTTGATGTGATTTGGTTTCGAAATGTGTATTAGGGTTCTTTATAATATGTTTTAAGGGTTTTGTCATGATATAAATTTTTGATTGTAATGCTATTGTTGGAAGACATTGTCTATATTAAGGAGTAATTACCAGGAAAAAAATAGAAACAGAGACCTACATTTCATTGTGAATGAATTTTGGTCCATCTCTTCAGCTAAGTGCCCTTTCATAATTCTCCTATATTATGTGATTATGAAATTTATGACCTAGAAATTTAATTCATTCTAACCTTCAAGTCTATTTGTTTGGTTGTAAGATGTTTTGGGATTATTTTTTCAAGAAATGGAAAGAAAACAAGGTTTCTTTTCACATCTAAGGAAGAGGTGGTGTCTGTTATCGTCGGAAGGTCTTGAGCGAAGAGTCCGTTTTGAAGTGGGTCATCCATTACTTCTTTGATTTGGAAGAAGAAGATCTCGCTTCATCAACTTCGTTTCAGGTATAGTTTCGGTATTTCTCACAAGTTTGAGACATTTCTTTTGAAATTTTCACACCTTCAAAACCTTCTGTGATAGTGTATGTGTGTGTGAAAGAGGAATTGTTTTTAGTGTGAATTTCTGAAGGACAATTGGAACTTCGAGTGAAATCTCTTCAAGTTTTCAATATATTTTGATATATTTATATATATGATTTGTTACGTAATTCCTATCTCTAGTTGTTTTAAATTTTATAGAATTGAAGCTTAAATTAAGAATCAATATTTTCAATTCGTGTTCCACTGGTTTCTAAGTATTCTAATTGAGTTTGTATTTTCTTTTTATGAACTTTGATAATTGTTATAGGTGCATCATATGTGCTACACGCAGCATGGTATGCCTTTATCTTGAAGAACAGGATTATTTTATTTTCAATTTTAAGCGGCAGGAATTTAGTGCCTTAGCTCTAGAAGTTTTGAGTTTATCACTAGCACTGTTTCATGGCATAGACTTTGCTATTGACGTTGGATGTGGTCGTTGTTAAATGGTGCGAAGTCATTTACGTAAATATTATCTCTGCTTGGTTTTTGAATTGTGTTTATTGGTTCATGCTACTGTCCCCTTTTGCGGATTGTTCTGAGTGATTGGAAGTGTAATAGTAATCATTTTAAAAATGTCTGTAGCATGAAAAATGTTTAATTGTAAAGATAAAGTTGAAATAGGAGAGTGACGTGGAGAGATTGAGTAATTCTTTTGGTTGATATTTTTATGAAAAAATCAGAATAAGTGGACTATGTGTTGCTAGTTTCTGCTCTATTAGTTTTGAACCTCCTTTTGACTGGTTGGTTTCAATAATCTTCCTTTATAGTATAGTCTTTATATATATGTGGTTGGAGACATTGCAGTAGGGGCTATTCGTACTCAAGGTTATGACTTATGACTCCCATGTTCCAATATGAATTAAATTATCTGCTTTAAGAAGAGTAAACCGCAAACAAATGCCAATTTTTCATGGAAGAAATGAGCTCAATAGTGTAAGGACCCTCAAAACGAATTAGGGTGCTTAGAGCCTCACATGTGTTTAAAAAGGTTTAAAATATGTTAATTAAGTGTTTTACAGTATGCATGCTTAATTTGAAGTCATTTGGAGGTCAAACCTCAAAGAACGTTCGATGACTTTTGAAAGTTAGCCTTCAGATGTGCATGTGTGTATTGGTTTGTCTATGCATGTTGCACGTGTTCATTTTGGTTGAAATTGATATGGAAGTCCCTCACATGTTAATGAGTGTATTTACGTTGCAAATGTCTGGGCACGACTCCCCAAGGGAGCCGCAAAAGGTCCTCAAGAAGGTTCCAAACACTGCCTACACACTGCCTTGGCAGTGTCTACTTACGTCCAACAATGATGGCCAGTAGGCTTGGTGACGGTCCGTCGATGCACTCGTCGATGGGAAGCCTGTAACTGATGCATGCACACTTCCATGCAAGGGGTAATTGGGAAATTCACCCACATCCCAAACTGACCCTAGGCGGTTAATTCATTTTTTTGGGGGTATATTGAGTGATTTATAACATGAAATCCCAATTCCCAATTGAGTCTTCAAATTAGAATTTTCCCTCTCAAAAAGAAACCTATCTAGAACTCTCCATTGGAGATAAAGCTCAAGAGCAGCCATGGTGATGGTATCTCAAGCTTTCTTCACCAAGTTTTCGTGGTTCTGTCCTACAATAAGGTATGGAGATCCTTCATCCTTAGCCAACCATTCTCCTAAGGAGTCCCTTCAAATGTTTTCAATGAATATTTCATAATCCAACCTCCAATCTTCCAATCTAACCATGGGTTCTTTCACTTATTGTTTTCAAAAGGATGCTTATGTGAAATTGATGATTAGCTACTGTTTTTCATGTTGAATTTAATCCAATTTCATGATTAACCCATGATCCCTCCCTAATCTTGATTTAGCTTATGTTATGGTTAATGTGATCTTTATGCTAGAATGATTGTTATGAGATTCAATTATGATAAATTGATTTAGCTACTGCCTATGATGTAAATTGATGATGAATTATGTGTAGTTGATCCAATGTGGATCAAGGCTTGAGGATTTGGTAAGATTGACCTATGTTCTTCTATCTTGTATAGATTTATAATGTAATGTACCTAACGTGAGCTTGAATCCTATAGTAATTGAAGCATGATTTCGTCTATGCTATGATAACTTTAGCTACTGCCCTATACTTGAATTGTTGATTAAACATGAGTATTGATCAATGATGATCAAAGGTTGATGAATTGGTAAGATATCTCTATTCCTATATTTTTCTATAGAATTGCTAGTTGACTTGGCCTTGAAAAGCATTGTGTGGTATGGTCCACTTATGGTGGCGGTGTTTACTTGTCGTCAATCTATATATGTGTTGATCATGGCCTTTAAGGCAACTTGATGTTATATGTGTGTGTGGTTATGATGATCACACTATGTGAAGCATATGCCTAGTCTTTCATTCTAGTTATGATTTAGGTTGAATTGCTAATGTTATAAGCATGTGAATGATTGTGTTGGGTTAGGTTAAGGTGCTTCCATTGTTGAGTTATAATGGTTAATGACCCCTTACCTATGTACCCCTACATGAAGGTGTGATTAAATATTGTTAGGAGTCTTGGATGCAATGTGAAGTTGTCTTGTCTCCTATGCTATTATGTATTGTGTGGTCTATGCTTGAATGTGCATTATGGTCTTAAGAGGGTGGTTGCCTCAATATGTTGTTGATAGTCATTATGTGATCATTTTGACCAATGAACACACACTTACACCTTATGCATGCTTACAAGTAGTATAGGTTCATGGTGTCTAATGAAAGGGTATTCTCATATACACTTGTGTCTACTACTATGCATGTAGAGTTATATCCATGAAGTATGTTATGTATCCTCTAACTATGATGACTTGATAGGTGTACTAGTATGGACAAGGGTTTGGGACCTTGTCTATGCATTGCACATGTGTGCCTTGATAGGATAGTTCCTAGGTTGTGATCTATGTACATGAATATGAATGCATGAATATGTTATGAACATGTCTTATATGCTATTATGTCAAGTATATGATATGATGAAGTGAATATGCATAGTGTCTAAATGTGTTTATATGAAAGGATTGCTCATATAGTTACACCTATACACTTATGCATGAATGAAATTAAGTATGACCATGTGTGGTCTAAAGGTGTTTATGTGAAAGATTTACTCACATATATGTACGCACACATGAAAACATGCCCATTATGCATGTATGATGATTTAGTCAATAGAGGGTCTCTTGAAAGGTGTTCTCAAGGGTATCCTAAACTAGATAGTGCTTGAATATGCTATGTCCATGTGAAAGGTCTTCTCACATGATTAAAGTTGATGAACTCTCATATATGACCTATGAGCTAAGCATATGGGGAGTCAATTTCCTAAAGCCTGCTTTTATAAAGTGATAATAATAAAGGTTTTTTAATAGATTCACCATAATTCTCACGAGGTGGATAACTACAATGCCTCAATAGGCATAAAGAGGGTTTCCATATATGCCTCCAAGTTCCATAAACTATGCTTTCCCCATAGGATCTAGCAAGTGATATCACCTAATATGCTAGCATGATGTTAATGTTCTACTTTGTCAAGGTAGAGCACCTTCCCTTGTTGTAAGTAGATAAAACACCAAATTCCATGTTTAGCGCCCATGGTCTTAGTGTCGGTTAAGGATACAGTTTCCCAAAAGTAAAATGGACAATGGAAATAAAGTGAGGACCCTAACTAGGATAACCTAAGGGAAGTGGCTTAGTGTAGGTGAGGCTATAAGACTTTACCTATGCATTGCACAAGTAGCTCTTGAAGGGTGTTCTAGGAAGGTGTCCTAATGTATAGGACTATATTTATATACTTATGCATATGTTGTCTACTTGTTGTGATGAAATGCATGGTATGAGTCCTAATGAGTCTATATGATGTGGTCTTACCTTATATGCATAATGTTGGTCTTATTGACTATATGATGAAGGTATTACTTGGCATGTATGAAATTGTCTATACTTGTCTTGTTGATGTATGAAGTAAATGGTACATTTGTGATCTCATTGTGAGTTTACTAAGTATGTGTGAGGTTATGGGACTTCACATGTACATTGCACTAGTAGGCCTAGAGTGAGATTATGAGAAAGGTCTTATGAAGTGAAGTCCAAGTAGGTTAATATTGACTATTGTCTTACTATGAAGATGTTCGAAGTCTTGACTTGTATTTGGTCTTGTAATGAGTTCTTCTGTGTGGTCCATAAAGTATGTTGGGTCAAATTTGAAGTATATGTCTTGTTATATGAGATGATTCTATGAATGTATGTATTGATTAATGAAGGTTGTATGCATGTTTACCTAGTGACCTTAAGGTGATGCTTGAGTGTGGATAGTGTAATGGGACATTATGTATACATTGCACTAAGAATCACTAGAGGGTTACTTGGGAAGTCAAGGAATCAAATTAAAATGAGCTTACTATAAAGAGAAAAAGAGCTTACTGTAAAGTGAGGTTACTGTAAAGTGATTCTGGTCGTGCCTTAAATGCAATATATGGAATTATGTGATATGGTGAATATTGTATATGCCTAATGAAGTGTGTGAATTATATGATGCTTATGATATCAAAAATTTATGAAGTTTTCATAAAAAGGAATGATTCATGGTGTCAAAGTAAAATATCCCCTTTTAAATGCATGTTTTTGCATGGTTTCCATTTTTAGTGCATTCTTGTACAAACACCATTCTTCTTTATATTTTTACACAAAGTGTAGGTTATGCATGCTTCAATGATGTTTCTAAGGTGAAGGGCTTGATAGCTGTTTCCCAAGCTCAAGGAAGGGGTCCTTAAGATTCAAAGACTTCCTATGTCATGTTTTATTTAAAATCTTGTAATAGATAAGTTATGATTTATGTTGAATGGGCCGTGTCCCTAAGGTACTCTAATTATGTTGAGTCTAAGATGGCAAAGAGACTTAGAGTCTTTAACTATGTATTATGATTATTTTATTTATATAATGGAAGTGATGTTCTAGCATATGATGTGCTATGAATGTTTTAAATTTTCCGCTAAATGTACCTATGACAATGCAATGAAGGATAACTATGGGATTATATAAGACCTCCGAGAGGTCAAGTACACCATGTTACTTCTAGGGGGTGCTCCCCGGTCGGGACAAACGTGGTATCAGAGCATGAGGTTTATAAAAGATTTATTAGGGTGCAAAGTCTCATATTGCCACATCTAGTATAGTCTCGTTCATCAGTGGTTAGTCGCGACACATCTATGAGCGAGAGGCTATAGGACGATAAAGTTTCCCTTCTTTACTATTCTTATGACGTGCCATAAAACTTAACTCTATAAGATCTCTCTCTTATGTTTTTTGTTTCGGTGGTCTTTTAGATGTGATTGCTTGGATGAGATTGTATCTATATGCTTGAGGGATAAAAGGTATTTTTTGATGATTATCTTGGTTTTGTGGTTTGATGAGTATGTGCGAAGGTGAACTTTTACATGTGTTGATGTGATGCCCTTTGTGGCTATATATGAGATCTGTGTGAAATGACATGTTATGTGAAGATTTATATCATGATATGGTTAAAACATGTTAGATGTTGTTATGGTTGAATTGAGCTTCCTTTTGGAATAATGAGGTGCTCCATGAGTATACATGATGGTAGTACAATGTTAGGGTTTGAGTTTTAAATGCCTCGGAAGGAATGTGTTAAATGGTAAATATGCATTTTGCCCTTTATATAGGTGTAATGGTTCAAATGTTGCCTTATTATGTGTGTAATGCCTCATAGTTTCCTTGTATGGATTGGAGTCCTTTGTAGAGTCTTTGTCCTAGAAGTCAAGGTAGTTTGTTTACCTTGTAGGGTGATGATGTGGGTTTAAATGACCTATAAGTTACCTTACCTTAGTATTGAAAGAAATGAAAGAGGCTTATGTATAAGGCTCCTCTATTTCTTTACCCAAAGGTGTTATGATCCTTGGTTTTTATGGTATAATAGAGACCTCATGTGGTTTTGAAGTATGACCTAACTTGATTGTGATGGATTTATTTTGCGTGGTAGGCCTAGAGGAATGATGATGGTTGAGTTAAGTTGCTTTTAAATGGGTTTAACCTAAGTGGGGGATGATGATGTGAGTAGTAAGGTTGTTGATATTTCTATCCTTTCCTTCTATTCTTACTTGAGCTTGAAACTAAAGAGTTCCTAGCAGCTTGTCCATGATAAGAGTCTTACATAAAAGTATGAGTTGCATGTTCTCCATATGTTATGTATGTCTTAAATGACACTATGTTATGCATGTTTTGAAGGTTCTAAATTGCATGAAAAAGGATTTTTGATCAAATTCATGTTTTCTCATGTTGATTGTGCACCTCTATGTGTTAGTTGTGCATTTAAATTCATGAGATAATAAAATGAGCATGTTTGATGTCACTTTTAATGTGTGGTATTTTAGGCCATTAATGAGAAATTGAGTCTCCTTTAAATGAAAAAAGACGAGTCTCTTGAAAATTATGTGACTTTTATGATATGGGAAGTATGAATGCAGGCTCATTCTTGAGGAGTGAAAGTATTTTTAGCCAATGTCATTGTGGTGCCTATAAATTGTAAGAATTTCCCTAAAATGATTCATGTTTATGAAAGTTAATGTTATGTTAGGAATTGAAACTATGTGCATTGAAGTATAAGTGCTTATTTGCTTCTTGAGTAATGTTGAACTTGCCTATGGGTGACTTAAATGTTATGGTATAATGAAATTTTTATGAAATTAAATGTAAAGACCATGTTATGATTAGGAGAAAGATGTTCCTCCTATGAACATGACAAGAGCATAGGTGTTTGATACATTAAAAGGTGAGTGAATAAAATTTTTGCTTGCTTGTGTTGCATATAATGCTAAATGGTTTGAAGTTTGTGTTCCTTGTAATTTTGGTGCATTGACTTCCATGTGATGGTTTTATGAATGTTGTGAGATTATCTATGGGTCATTGAAGTCCTTGTTGTGTTTAAATTCCAAGTGTCATTCGATGACGAATGTTCCCATGTAGGGGATATTGTAAAGACCCTCAAAATGAATTAGGGTGCTTAGAGCCTAACATGTGTCTAACAAGGTCTAAATTTTGTTATTAAAGGTTTTAAAGTATGAATGCTTAATTTGAAGTCATTTGGAGGTCAAACATCCAAGAACGTCCGATCGCGTTTGAAAGTAAGTCTAGAGACGTGCATGTGTGTCTTGGTGTGTCTTGGCATGTTTTACGTGTTTTTTTTGGTTAAAGTTGATATGGAAAGTCCATAACATGTTCATTAGTGCATTTACGTTGGAAACGTTCGGGCACAACTCCCCAAGGTCCCCGCAAAAGGCCCTCAATGAGGACACAAACACAAGGCAGTGTCTACCTACGCCCAAGAACGATGGCCATTAGGCTTGGTGACGCCCCGTTGATGGGGAGGCGTCATTCCATACTTACTGTCATGCCCCGAGCTAACCCCGAGATGCGGACACGGAACCTAGGACCACAAGTGATCCCAAGCTAACCCTGGTGGCATGATCATGAGCATACTAAAGAATAATAAACTGTTGCGGAAGCTAAATCATATTTAAAATGAAAAGATGGGGAATACCCATGTGCTAAATCTGAGATATATGAAAAAATTATGAGTTTAATACAAAGAAAATATCAACTCAACGCTAAGTTGAAACTAATTATGTCTGAAATAAGCCTCTAAACTGGACTAGAAATACTGGGACAAGCCCCAGCCAAATCTAGCAAAAACTGAAACTAAATGACTAAAGACTGAAATGACACTCATGACGGTTGTCCTCGGATAATGAGGACTCATCACTGAATATGCTGAATTGGAGATCAGAAATCGATCTATGCGTGATCTGGATGCTGAGAACCTGAACCTACATCACGAGAAGATGTAGCGCACGTATGCGTCAGTACTTGAAAGGTACTAAGCATGTAGGATAGAGTAAAGGTGAAATAAAACATAATTGAACAAGCACAAAAGCAAGTATAATAAACTTAACATAATATACTGAATTTATGAGCTAACTGAATGCAATGACCAATTTATAACATACTGAAACTTAATACTCAATATACGGTCAATGCAGAGAGTCTGACTGACATGTGGGAGCTACTAATAACCGACAATAAAATCACATGAGCTAAATGTGGAGTTCGATGTATACGCCCCATTGAGAGGACCCAATATACCCTGCCAAAGGTATAAAGGCATGCTGGCGTGTTCACTAAACTGATGCCCATAGAGGGGACTTACAACCTACTTGGCTAGTAGTTCTTGGACTATTGAGTACGCTAAACCCTAGTCCAACTCGGTATTATGCTACTCCCAATGAATTATGTAAATTAACTTATTATGTGTGAGTTTCTGTAGATACTGGATAGCTCAAAACTGAACATGCAAACTGAGAATGCAACATTTAATCTGATAATGATGCATTAAAAACTGAAGCATGTATATCTGCATAACTGAAATATCTGACCTAGCATGTGTAATTCAAGAACTAACGAAATACAAAGCTAGGGTTCTGAAATTCATGCGATAATCTGAGTAATAACATGATAATCTGATTTGGAACATATATTTAACTAAATCATGAAGTTCTATCAAAATTCTAGAAATCCTACGTTTAATCATGATAAGATAATCAAGAACTGACTGAAAACTAGGGACCCAATGGGTGAAAGGAACCCACTAGTGAAATCCCACATACCTGGTTATGAAATCCACGGAAAAATACTTATGTTTCGGGGCTGGAACTGTTGGATCTTGTGGCGTTCTTGAACAAGGGTTCTTGAGCTTTTTCTCCTCTCATACTTCTAATTTTCTAATTTTTTATTTAATAATTTGACTTAGATATGTTTTAATTATGTTTCTAGGCTTAAACTGACTAAAATCTTATGATTTAGGGTCAAAACGACGTATATTAGGGTTTAAACGAAGCGGGAAACGTAAAAAAGACCCCTGGGAAAGTTGCTGTTGGACTAACCTACGGCCAGGACAGACGGTCCGTAGGTGGATCCACGCCCCGTCGGTTGGGCTTGTTCGACAGGCCTTTACTAAAATGGGCATAACTTTTTATTCGGAGGTCTTATTTTAGAAAGGTTGGTGGATATGGAAAGATAATTCAATTATATATCTGTGGGTAGGTCATGGGACACCTAATTTATTTTGTGTTAAGAGGTATGACCATTTGAAGTTGACCCAACTTCACCTCTCCCTTAATTGTCTGCTAATTCCACCCTACGGTCAGACCTACGGACCATGGGTCCATCTACGGACCGTGCTGGTCATCCGTGGATCTTGTCAGAGAGTGGGTGAAGGGGTTTTGATCAACGGTCATGGACTACGGACCGTAGTCTGACCTACGGACCGTAAGTCCGTCCGTCGACCAACACTTAACCAGTTTTCCTAGGCTGAGATTTTTGGGAGTTTCTGATACCATCGACGGTTGTGCAGGATGAACCGTGGGTCAGGCTACGGTCCGTTGATGGTTACATCAGTTGCACCCGCAAATTGTTCTGAAAAATTGTTTTTTGGTCTGCTTTGGCTACGGGGTGTTACATTATCTCCCCCTTGGGAACATTAGTCCTCGAATGAAAACTAAATTAGCTGAAATAGAGGGAGACAGCTTCAAACCCTATTACTAAACACTGTGAACTGAGTTTCTGACTGAATTGAGTTCCGAGTACATGCAAATATGCTGAAAATGCAAGTACAAATTGAGGGAACATGATTCTAAGACTTAATATACGCATGAATGACTGGAAAACTGAAGATGAATTATTACCTCAAGCTGGAGTGGAATCGGAAGGAAAGAGGTGAGGATTCGTGGCTTTCATGACTGCTTCTGCTTCCCAAGTAGCTCCCTCTACGGACTGACTCCTCCAGAAAACCTTGACTGAAGCGACTTCTTTCTTTCTTAACCTTCTAGCCTGACGGTCAAGAATATCAATTGGTACATCCTCATAAGAAAGACTATCTTTCATCGCCACACTCTAATGGCACTATAGACGCTGGGTTACCCATACATTTCTTCAAGAGTGAGATGTTGGAGACCGGATGCACTGCTGCTAATTCTGCTGGCAACTCTAACTCATATGCCACCTTGCCAACCCTTTTCAAGATCTTGTAAGGGCCTACATATCTAGGACTGAGCTTCCCTTTCTTTCCAAATCTCATCACCCCTTTCATAGGTGAGACTTTCAGAAAAACACAGTCATGAACTTGGAACTCTAGTTCCCTTCTTCTTACATCTGCATAAGATTTATGACGACTCTGGGATATATTAAGTCTATCTCTAATGAGTTGCACTTTATCCATAGCATGAAGGAAAGCTGCTTCACCTACTTCAAACCAACCAACAGGAGACCTACATCTACTCCCATACAAAGCCTCATAAGGGGACATCTGAATGTTGGAATGGTAGCTATTATTGTAGGCAAACTCAATCAGAGGAAGGTGATCATCCCAAATACCTTTGAAATCGATCACACAAGCTCTCAACATATCCTCTAGGGTTTGAATAGTACGCTCTGCTTGTCCATCCGTCTGCGGATGAAATGTTGTACTAAGGTTAACTTAAGTACCAAGACCCTTCTGAAATGACTTCCAGAAATGAGAGGTAAACTAAGGACCTCTATCTGAGATGATAGACAAAGGAACCCCGTGCAACCTCACAACTTCATTAATGTAAAGCTTGGCATAGTCCTCTGCCGAATCTGTAGTCTTGACCGCCAAAAAGCGAGAAGACTTAGTCATCCTATCAATGATCACCCAAATGGAGTCATGCTGTCTGCGAGTACGCGGTAACCCTGTGATGAAATACATATTGATTACTTCCCACTTCCAAGTAGGAATGTCGATCTCTTGAGTCATACCCCCTGGTTTATGATGTTCTACCTTGACTTGTTGACAATTGGGGCACTTACTCACAAAATATGCTATATCCCTCTTCATGCCATTCCACCAATTGACTTCCCGCATATCGCGGTACATCTTAGTGGCACCTGGATGAATAGAATACCTGGAGTTATGGGCTTCTGAAAGAATATGTTGTCTCAACGTGCCCACATCAGGAACACACAATCTACCCTGGTAGCGAAGTACACCATCTCGCCCTTGGGAGAAAACCTCCACTCTCTGATTGTGGATTGCACCTTTTAGTTCAAGCAAGATTGGATCACTGTCTTGCTTTTCCTTAACCTCCACTACCAAAGAAGATTCTGCCCCATTCTGAACTGTTACACCATTGTCTGATATGCTCATAAGGCGAACTCCCAAGCGAGCAAGCCTGTGAAAATCCTTCACTAGCTCCTTTCTTTCTTCTTCAACATGGGCTACACTACCCATAGATAGTCTACTAAGAGCGTCTGCTACTACATTCGCCTTACCAGGATTATAATGCACACTCATATCATAGTCCTTATGGAACTCAAGTCATATCCTCTGGAGAAGATTCAAATCTTTTTGGGTAAACACATACTCAAGGCTCTTATGGTCAGTGAACACATCTACATGAACACCATACAAGTAGTATCAATATATACATATCTAGTTTACTTAGACTCCTCGTATAAAAAGATTACATAGTCTTTTACTTTTATGCCATATATAAATAACATACATAATATAGTCTCAATAGGGATGTCTCATATTAAACAATCTAAACTGAATAGAAAAATACGGGCATAGCCCTTACACAAATGTATAAATACCACTTACGACTTACAAAAATATCTTAAAACAACAAGAGTAAAATGATCGTCTTTAGACTATAACAATGTAACACACGCACAGTGAGAGAAAGGCATCATCCTTGGAACTTGAGGACATACCCACACTTGCAGAAATAATCCAAGTCTTCCTTCAAAATTTGTCGCGAACCCTTCAACGAACGGAACCTAAAAATATTGGGGGGAAATGGAGAACTGGAGTTAGCACATCACTTGTACTAAGTATGGAAACATATGCGCACACAACATAGAAATCATGCCAAAAAGGGACATTTGATAAAACCATGCCAAGTTACTTTGAAAAACTTTATGCATGTTCAAGAAACACATATAAGGCAATAGTCATGAATCTCTTAAGCCAATAGAATATTCAACACTACACCAACATCATCTAGTTAAGCTAAGTCAACATATATATAGCATATAGAATTCATACCCAATGCAACTCTACCATCATTTTATAACCACAAAGCATATTCATGAGTCCATAATATTAAAACATAAGTAATGACTCTTATCCATAACCCTTCACCAAGTCTACTAGTGCAATGCTCAAGTGAAGCCCCATAACCTCAATCAATCAAGCAAACTAGCCAAAGGATCATGAAAAATGTCCAACTTCACATATCATATCATCATAAGTATTCATCCTATCATTTAGCAATATAGGCCATTAACATGAAGAATCAACATTAGCATAACATTAATCTCACAAGAATATAACATATAAGAATCACTTCCTAGGATTTTCCTCAATGCCAACTAGTGCAATGTATAGGTAGAGTCCCATACCCCTACGTAGAATAAGTCAAACCCCTAAAGTCCTCCTAGTTAGAATTCAATTTATTACTTCATTTTACTTTTGAGAACATCTTGCCTTAACCGATATAGACCACATGAGATAATGTGGAATCCGGTGTCATGGAACCCTACACCAAAAGAAGGTGAACTACTTGCCAAGGTAGTACCAAAACATGAACATAGCATCTATGTGGATCCACTAGAAAGTATTCCTTTGGGGGAAACATAGTTCAAGAACTAGGAGATGTGTTTGGGACCCTCTCTATGCTACATGAATTATAGTCTCCAATATCATGTGTACAATAGTGAACCTACCTTCTTTATGTGGGAAGGGACACTCCCACTACTAGTTCATTTGGTGCTAAGCTAGAGTCCCTTTGAAAATGTCTTTCACTAGTAATCATAACTTAATTTAGGTCATAGGAGACTACACCTTATATAGTCATAGTATTTAGCTTAATAGGAATTGCATGAGAACACCTTTCATTACAACCCTCATATGTGAGATTAACACTTTAACATCATCATAATATAGTATGGCACATAGGTACGACATCACCATCCTTATATCATTACATCTTAACATAATCTCACAATATACATAATTAAGACTTTTCAAGTGAATCATCATACTGATACCTACTTAATTCAATCACAAGTTATACTTCAATTAAACTTCAT
The DNA here is from genome assembly GCA_022817965.1 of Solanum lycopersicoides. Classification (NCBI taxonomy): domain Eukaryota; kingdom Viridiplantae; phylum Streptophyta; class Magnoliopsida; order Solanales; family Solanaceae; genus Solanum; species Solanum lycopersicoides. The sequence goes on along the minus strand of CM040625.1, from coordinate 50,294,225 downwards.
CACCAAGTACAATCCACTATAATTGAAGTAAAGGTTTGAGATCACAAGGACTTACCCAATCTCCTTCACAAGCCACCATCCAAGGTTTTACTATCAACCATTCAATTCAACCCAATAATGAGTGTAATATCATCACACAATAGTAATTAACATAATAATGAAGTCAATTGAATCACTACAACTCAATTCAACACTTAGTTACATACTTGGTTAATTCATCAAGAACTACCATAATTGAATCATAATACATCATAATCTAAGAATAATAATCAAAAGAAACCATAGAGAACGCAATTTAGAAGATCAATTTCGTAATAGAAAGAAACCCATATGAAATAATCTTTTTGAAAACCAATTTTGGAAGAACCCTTTGGGGAAAGGAATCCTAGAGGTGAAATGATCCCATACCTTGCTAATTGTAGAACATTGATGGAGAAAAGCACCCTTTTTGCTTCCCTTGAGACCTTAACCTTGTCCTTCAATGGAGTTCTTATTTTTGGGATAGAGAAAGTAGAGATAAGGAAGAGCAATTTGGGTATGGGAATTGAGAGGTGTTAAGTGAGGTTTAGACTTAGGGTAGGTTATATAGTTAATTAATTAACCTAATTAACCAACCCGTAATCACTAATTAAACCCCTAAATAACTAACTTAATTAATGAACCTACTAAAAACTCAACAGAAAATGTAGGCCAGACCTACGAGACTCTGACCTATGCTCTGTAGGTTAGTCGATGGGGCGTTGGACCAAGCGTCCTGCAGGTCCGTCGTTCGTGACGGAGGCTATTCCTTTTTTCCATTTTTGGAAAACGTCTATGTGTCCATCGACGGAGGCATCAACTCTCCGTTGATTATGCTATGCCTCGTCGCCTGCAGGTCATAGGTAGACAATGTCTACACTGCCTCATTTGGCAGCCTTGGGTCAAATGCAAGGGTCCTATCCAAGGACCACTTGGTGGGTCCTTGGGGAGTTGTACCGGGACGTTTTGACTCTAAACCTACTTTAATATGTGTTGGACTCATTACTACCAAATTCCATCAAATTCTGACTCCTAAAATCTCATCAAATAGGCTACGGCACGCTAGCACCTTTTTGCAGTATTCTCCAAACGTCATGAACGTTCCTTGATGTTTTGACTCTAAAACTTCGTAACTGACTTTTATACACTATTATTGACCATAAAACTGTGTTAAGAACCATAGTCACTCATGTGAGGCTCTATATTAGGTTTTGGACTTTCGGAGTATTACATTATCCCCCCTTAGGATCATTCATCCCCGAATGACACTAAAAATCTTTTGAAGGGAAAGGATAGACTCAGCACTTGAAGCCCAACAAAAAACATACAAAATCAATATGAGTTACAACTTAAATCAACATGACTACATGGTATTTACATAAAGTAACTCAAAACATCAATTGCACCACATAAGAGCTAAAAACCACAACATGACGAATTTCCTTCTCAATCAACAACATGAGCTCAACACAACATATAGAGTCACTTATGCCAAAATTTCTTTCAAAACATATCAACATGCTCAATCTCATTTCATTAAGGAAATAACATACCTATTACACAACAAGTACAAAAAAAAAAAAAGAGCATTTTCACATGAAACTTCTTTTTAGCAAAAACCTTCATCATAAATATACACATCCTTGCAAAACAAGTCAATTTCAATTTATTCATTATTTTTATTAGTAGTAGGAACGACTAACCTTATTCAAAAAAGAGATAAGGGTAACGGGACTTCATGTCGGCCTCGGCCTCCCATGTTGCTCCCTCAACTAGGTGGTTCTTCCATAACACCTTTACGGAAGCCACCTTCTTGTTTCTTAACTTCTTTACTTGTCTATCAAGGATTTCAACCGGAACCTTCTCATAGGAGAGGTTCTCTTCCACAGCTAGACCATCAATAGAAAGGATGAACTCGGGATCACAGATACACTTCTTAAGCATGGAGACATGAAACACCGGATGAACCGAAGCCAATTCACTAGGTGATCTCAACTCGTATTCAAACTTGCCAACCCTTTGAAAAATTTTATAAGGACACACGAAACGAGGACTAAACTTCCCTTTCTTGACAAATCTCACTACTCCTTTCATGAATGAAATTTTTAGATACGCCTTATAACCATTTTCAAATTCTAAGTCTCTCCTCCTATGGTCGACAAAAGACTTTTTCCAGCTATAGGCTATTTTTAATCGGTTCCTTATCATATGAACTTTCTCGAAAGTCTTATAAATCAATTTGGGTCCCAAGAGTGAAGACTATCCCACTTCAAACAATCCTATTGGAGATCTACATCTCCTACCATACAAAGCCTCTAAAGGAGCCATAAATATAGTTGAATGGTAATATTGTTGTAAGAAAACTCAACCATAGGAAAGTGTTTATCCCAATTTCCCTTGAAATCAACTATACAAGCTCTAAGCATATCCTCAAGGGTTTGAATAGTATGCTCCACTTGACAATCCATTTGGGGATGAAAATCGGTGCTTAGCTTTACCTTTGTACCCAATCCTTTTTGGAATAACCTCCAAAACCTAGACGTGAATTATGCACCGCTATCCGATGTGATGGATAATAGAATATCGTGGAGACATACAATCTCATCTATGAAGATCCTTGCATAATCCTCCGCCGAGTAAGTGGACTTGACGGGAATAAAATGAGGATTTTGTCAACCTATCCATAACCACCCATATGGAGTCATGTTGCTTTTGTGTCCGAGGCAAACCTACCATGAAGTCTATATTAAAATCTTCCCACTTTCAAGTGGGAACTTGTATTTCTTCAAGTAAACCATTTGGTTTTTGGTGCTCGGCTTTCACTTGTTGGCAATTTGGACATTTTGCAACAAATTCTACTATGTCCCTTTTTAAGCCTTCACACCAAAACACTTCTCTAAGGTCATGATACATCTTTGTAGAACCCGTATGAATGGAATAACGGGAACCATGATCTTCTTCAAGAATCCAATTTCTCAAGTCATGAACATTGGGCACACACAACCTTCCTTGATACCTCAAGACACCATCCCCCATAAGGATAATGACTCATTAAACTTACCAAGGACCGATTCCTTCAACTCCATCAATGATTGATCAAGGTGTTGTTTAGACTTCACCTCAACTACCTAAGACGATTCGGAGTTATGATGGACCATAAGACCACCATTTGGAGAGTCTTCCAATCTAACACCCAAACAAGCCAACTTATGAACATCTTCCACTAGGTCTTTTTGTCTTCTTCTACATGAGACACACTACCCATAATTGTACGACTTAGAGCATCTGCAACCACATTGTCTTTGCTGGGGTGGTAGAGAACATTCATGTCATAATCATTTAACAGTTCCAACCACCTTCTTTGTCGAAGATTTAACTCCTTTTGAGTAAACACATATTAAAGACTCTTGTGGTCGATATACTAATCAACATGGAAACCATAAAAATAAGTCCTTCATATTTTAAAGGCAAATACCACGGCCGCTAACTCAAGATCATGAGTTGGATAATTCTTCTCATGCACCTTAAGTTGTCTAGAAGCATAAGATACTACCTTTACATGTTGAATAAGGACACAACCTAATACTACTTGGAATGCATCAAAATATACAATGAATCCCTTGGTACCCTCCGGTAAAGTCAATACCGGAGCGGAGGTAAGCCTCTCTTTCAAGATTTGGAAGCTTCAGATTTGGAAGCTTCTTTCACATGCTTCCGACCAGTCAAATTTCACACACTTTTCGGTCAACGTAGTCAAGGGAGATGCAATGGACGCAAAACTATCCACAAACTTCCAATAATATCCTGCTAGACCCAAAAAGCTTCTAATGTCGGTTGGAGTCAATGGTCTAGACCAATTTTTGACGGCCTCAGTTTTCCTGGGATCAACCTCAACCCCCTCACTAGTATGATATGACCAAGAAACTCCACCGACCTCAACCAAAACTCGCATTATCTCTACTTGGCAAATACTTTGTTTTCCTTAAGCACTTGCAACACTACTCTCAAATGATTCATGTGGTCACCCTCATTTTTTGAATATACCAAAATGTCGTCAATGAAGACAATGACAAATGAATCTAGGTAACTTTGAAACACCCTATTTATGAGGTCCATAAATGCCGCCGGGGCATTAGTGAGACCAAAGGACATTACTAGAAACTCATAGTAACCATATCTAGTTCGAAATGCCATTTTTGGTATATCCTCACCTCTCACCCTAAGTTGGTGATACCCCGATCTCAAGTCAATCTTAGAAAAGTAGAGTTTATCAAATAAGTCATCAATCTGAGGGAGAGGATACTTGTTCTTAGTAGTGACTTTATTGAGTTGGCGAAAATCAATGCACATTCTAAGGGACCCATCCTTCTTCTTCACAAACAATACCAGAGCACCCCATGGAGAAATATTAGGTCTAATGAAGCCTTTGTCTAGTAATTCCTTGATTTGAGCATTCAACTCTTTCAATTCGTCCGGAGCCATCCGATAAGAAGAAATTTAAAAGGGGTTGGTATCTGGTAGCAAGTCAATATCAGAATCAATTTACCGTTCGGGAGGGATTCCGGGAAGATCATTAGGAAAGACCTTCGTAAATTCCCTTACTACGGGGACTAACTCAATGGGAGGATTTTCGAAGTCCAATTCTTTGACTCTTACTAAATGGTATAAACACCTTTTTGAGACATTTTACAATTCTTAAGACAAGATGATGATACGACCTCTAGGAATTGAATTTTCCCTCTTCACCTCTGAGACGGGTTCATTTGGAAAATTGAACTTTACAATTCTTGTTCTGCAATCAATGGAAACAAAACAATCATGCAACCAATTCATCCCAAAAATGACATCACAATCGACCATATCAAGTTCTACTAATTCAACATGAGTAACTCTATCGGGCAACATTATAAGACAATTTCTATATATCTTCTTTGCAACCACCGACTCACCTACAAGGGTAGTTACCATGAAAGGTTCATTTAGGATATCGGGCAAAATATCAAGCTTCCTTGCTATCAAGGGAGTAATAAAAGATAATGTAGCACCCGCATCAATTAAATCATAAACAACAATAGAGCAGACTTTTAATATACCGGTCACCACATCAGGAGAACTCCCTTGTTCACCCCTAGAGAGAAGAGCATAAAAGCGATTCTCTTTTGGAGCATCCACATTAGATCCACTAGCTTAAGCTTGCCCACTTCCTTTGTCTTACACCTTCAAACTAGGGCAATCCCTAACCTTGTGGCCACTCTTACCACACCCAAAGAAATTGTCTATCCCAACAAGAAAATCACCATAATATTTCTTACCACACTTTCCACAAGTTGGCTTCTTGCTTGATGAACTAGTATATCTTCCCTTTTGAGGCTTGGGGTTAGACACCCTATCATCATGAGCCTTGTGAAATTTGGAGGGAAATTGATTTGAAAACCTCTTCTTGAACCTACGCTTGTCTTGAATGTCAAGCCTACCCTTAGAAGAAGAACCTTCATAAGACTTTCCTTCTTGGCCTCCCTATTCTTCCTCTGTAACCTACTTTCTCCACTTGTTCAGCATGGATCATGAGACGAGAAATACTCATATTATCATATAGCATATCCGAACGACATTCTTCAACCAAGTCTTTGGACACCCCCGTAAGAAAATGACTCATCGCATCTCTTTGGTTTGACACCAAGGATGGAGCATACTTGGACAATTTAGTAAATTTCAAGGAGTAGTCAAGTATACTCAAACCTCCTTGGAGAAGGTTGATGAATTATTCCACCTTAGATTCCCTCAACTCTCTAGGAAAGAACCTATCAACGAAAGCCTTCTTAGAAAATTCTCAAAGTCACCGGACCACCTCTTAATGCCCTATTATCTCTACATTGAATGTACCAAGTTTAGGCCATATCTTTGAGTTGAGAGGCCGCCAACTCTACCTTCTAAATTGAGGTCACACCCATAGCATAGAAAATCTTATAGACCTCATCGAGGAAATCTTGAGGGTCTTCACCCGATTTCGAACCAAAGAACATATGTGGGTTCATTCTAGTAAAGTCTCTCAAACGAGATTCCATGTTGTTAGCATGATGAGGGACTCGGGGGGCAAAACTCTCTATTCACTTGGGCCGTCATGACTTGGACTTGAGAAGTGACGACATTGGCTTAAGAGGTCATGGCTTGGGCCAAATTGAGAAAAGGCGCCCTTATCTCTCCATCGGTCATCAGTGGAGGAACAACCGAAACTTGATCAGCCATAGCAACTTCTTCAAGTGGAGGCACTTGGTTGTCATGAGCCCCCACATTTGCCATCTCTTCCTCGGCCCTTCTAGAAGTTGATCTTCGAGTATTTATGCCTATAACCACAATACAAGGTTTAGGTGAAAACACATAATAAGATTATATAGGCATGACATAGGAATGCAAAAAGATGAGAGTTTTCTATGAATGATTAAGTCTCTCATTCATAAGTGTGGCACGCTTCATAATTATGAATAAGAATATACATAGTTTTTTTTTAATGAGACATAAATTCTAGGGATATTCAACCTCATGTTCTGATACGAAGTTTGTCACATCCGGGGTGCACCCCCCCTAGACGTAACCGACGTAGTCATCCTCGGAGAGGACTAATACTAGACTCTTGGCATTCATCATTACACTCAAAGGTTAAAAAGTGCGGAAAATTAAAACTTTTCATCTATATCTACTTCATGAGGTTTACCTAGACCTCTCACTTACACATAATATATACATAGCGAGTTTACTTAAACTAATCGTATAAGAAGATTACATATTCATCTACTTTTATATCACATATAGATAACATACATGATATAGTCTTAATAGGGATGTCTCATATTCAACCATCTAAACGGAATAGAACAATATGGGCATAGCCCTTACACAAATGTATAAATGCCACTTAAGGCTTACAAAACAATATCTTGAAACAACACGAGTGAACCTTCTTTAGACTATAACAATGTAACATAGGTAGAGTGAGAGAAATCCATCATCCTTAGAACTTGAGGACATACCCACACTTGGAGAAATGATCCTAGCCTTCCTTCAAAAGTTGTCACGAATACTTCAATAACCGGAACCTAAAAATGTTGGGAAAAGGGAGAAATGGAGGTTAGCACATCACTTAACTAAGTATGGAAACATATGCACACACAACATAGAAATCATGCAAAAAAGGGACATTTGATAAAACCATGCCAAGTTACTTTGAAATGCTTTATGCATGTTCAAGAAACACATATAAGGCAATAGTCATGAATCTATTAAGCCAATAGCATATTCAACACAAGAGCAACATCATCAAGTTAAGCCAAGTCAACATATATATAGAATAATAGAATTCATAGCCAATGCAACTCTACCATCATTTTATAACCACAAAGCATATTCATGAGTCCATAATATTAAAACATAAGTAAAGACCCTTATCCATAACCCTTCACCAAGTCTACTAGTGCAATGGTCAAGTGATGCCCCATTACCTCACCCAACCAAACAAACTAGCCAAAGGATCATGAATAATGTCAAACTTCACATATCATTATAAGTATTCATCCTCACATTTAGTAATATATACCATTAACATGAAGAATCAACATAAGCATATCATTTATCTCATAATAACATAACATATAAGAATCACTTCCTAAGATTTCCACAAGGCCAACTAGTGCAATGTATAGGTAGAGTCCCATACCCCTAACTAAACTAAGTCAAACCCCTTAAGTCCTCCAAGTTAGAATTTACTTTATTACTTCATTTTACTTTTGGGGAAATCTTTCCTTAACCGACATAGACCACATGAGCTAATGTTTAATCCCGTGTCATGGAACCTTACACCGAAAGAAGGTGGACTTTTGGCTAAGGTAGTACCAAAACATGAACATAGCATTTATGTGGATCCACTAGCTAGTATTCCTATGGGGCCAACATAGTTCAAGAACTAGGAGATATGTTTGGTACCATCTTTATGCTACAGACATTATAGTCTCCAACCTCATGAGTACAATAGTGAACCTACCTTCCCTATGTGGGAAGGGACACTCCTCACTACTAGTTCACTCGGTGCTAAGATAGAGTCCCTTTGGAAATGTCTTTGATTAATAATCATAACTTAGATTAGGTCATAGGAGACTACTCCTTATATAGTCATAGACTTTATCTCAATAGGAATTTCATGAGAAAACCTTTCATTACAACCCCCACATGTGAGATTAACACTTTAACATCATCATAATATAGTAAGGCACATAAGTACTTCATCATCATCCTTATATCATTACATCTTAGCATAATCTCACAATATACATAATCAAGACATTTCAATTGTATCATTATACCAACACCTACTTAATTCAATCACAAGGTATACTTCAATTAAACTTCATCACCAAGTAAAAGCCACTATAATTGAAGTAAAGGTTTGACATCACAAAGACATACCCAATCCTCTTCACAAGCCATCTTCTAAGGTTTTACCATCAACCATACTATTCAAACCAACAATGGGTGTAGTATAATTACAACAATAGTATTAAACACAATAATAAAGTCAATTGAATCACTACAACTTAATTCAACACTAGTTCATAACCTAGGGTTAGGAACTTGGGTCAATTTCATGATCTACTTTATATACTTGGTTAATTCATAAAGAACTAGAATAATTGAATCATAATCTAAGCATAATAATTAAAAGTAACAATAGACAACACAATTTAGAAGATCAATTTCGTATTAGAAAGAAACCATATAAAATCATCTTTTTGAAAACCAATTTTGGAAGAACCCTTTGGGGAAAGGAATCCCAAAGGTGAACGGATCACATACCTTGCTAATTGTTGAATATTGATGGAGAAAAGAACCATTATTTCTTTACTAGAGACCTTGACCTAGCCCTTCATTGGAGTTCTTCTTTTTGGGAGAGAGAAAGTAGAGAGAAGGAAGAGCAATTTCGGTTGGGAATTGAGAGGTGTTAAGTGAGGTTTTAGACTTAGGGTAGGTTATATAATGAATTAACTAACCTAATTAACAAACCCATAATCACTAATTAAACCCCTAATTAACTAACTTAATTAAAGACCCTCCTAAAAACTTAATAGAAAATGCAAGGTTGACCTTCGGTCCGTAGGTCAGTCGACGGGGCCTTGGACCAACCGTCCTGAATGTCCGTCATTCGCGACTGAAGATATGCATTTTGGCCATTTTTGGAAAATTTCTAAACGTCTATCGACGGAGGCATCGACGCCCCGTTGATTGAGCTACGCCTCGTTGCCTGCAGGTCGTAGGTAGGCACTGTCTACACTACCTCATTTGGCAGCCTTGGGTCAAATGCAAGGGTCCTCTCCAAGGACCTCTAGGGTGGTCCTTGGGGAGTCGTACCCGAAAATATCGACCCTTAACCTCCTTTAATATGGTTAGACACCTTACTACCAAATTCCATTAAATTCCAACTCCTTAAACCTCGTTTAATAGGCTAAGGCACGCTAGCACCTTTTTGCACAATGTTCCTGACGTCATGGACGTTCCTTGACGTTTTGACTCTAAAACTTCCTAAATGACTTTTATAAACTATTATTGACCTTTAAACAGTGTTACAAATCTTAAACACTCATGTGAGGATCTAGATTAGGTTTTGGACTTTTGGAGTATTACAACCTTCCCTTGGTGTAAGGTTATACAACACCAAATTCCATGTTTAGCACCCATGGTATTAGTATCGATTAAGGCTATAGTATCTCTAAAGTAAAATAGAAAATGGAAGTAAAGTAAGGACCCTAACTAGGATAACCTAAGGGAAAATTCTTAGTGTAGGTGAGGGTATGGGACTTTACCTATGCATTGCACAAGTAGCTCTTTAAGGGAGTTCTAGGAAGGTGTCCTAATGTATATGACTATGTTTATATCCTTATAAATGACATTTTAGAGTTGTCTACTTCTTGTGATGAAATGCATGGTATGAGTCCTAATGAGTTTATATGATGTGGTCTTACCTTATATGCATAATGTTGGTCTTATTGACTATATGATGAAGGTCTTACTTGGCATGTACGAAGTTGTCTATAGTTGTCTTGTTGATGTATGAATTAAATGGTATGCTTGTGGTCTCTTTGTGAGTTTACTCAGTATGTGTGAGGTTATGGGACTTCACATGTACATTGCACTAGTAGGCTTAGAATGAGATTATGAGTAAGGTCTTATGAAGTGAAGTCCACGTAGGTTAATTTTGACTATTGTCTTACTATGATGATGTTGGAAGTCTTGACTTGTATGCGGTCTTGGAATGATTTCTTCTATGTGGTCCATAGATTATGTTGGGTCAACTGTGAAGTATATGTCTTGTTATATGAGATGATTCTATGAATGTATGTATTGATTAATGAAAGTTGTATGCATATTTACCTTGTGACTTAAGGTGATGCTTGAGAGTGGATAGTGTAATGGGACATTTACTACACATTGCACCAATAATCACTAGAGGGTTACTTGGGAATTCAAGGAGTTAACATAAAATGAGCTTACTGTAAAGTGATGCTAGTTGTGCCTTAAATGCAATGTATGACTTTATGTGATATGGTGACTATTGTATATGCATAATGAAGTGTGTGAATTGTATTATGCTTATGATATCAAAGTTTTATGAAGTTTTCACCAAAAGGCATGATGCATGGTTTCAAATTAAAATGTCCCCTTTTAAATGCATGTTTTTGCATGGTTGTCATACTTGGTGCATTCTAGTACTAACATCATTCTTCTTTACCTTTTTACACAAAGTGTAGGTTATGGATGCTTAAAGGATGTTTCTAAGGTGAAGGGCTTGATAGGTGTTTCCCAAGCTCAAGGAAAGGGGTCCTTAAGATTCAAGGACTTCCTATGTCATGTTTTATGTAAAGTCTTGTAATAGCTAAGTAATGATTTATGTTGAATGGTATGTCTCCCTATGGTAATCAAATGATGTTGAGTCTAACATGAGAAAGAGACTTAGAGACTTTAACTATGTACTATGATTATTTTATCTATACAATGGAAGTGATGTTGTAGCATATGATGTGCTATGAAATTTTTTAATTTTCCACTAAATTTACCTATGACAATGCGATGAATGATAACTATGGGATTGTATAAGACCTCTGAGAGGTCAATTACGTCATGTTACTTATAAAGGGTGCTCCCCGATCTTGACAAGTAGTGTTCTATTTAGTCTGAGACGAGTTTAGCTAAGGTGCAATTGGACATCAGTTTTTTTTCACTAGCGGTTGACTATATAGTACTGCTGTAACTGTTCAATTTGTTAGTGCTGCTCTAACTGTTTAATTTCCTATTCCTGATTACTTAGTACCATTACTAGACATCGATTTCTACTGGTACAGCCACGGCTGAAATCTGATTAAAAGTGGATCGGGAAAGGTTAACATGACTTGTGGAAGTATAATCGAGAACCATGATCGTCTATATATCTCTAATAGGTATTTGCATCAATGCCATCAAAGCTATACTTAATGAAAGTGAATGCATTCTTTGGTATTCACCAGTAGATTGACAAACTTCAACAATTATTGGTGGTTCAACTATTACGTTTGCAGCTAAATGGTATAAGGATCATTTTGGCTGCACATTATGTGCCTAGTTGATTACCAATTATAGAGAGAACAAGAAGGCAATTTGAAGATGGAATTTCTGCAGAGACAGGTAAATCTCTCGTCTTGTTGTTTGATGACAATCATTGAGTAGTATGTTACTTTGGTGTACTGATCTCAACCTGAGAGGCTTCTATTAATGTTCATAAAAGTTTTCTTTAGTCGTTATCATGTATAGAGCTGTTTTTGTAGTTCCAACTTAGTTAAATTTATCTTCAACAATCTTAATCGACTTACTTCTCTTGATCTCAGTTGAGTGTTATGGTTGCTACTGCATTATTATTTGTTTGTCTCCTGTAGGTTGAAAGCATTGGTTGTTTTTCTAAAGGTTCAGCAGTGACTTGACATTTCCATATGGAAGAAGTATCCCATGATGAAATATCTTTTGCATGTTTACATGGACCCAAGTAAACTGGCAGAAAATAAAATTTCCCTCCATTTCCCCTTCCAAATAACTATCTTATTTTCATATATCATAGTGCAATTTTTGATTCACTATTTCAGTTTCATGGCTTTGCATGTATGGAAATATCAAGAACAATACTTCTTTATAGTGTGACAGCAAAGACATGTTGCCATATGTAACTCTATGCTATAGTCATTACGATTCTAGCTATTGTAGGTAGCAAAGGTAGAAAAAAGATAGTGATGAAGTGCTCTTGTTGCACTACTTCGAAAATACTAAACTTCTAGATTATCATTGTGGAACTAGATGCACGTTTTGAAGTATGTTTTTTAAACTTGTGTTAACATGTTATTTTGGAAGTCGGATGACTATCACGGTATTACAATAGTGAATGTCATAAAAGAGGTCCTTTTAATCAAGTCTGGAAATTGATAGTTCTACCTCGTGGATGCTATATAGAAGTGGTTTTTTAGAATATGGTTTGTGTAGTATATCTGAAATAGGCTCAAGGAACACTATTTTACTTTATTTTCTGCTTTCTTCCTAGCTTTATGGGTGACACATCAAGTTGTTGATAAACAATTAACTTTGAGGAGTGAAAAAGCAAGAATAATAATGACCAAACAACTCTAACTCGGGTATCTCTTACTCTTTCAAAAGAGAACTAATTTACTCTTTCAACTCTTACTGTAACATGCATCAGCTACGGTTTGGATGAGAATTGGTCTCCCCCTGATAGTTAGGTATGGACAATGCAGCTTTTCGGGATTAATTCTACTTTAGGCATATTGTTTGTAAACATGCCAACTAGTGTGAATTTACATTTAGCATCCGTTTTTTTCAAAACATCTTCCTTTTTAAACACCACAACTGGAAGCCTCTGCCTGGTAGTGTGGGTCGGGGTTTCAAGCTCGATAGGAATATTATTTTTGGCTTGATTTTATCCTAAACGAGCAGCAAACGATTGAACAACAGTGAAGGGAGCTGGCTCGGAGACTACATCTTTTTTAGTAATGGTGGGAGGTACCACGGATTTCATGTTGTTCTGCTGGTTTTGTGATCCCTGGCCATTACTAGAAAACTGATGCAAATTGCTTCCACCCTTTTGCAAAATAGGATCATACCTTCCATAGTTGTAGGAGTCATTAGGATAGTCATGTTGGGAAACTATGATGTTTTTAGCATTTTGTTGTTGAGGTAACATTTGTAATATCCAAGTATTTCTTTTCTATTTAGCTATAGAACGGGGATGTAAGGATTTCAATAAGGATTTGATGTACATTTTATTTTTTAACTAGTTGAGCATATAATTTATCTTATTATGTTCCCATTTTAAGATTTATGGATTGGACGTCTTTGGTGTTACTATGGTGCGAGATTATCTGTCAAATGATATTAAAATCACGGACAAATGTAAATTCAAACAATTGAAATTGATGCAAACTTTTTGAATATTATAATGTTAAATTTATATTTGATTTTGTATAATTCATTACAAGTGCACATTTTTGAAATACTCTTTAATTACTATGTGTTCCTAGATGTTTCTTTTTCGATGTATATTGCATATATATATATATATATATATATATATATATATATACTTGTGTTATTTATTAGATAATTTAGTGTTTGCGATAGTTTTTATTAAATTGTGATAATTGAGACAACAACTATGTGGATGCTCGATAATAAATTATGTCATGTACATTAGTAAAGTCTACACTTCATAAATGTTACTTTAGAAGAGTTAACAAATCCCACGTTTGAAAGTGTGGCCTATAAAGATTCAGAGACCACACTTAAAAGTGTTGTTTAAAGTCATAAAAGAATTTCCATATGAAATTCTAAAAGTGTGGCCTTTGTATAGTATTGGGTACACTAAGCAAACTTTAAATGTGTGGCCTTAGGTTAAAGGTTAGATTGGTCTTTTGAGCAATTTTAATATTAATTTATTATAAAGTTCTATACTTATCTGTTAGTGGTATTTAACAAATCCATTGTTACTCCATTACTCCATTGGAGTTAGTGCCATATGCATCTTTACATTACTATATGTCATTTACATTTCAGTTATGCAAAGTACCGTTGATGCCATTAGCCGTTGATGACATTTGTGCCACTTGATTGTCATCTTAATTCCTCCATTATTTTTGTAACATATGTAACTTCTAAGGTCATTATCTTCACTATTTACTACCCCATTATCTTCCTATTCATTGCTAGGAAGACTTCTTGTAGTATAAATAGTGATGGTGTTCATTTGGTTTAGAAACACAACACACAAGAGAAAAATATAGAGTGAAGAGTTAGTCAAAAAAGGAGAGTTCTTATTAGTTGAAGGGAGGTGTTCTTTTTGTGGAGCTTTAGACTCAACTCTTAGAGTTGTTGAGTTATCTTTTGTGTAAAGGTTGTTGTATCCTGGAGGGGACAAGTCAAAGAGAACTACTGCTGGACCGGTGAAAAACATTTGCTGCAGTGGGCTTGAATCTCCTTAAAAGAGCGAGATATCCGCGCCACAGCCTTGAAGAGATTTATTTTCTTCATTTTATTTTCAATTGTAATCTTGTATTTTTTGTTATCTAGTAAGTTTTTCACTAACAATTTTAAGGAGATTCAACATGGCTACAATTGAAAAAACTGCGGATGTCAAGATGGGAGATCTTAACAAGCCATTTCGGTTCAATGGTAATCATTTTAAGAGATGAAAGGGTAAAATACTTTTCTAGTTAAGTCTTCTCAATGTGTCTTAAGTGTTAACTGAGAAGAATCCAAATGAAGACATAACCTCTATGAATGATGATGAAACTATTTCTCATCTAGAGAAAGTAGAAAAGTACGATGGAGATTCTTATAAGTGTCAGTATTATATTCTTAATTGTCTGTCTGATAATTTTTATGATTGTTATGATAGAACTTACTCTAGTGCAAAGAGAATTTGGAAAGCATTGCAGAGTAAATATGATACCGAAGAGGGCGGGAGCGAAAAAATATGCGGCTAGTAGATTTTTTCGTTTCCAAATGGTGGACAACAAATCAGTGGTAGACCAAGCTCAAGACTTTATAATGATCGTTGGATAGCTTAGGTCTGAAGAGGTTAAAATTGGAGATAACCTTATTGTTTGTGGCATAGTGGATAAACTTCCACCTTCTTGAAAGAAATTTCAAAAAACTATGCGCCACAAACAAAAGGAAACCTCTCTTGAAACCTTGATCATGAAAATCCACACGGAAGAACAAGCAAGGGGCCAAGATGCACTTTTACAAACAAAAGAGAACAACGTCACATCGAAGATAAATTAATTACTTCAAATAATGCTACTCCTGAAACTCACAAAAATACTTCTTTAAAGCCTAAGAAGAAAAAATTCAAGAAAAATAATGGTAGACCTCTCAAGAAAAATAATGGTGAAAATCACCAAGCACAAAATCAACAAGTTCAAGAAAAGGGATCATGCTTTGTTTGTGGCAAGAGTGGGCATATTGCTCGATTTTCCAGATTCTGGAAACGTGGTCCTAACCCTCAGGCAAACGTTACCGAAGAACCTTTTATGGCGGATATTACCGACATAAACATGGTTGAAAATGTTGATGAATGGTGGGCTGATTCTAGTGCAAACCGTCATGTCTGTTATGACAAAGACTTGTTTAAAAAATATACTCATTTTGAGGAGCCCAAAACCACCATGCTTAGTGATGCTCACACTACTCAAGTGCTTGGGAAGGGAGATGTCAAATTGTGTTTTACTTTTGGAAGGGTATTAACTTTGAAAGATGTACTTTATACTCCTTATATGAGAAAAAATTTGATGTCTAGTTTTTTTCTTAATAAAGCAAGCTTTAAAAAGATTATTGAATGTGATCAATATGTAATAGTGAAGAAAGATATTTTTGTGGAGAAGGGGTATGCATGTGATGGGATGTTTAAGTTGAATGTTGAAATGAATAAAACTTCTACTTCTATTTATATGCTTTCTTCTACCAATTTTTGGCATGCTCTTTTGTGTCATATTAATGATCGTTATGTTGGAATCATGAGTAGTTTATGATTAATCCCATTGATTAAAAAGAATTTTGAGAAGTGTGAGGCTTGTACTAAAACCAAGATCACTAAAAGGCCTCATTTTCAAGTTAAAAGAAAAACTGATTTGTTAGAATTAGTTCATACTGATATTTGTGAATTTGGTGGAATTCTAACTCGTGGAGGTAATAAATATTTTATCATCTTCATTGATGATTTTTCTAAGTTTACATATGTTTACTTGATGAAAAATAAAAGTGATGCTTTTGAAAATTTTAAAACTTATCTCCATGAAGTTGAAAATCAGTTTGGAAGAAAAATAAAAATAATTAGAAGTGATAGAGGCTGTGAATATGAATCAAATGAGTTTAATTCTTTTCTTAGATCATTGGGAAGAATTCATGAAACTCCTCCTCCTTACTCTCTTTCATCAAATGGAGTAGCAGAAAGGAAAAATAGAACTTTAGTTGAATTGACTAATTCCATGCTTATTGAGTCACATACACCTTTGAATTTTTGGGGTGAAGCTATTTTAACGGCTTGTTATGTGTTGAATCATGTGCCTCATAAAAAGTCAAAACTGACACCTTTTGAATTGTGTAAAGGTTACAATCCAAGTTTGGGATATCTAAGAGTTTGGGATTGTCTAGCCTTTGTGAGGCTAATGGATCCCAAGATTACAAAGTTGGGTAAGAAAGTTACTACTTGTGCTTTTCTTGGTTATGCTTCAAATAGTATAGCCTATAGATTTTTTAATCTTGAAGGTAATATTGTCATAGAATCTGGTGATGCTATTTTTTATGAAAATAAGTTTTCTTTTGATACTAAAAATAGTGGGGGTCAAAGTATTGAATAAAATATTTTGTCACTACCTAGTTCTTCTACTTCAACTTTCAAAAATAAAGAAGTTGGTGATTTTGAGTTAATAAGAAGTAAAAGAGCTAGAGTAGAAAAAGATTTTGGTCCTGATTTTTATGTGTTTAATGTTGAAAATGACCCTCTAACTTTGAAAGAAGCATTATCTTCACATGATTCTATTTTTTTAAAAGAGGTTGTAAATGATGAAATGGAATCACTAATTTTAATAAAACTTGGAAACTACTTAATTTACCTCCGGGTTGTAAAACAATTTATTGCAAATAGGTCTTAAAAAAAAATTGAAACCGGATGGATCGATTGATAAATACAAGGCTAAACTAGTTTCAAAAGGTTTTAAACAACTAGAAGGCCTAGAATTTTTTGATACTTTTTCTCCGGTAACAAGAATTACATCCATAAGACTTTTAATTGCTATGGCTGCAATTTTTGATTTGCAAATTCATCAAATGGATGTAAAAACTGCCTTTCTAAATGAAAACCTAAATGTGGAAATTTATATGGATCAACCCGAGTGTTTTGTTGAAGTATGTAAACTTACTAAATCCCTATATGGCTTGAAACAGGCACCAAAGCAATGACATGATAAGTTTGATTCCTGCATGATTGTAAATGGTTTTAAAACAAATGAGTGTGATAAGTGCATATATCATAAGTCTTGGAATAATTCACATGTGATTATTTGCCTATATGTGATGATTTGTTGATCTTTGGCTCTAACATGAATGTTATTGATGAAGCTAAAAATTTCTTAGAATCCATTTTGATATGAAAAATCTTGGTGAGGAAAATTACATTCTTGGAATTAAAATAACAAGAACATGTGAAGGAATTTTCCTTGACCAGTCACATTATGTTGAGAAAATTTTAAAAAAAATATAACTTTCATGATTACAAGCATGTTGCTACTCCTTTTGATTCAAGTGTTCACTTGTTTCCTATTGAAAGTGAAAATGATGTAATAAATCAAAAGGAATATGCTATTATAACCGGAAGTTTGAGATATGTGACTGATTGCACTAAGCTTGATATTGCATATGCAGTAGGAGTACTTGGCAGGTTTACAAGCAAGACAGGTAATGAACATTGGCATGCTATAACAATAGTTATGAGATACTTAATTGGAACAAAAAATTGTGGTTTGTTCTATAAAAAATATCCTGCTGTACCTACGGCTTTTGTGATGCAAATTGAAACACTTTATCTGGTGATTCCTGTTCTACCACTGGTTATGTCTTTACTTTAGGTGGTGGTGCTATTTGTTGGAAATCAAAAAAGCAAACTATAATTGCTAACTCTACCGTGGAGGCTGAACTAATTATTTTAGCTTCAGCTAGTGAGGAAGCGAATTGGTTAAGAGATTTGTTGTTTCAAATTCCTTATTTTGAAAAACCAATTTCTCCTATTTTAATTCATTGTGATAGCACCGCTGCAATTGGTAGAGTTCAAAACCGTTATTACAACGGTAAATCCAGACCTATAAGGAGGAAACACAGTAATGTAAGATCATATTTGACAAATGGTACTATTTATGTTGATTATGTCAAATCTTGTGATAATCTTGCAGATCCTCTTGCTAAGGCCTTAACAAGAGAAAAGGTCTGGAGTACATCGAGGGAGATGGGATTGAAGCTTATAAATTCTTGAGTCATATATGAGGAAACCCAACCTGGGGACTAGAGATCCTATAACGAGGTTCAAAGGGAAAACCTAATCATATGATGACTTCTTGTGAAAAATGCACTATTTTTTTAATTCCCTCCCTATGATGTGAGTGCATTGTTTCCTGTAGTTTGTGAAGGTTGAGTTGATAAAACTCTTAATGAATATTTGTAGCCCGTATGGGTGGAGTGTTAAGCTTACAGGAGCACTCTCGACAGATTTCACCTATGTGATGTGTGGAAGTAGGTCGCTTCCTATGAGAATTGGCTTATTCTCAAATGCACTCATGAAACCGGGATAGCACATGGCCATAACGTGTTGTCTTTAAAGCTCATGTCAACACCTTCATAATTATGTGTGATCAGTGATATTTTATTTCCATAAGCAGTAATAGTTCAAGTCTGAGACCACTACAACTCTGGGGTAAAAGTTATTGTTTCAATAAGTGAAGGTTCAATGTAGAGCACACCTTCATTATGCATGATAGTCTTCCTTCAGCTGATATACTGTCTTGTCTTATATTAAAAATGAGTGGGAGATTGTTGGTCTTCTGAGCAATTTTAATATTAATTTATTATAAAGTTGTATACTTATCTGTTAGTGGTATGTAACAAATGCATTATTACTGCATTACTCCATTAGAGTTAGTGCCATATGCATCTTTACATTACTATATGTCATTTGCATTTCAGTTATGCAAAGTACCGTTGATGCCATTAGCCGTTGATGACATTTGTGCCACTGGATTGTCATCTTAATTCCTCCATTATCTTTGTAACATATGTAACTCCTAAGGTCATCATCTTTACTATTTACTACTCCATTATCTTCCTATTCATTGATAGGAAGACTTCTTGTAGTATAAATAGTGATGGTGTTCATTTGGTTTAGAAACACAACACACAAGAGAAAAATATAGAGTGAAAGGGTTAGTAAAAAAAAAAAGAGTTCTTATTAGTTGAAGGAAGGTGTTCTTTTTGTGGAGCTTTAGACTCAATTCTTGTCCACAGTTGTTGAGTTATCATTTGTGTAAAGGCTGTTGTATCTTGGAGGGGACATGTCAAAGAAAACAACTATTGGACGGTGAAAAACATTTGCTGCAGTGGTCTTGAATCTCCTTAAAGAGAGCGAGATATCCGCGCTCAACCTTGAGGAGATTTATTTTCTTCATTTTATTTTCAATTGTAATATTGTAGTTTTTTGTTATCTAGTAAGTTTTTCACTAACAGGTTACACTACTTTAGGTCACCCATGGTAAAGTGTTGCCTAAAGTCAAAAAAATGTGGCCTTTGAGTAAAGGCCACATTTTTTCCTATTTTAGGCCACACTTTTCTGGGGTGGCTACAGGCCTAAAATGGTGTAGTGGATTCACCACTCAACACACAACATGCACTTTTTCACTATCACCAAGGTATCAACTCTCTGACAATGTTATGAGCTTCCTCCAAACGAAACCCATTTCTCACAAAGTCAATATGATTTTGAGTACAAGGGTTCATTAAACACTCACGCTCAGAAGTAAGTTCATGCCACAATTTAATTCCCAATACCATAGGCTTGCCCTTATATTCACTGCCTAGACTCTCCAACTAGGTTCTAGGATCACATAGAACTTTCTCGGTTTGTAACTTAGGCTCGGGGTTAGGTGTGTTACTTTTGGGTACTTTTAGTGACTTTCTGCCCTTCTTGACATTAAATTAGGCATTAATACCTCTTTTTCCCCCCTTTTTACACATCCTACCTTTTTCTCTTCTTTCCCTCGGTTCTTGCCAACCATGGATGTGACTTTTAGACTCTCTAGGTCTTTATTTTTCTCGTTTCTTCTTTTTCTTGCATTTACTTCTTTTCTTTAACTTTTAGCAATATTTTTCACTTTTTCTCACACAAAGTCAATCCTCTCCTTGTTTTTCTTTTTCAACACCAAACTCTTTTCATACTCATTTTCTTTTAATTTCCTCTTTAATAGCCAACCTCGACTTAGTTAGTTTAGGTGCATAATACCCGATGTCAAATAAGGGCCAAGATTGAGGTTACTTTTGAATTATACACCCTCAACTTAGGCTTTTAGCCTATGTCAAAGTGCACATGTCCAAGGAGAGAATGGGGACAACACAGTAGATTGTGGGAAGGTGAGTTAGGGGCGTTTGAAAGAAGTGGTCTCATTAAGGATCAAAGAATTTGGATCCACAGGAACATTTATGTCATTTGGTTGGATTCATTTAAGCATTTAGTGGGATTTTTAGAATAAGGGTCTATGATCACTTCCAAGACTCTAGAGTGGATTATCTTCGTATGACTAACCGGACAAGTTCTAGATTGGCACAAAATTGTTTGAATAATAAATTTATTTCACACACTCTTGGCACATGGTTTCATTATCATATTATCATATTGCCCGGTTCAAGTTAGAGCTTAAGTCATGAGATCTCAATTTGGTTCATTATCATGTCATACCTAGAGCCAACACATTCAACTTATTCTAACAAACCGATTTTAGCACATATTTCAAAACTTCTTTACGAGTGTAATTTTTAGGTTCATGTCACTTTACCATCATGCTCTTTTCTTTATGATGCATCTACAAAAACAATCCTAAAACATGTCGGTTAAAAAAAAAGTAAGCAGTCTCTTGGGGAAAAGAACACAGGCAAGAAAACCCCAAGACAGGGTGTTACTCGAAATTCGCCCTATGACTCACAATCCACTTACCCCACCCGAATAAAAATAGGTGAAATTGTCCCCAATGAACAAAAAAGCAATAAAAGGTCATGGATTTGGGTGAACCAAACTTGTGGTACATAGCGCCAAAGAATCCTCAACAAGCGGGTTGGTCTGATTTCTGAAACTCCCCTACACCGGGAGGAGGGGGGCACCCTCAATAGTGCCCACATCTTTAGTAACAACACCCTCAGTAGTGCTATTTGTGAGTCTCACCGCACCCTTAGTAGTGCTCATAAACTCCGCCACGATATACCAACCTTAGTAACGGGCATGGAACTTCATGCCCCAGCAACCATCTCTCGAACTCTCTATTGCATCAGCTTCTCATCAAGGATGGAGTCTTTCTTTGTCTTCTTATTCATTCGACGCTTCCTCTTGCTGCCCTTCTACTCCTCCGTGAACTCAAAATTCTCACTAGATCAGTTTCTCTTACCTCAGGCATGTGGGGGATAAGGCTGCTTCTCCGCATCATCTCCACTAAATAGAGCACCTAGAACTGAATCCAGTGTAGAGGGTGCAACATGCAGCTCAACAGATAGCGTGGAAAAGAGGGCATCAACATCGACCCGGATAATAGCCAACTCGGTCTAGAAAGGGGACATATCGATTGTGGGGGCTGTCCTCTCTAAAAATCTCAACTTCAACACATTGATGCTCTTATGAACTACTTGGACCTTTTGGTCCGTTACCTCCTCCATCCTCTTCTCAACTCTCCCTTCAAGCTCAAAAATCAACTTCCGCATCCAGGGCTTAATGTGGTGCATCAGGGTGGCCATCTGACCCTCTAATTTTAGGAGTTACCCTAGTGGTATCATAGTAGCTCCGGAAGACGTAGTGTATCTAGATGATTTTGGAGCCTAGCTAGATGCCTGAGAAAAGGAAATCGGTGCATCATTAGTGTGGGTTGCAGGCACATCTCCCAACATATTCTCCACATCATCTACTAGATCGGTGCCCAAATGAATATCAACTTGAGACCCTGAAACACTCTCAAAATAAACTAGGATAAATTAGAGCTTCACGTGTGTTTGTTGAGTTAATAACTTGTAAAAAATAATGGAGAATAGTTTTTGACTTAAGTTTTAAAGAGTTTCCAAGTCAAACGTTAAAGGACGACCAAGACTTTCGGAAACTAGTCTAGTGTGTACTAGTGTGTCCTTGTATATTATAGGTGTTTATATGTGTTGTTAAGAGTCTAAAATAAGTGTAGGTTACCCTAGCGTCTTAATAAACGAGTTTACGATCAAAATGTACTAGCATGAATCCCCAAGGACCAACCAAAGAGTCCTTCAAAAGGACCCAAGGTTTGGCAAGGAGGCTGCCAAAGCAGCATGCAGGCAACCCCTTTTTGAGGGTGCTGGAGCGTCACGCCCTTGACACTTAAAAGGTAAAAAGATTTCCATGCAACGCAATCTTGTCACGAATTATTCTGCCTTAAATAATATTCCAAAACCAAGTTTTGGAAGTGTCCCCGCGACGTGCAGCCATATCCCACATTTGTTAGCGTCGTTTTAAAGTGAAATTAGACTTAATTAAAAGGTCCAATTAGTTTAGGGGTATTTTGGGTACTTTGGGTATTTATTTTGAATGGGGTTTTAGTCAATTTTACCCCAATTCAGCAATCAAAACAAAACCCTCAAGTTTAAAATAAAAAGCTCCATTTTTTCACTCTCCAAAAACCTCCATTGATGATCTTTGAAGCTCCAAGGAAGAAGTTTAAATCCTCCAAGTTTAAATACAAAATTAGTGGATAGGACTTTAAAAAGGTATGGTGATTCAACCCTTTATTCATCTATCATTCAAGGAGTCAATTCAAAGGCTTTTCAAAAGATCTCAAAAATCACAAAAAAATCATATTTCGAATTCTAAGCATGAGTTCTTGCATGAAAAGGTTTAAATTGATGATTTATGAAGTAGTCAATGTTAATTGATGGCTTAATGATAAAAAATTCCATGAACCATGTATTCCTTGAATTCCTAATTTTGGCGCTAAAATGGGTATATTAATCATGATTTAATTATGTTAAATTCATGTTTAGATTGTTATGGGTTATTTAGTTATACGTTGATCATTGTTGGAATTTTTCATAGTTTGTTTTATAATATTGATATCTATATTGGGTTTTGTTGAATCATTGATATGGATGAATTGGTGGTCTAGTCTTATGGACATTATAATTCGTAAGTTCTATTAATGTGTGGAATTGTTGGAGATGCTGAGGGATGGTGATTGTGTCTATTGGAAGGTGGTGTGTTGACCAAATTCCTTTATCTAATGTAGGATTGATATCGAATTGCTATTGATTGGTATCGTCCATTTATGGTGGCAGTTCTTTATTGTTATAATTGCTATGAACATGTTCTTGTCGGCATTATTATATGAATTGTAGTATCGTCATGTTATGGCTTGTATAGGTGTACAATGTGAAGGATGAGTTATGTTATTTGTGTGGTCCGTTCTAGTGACAATACTTCTATTCTATTCTGTTTATGTAGAAGCCGTTGTTTTTGCTTTGTTTGCTGGATTGGTATGCTTTCTTTTCTAAAAACCCATCTATCATAGGTCGTTACATTTCAGGACATTTATGATCGTGTAAAGGTCCTTATATTATAAAGTCTAAAGAAAGTCAGGATTTTTCTGCGGAGAAAAGCCTACTTACTTGCTCTTTCTGCATTTAATTTAAGAGCAAGTTGGTCTAGCTTCTTACTCTTTCACCTTTCAAAGAAGTTATGTGCATGTGTGAGGTGAAAGAATGTTCCTCTAAATGTTGGTATATGATGATGATAGAGTATGAAGAGTCTCTATAAGCTGATATGGTATCTTGTTTTGGTACACTTACTTGTCCCTTCTTGATGCATGAAATTTATATTAATGTGACTACTTGACTTGGTAGGCTTAGGCACCCTTTTAATGAATGTATCAACGAATGAAAGTCTAGGATCAGTAGACCTAAAGTAGGTACCCTTCTTTGAAAGACTAGTATGGAACCTTGAATAAGAAAAAAAGGTTAATAAAGGAGCCTTAAAATGGTAGACCGTAATGGTGCCCTTCTTAAGTGGAATGATGGACTTAGAAGTAGGTTGGTTGGAACAGCATGAAACCATCTCTAAGAAAGTCGTAATAGCTATTTTAATGAACCTTGATCGGCATCCCTTGTGGACCCCTTCTTGGTAGTTGTATTATAAGTTGGTAGGACTTGGAAATGGTACCTTCTCAAATATTAATATGTGAATGAACTTACTCTATAAGAAACAAGGAGAAGTATCGAGTGGATATGCTTGTGGTAGTAGCTCTACTTGAAGCCTGAGATTGGAGTACAAAAAAGCCCTTGATATCCCTAAACTATGTGCCTACATGGGATGTGTCTTTAGCTCTACTCTTGGCAAGTATAACACCTTTCATGGTGTGGGGTTTTTATGACACCGGATTCCATACCTATCTAGTGTGGTCTAGGTCTGTTAATGCCTATTCTCATCATGTGGGATGTGTACTCTAGTTATTGGATAGGTTCTACAACGCATAGGTAGTGGAATGGGACACTATCTACACATAGAACGAATCGGCTTGAAGATTCTAAAGTGAGTTCCCTAGGTCTTCCAAGACCATTATGTGAAGTCCCTTAAGTGCATGAATGTCTCTCTTAGGGTCTTTAGCAATGAATGATTGACTTGTTGTGGTTGTATTGGAATGGATGTCACGCCTAGGGATCACCCCCTATACGTAATCGGCGTCGGCGTCCTCAAAGAGGAATAAGACTAGCCTCTTAGCATTCATCATTACATATCGTAGGTTAAAAAGTGCGGAAAATTAAAACTTTTCATATACCTCTACATCACGAGGTTTACATAGACCTCTCGCTTACACACAATATATATACATATGGAGTTTACTTAGACTCCTCACATAGGAAGCTTGCATAGGCTTCTAAGTTTATGTCACATATACCATATACAAAATATAGTCTAATAGGAATGTCTCATATAAAACCATCTAAAGTGGAATAGAACAATTAGGGCATAGCCCTTACACAAATGTATAATTGTCACTTAGGGCTTACAACAATGTCTTGAACAATAAGAGTGAAACGAATGTCGACATACTATATCAATACTACTAGTGTAGATCAAAGGCACCATCCTCGAACTTGGAGGACTCACAAACTACGTGGAGAAAGAAGTCTATGAATCCTTGCAAAGTGGCCTGGAAGCTCTTCAATGGCCGAGACATACAATGTTATGGAAAAGGAAAGAAATATGGGTTAGTACAAACCACATGTACTAAGTCTGGCTTCTATGCATAAAATCATTAATACATGATAAAAAGGCACAATTAAGTCAAAACCATGCTTTATGTTCAATAACTCAACATATACACATATGGAAACTTATAAGTCAACCCAACATGACATTAACCCAACACATAAGAAACCGAAAGCAATACTTGTGCAATGCCAAGAATAGCACCCCACAAGCCCTATCCAAAACTAAGCATCACATTAAGTCACTTACAACATAATCTCATACTTACTAATAACATGCTTGATTCATAAGTTCATACAAAGCTTAACATACATAACATGTAACCAACTTGATTATGCAACCCACTACTAGAATCATCCTTTAGGATCCCACATGTTCAATGAGTAAGAGAAGTCCCATACCCTCCCTCACCCTAAGTAGTAACCTTCAAGACAACCCTTATAATAGTTTACATACTTGACTTATTCATTTACCTTATTACATTACGGAAAATAGTGCAATAACCGACATGAGACCATGTGAGCTATATGGAATCTGGTGTTCTATTCCCACACCGAAAAGACATGGTTAACACTTGCCTATCGTGTAACCATTCCTACATAGGTATCTAGGTGGATCCATTAAGCTAAAGTCCTATGTGGGCACATAGTTAAGGTTCAAGGATATTGCTACTAGAAACCTTTACTTACTAGACCTGGAGGTTTTCATCTCATGAGACAACACATAACTTGGGAATCCGGACTTACTAACGTGAGGAAACCTATGTGGGAGGCCGAACATACTAAACTTGAGACCTCCATCTCATTTACACGCCCTTTCAGTGCTAAGAAATTATTCCCTTTAGTAATCATATTATTTAATCATACAAGTTCACATTAGTCCCTTTTACACCCCTATGTAAACATCTTATCATATCTAGCTCATAGGTCATCCCAAGTGAGAACAATCCTTTCACTTTCGACACCACTTCATAAGTGAGTAAACCTTTCACTCAACACTTTATTCTAATCTTGAGAAACTACTTTCAATCATACAATAATCCTACCATAATATACTTGCATAACTCATAACCAATTTATTATTCTAGTGTTAAGGATGAGGAATACTTAGCATAAACATCACAACCACACATTAGACCTAGAAACATTACTATCTAAGTAACTCATAATTCATAATTGAATCCAAGAAGAACCAATCAACATACCTCATTGCCCATCCAAAAACCTTCATACTTCCATTACCAAGAATACATAACCAATTACATAGAAAAGGCAAATTCAAGAAGCAATTACATAATTAACAACAATGTAGTCAATCTATATGTTCATAGTCTTCACAATTCACCATATCAATTCAAGGTTTTCATGAAATTGGAGAAATGGACATGGGTCTAGGGAAATCTCATAGGAAATAATCAATTAACCATCAATATACTTAAACAACATTAATTCAACATAATTTATCATAATTGATTCATAATTTTGTTTTTCAAAGAAGACCAATGTGTAGAAGAAAACCAAGATTTTGGGGGATTTAGAAATCATCTTTTGGAGGAACCTCTTGGGGAAAACGATCCCAAGAGTGAAAAAACCATACCTTAATGAAGCTTAACCCACGAAATCCAAGTGAAACCCTAGAGAAATTGGTCTTCTTCTTCAAGGTTTCTTGCTTCTTCAATGTAGAATTTTGGGAGAGAGAACTTTTGTGTTTATGTTTTGGGAATTTGATTGGAGTGGGTAAAAATGACTTAAAACTGAATCTAAATCAATAAATATTCACCCCCTAAATTACCCAAAAGATCCCTCACTTAATTGGGTCTTTTTGTGAAGTCAAAATGCTTCAAATACGACTTTTTACGAATCAAGGAAGTGGCTGCGCGTCGCGGGTTAATTTCAAAATTTATTTTTTGAAATCCGGGTTGAGACAGTGGACCTCATGTAGGCCTCGCGTCGAGATTCAAAGTTTTGATACCCAAGTGATCGATGCACGTCGCGCAGCAGCCACCAAATTCTTGGATGCTCGCAGGCTGCTTTGGCAGCCTGCTCGGCCATGTTTGGGTCCTCCCCAAGGACCCTTCCAGTGGTCCTTGGGGTGTCGTGATTGTACGTTTTGAACCTATATACTACATTTTACATATTTAAAGTTTTTTTACAAGTTTTAGACTCAATATGCCCCTCCAAAACCTTCACCAAACGTATCAACGTAAACTAGTTTAATTTTGCTAGTTTCTGGACGTTAAGGTCTTTCTTTGATGCTATGGCTCCAATACTTCTCAAACAAGTTATTTACACTTATTTAGGTCTAAAACCTTCATTATTAAACATATGAGTCTCTATAATAGGTCATATAAATTACACGGTGTTACAATGACATCGATGTATGGCTTAGTTTTCACCCTCACACCTATCGACACTAAACTTTAGATAGTATCAAACTAAATAGATGTTGAAAATTATTCTCTTAATAACTACCTCCTTGATCCGGCAAGTAGAATCAAGTCAAGTTCTAATGTTGGTCACCGTTAAAAAGACTTCTAAACCAAAGAATTATCAATATATGCAACAATACTATTCATGGATTGCTTAGTTACTATTCATACTTTTTTAAATCGCTCATGGTTCCCACAACCCTAGTTGTTGATTTAGTTATCCTTATTCGTAAGAGTGCGAATCATAGTTTTAGATGAATGAATCATGAACTTACATCAGAATAAGAATAAACCCAGAATCTCATTTTGGATTGCAAAACCAAAATCCTCAAAACGTACTTTTGAAATCAACAATTGCAAAGAGGTGGCAAATTAATCTCCAAAAGAAATAACTAAACAAGAACATTAATGTCTAACCTATTAAAACGATATTTACATACCCTATATATAAAAAAAAAAACAAGTCCTCAATTAAAAATGAACAACAATAACAAAATAATTGTTTCAGACGCGTCTTTGATCATGAAGACTAACCTATAGACCGTAAGTAATTATACCGTCCGTAGGTCCCTTCCTCGGGACTAAGGCAACATTTCATTCTTCAAAGTCTTCAGAATCCTTTTTAGCTTCTAGGATCAAGAAGTACGAACCATAAGTCAAATGATGATTCGTAACTCCCTTCTGTTAGTCAACACTTAGACTTTTCAACATCAGGTAATGGAACACCTACTCTGATCACTTCGATGGGGCTGCAGTACAGTATGTAGATCACTCTACCGTCCGTAGATCACCATCATGGTTACACACTTAGTCAAGATTTCCTTGATCTTCAACAATGCTTGGACAACCCTTCTACGATCATCATCTATGAGGTGTAACTCAACCTACGGTCTGTAGGTTGCCTCTGCAGGTCTTTTTTTCTACACTTCTATATCATGTATCTCCAATTCTCCACGTCTAAATTTATCTCCTTTAAATAGAAGAAAAATGCATAAAATCCCATGGAAAATATCTCTAGAAATACACAACTATCAAGTGAAATGTATTAGAAATATCGTATACTCACGGTACATCAGTACCATTAACATAAAATCATTGTTTGTCCTCAAGCGACAAAATAGGTATCGAGGGACATTACTGATTGAGGAGAAGGTTAATTATGTGTGCCCCCCGTCATACCGCTAATCTAATGTGCCACTTGGGTGATGTCACATGCACTAAAGTGTACAATCCATCCCACGAGCCCGTGTTGAATTTTGTTGATAGGCAAGCTCGTGATGATACTTGGATGGGTCGTATGTTTGGAATGGTTGAGTTACAAGAACAAATAGGTGGCCATCTGGTGACTAAGGATTAAATGATGAAACTAACATAGTGTTAACCCTTGAAGGATAGCAAAATGTACATGTGTCAGATGGGTCTGGCTTTCCAAGAACCCATTAATGAAGATGATTACAATGCTGATGAGGAGGATGGCTCATATGAGGATGTGTCAGATGATATAGGCCCCTGAGATGGTGATACTGATGGGGGCAATGGAGATGGTGTGGCAGCCGCGATGTCTATGGATTTTTCTACCAATGTGGCAACCCGTTGATTAGCAACACGTGGCCTAGTGTCCGATTGGGAGTTCTCTTTTATATTTCACTTTTTTTTACTTCACACAGTAACGACAGTATTTTTTTTTAAGGGTGGGGTGGAAGTTGAACTTCATTGTACATATTTTATTGCTTTTTGGAGTCTAGTTAGTTAAGTTAGTTTTAGTTTATGCTTAAAAAAATTAGGGTTCCTCAACATTAGTTTTTGGTTTTTTTTCTGGATGATTGATGGATGACGACCGTCTTAAGGGAAACTTAGCTACATAGAGGAGTAGGATTGACAAACCCACTTTGGTCTTTCGATACAATGTCAAAAAAAGTTAGCCAAACATCATGGGTAGTCATAACTGGAAAAAGGAAAAAGATAGATAACTTTGAAACAAGCGTGTGTTCCTAGTTTTGACTCAAAAGAAAAATAAATGGGCTTAATTCTGTCGTAGTACCATAATGTAAGTTGTATGAGTAAGCTATTTGATAAATCCTTATGTGTGTTATGATGTTATGTGTGGTGAGTTGTTTTTAGTTCTTGGTCAATTGATATCTAGAAATAGCCTTCTGTGTTGAATAATAAGTTTGTACGACTAAGGAAATGTGATAGAGGCGTTTCGTTGAAAAAAGTCAATTCTTGACTCCAAGTATATGCCTACCATTGAAATTTCACCCTAGTGAAGCCCCATTGAGATCTTAGCCTTGTTTGTTGATAGGCCACATGATAAGCCGGAATGCGTTTGCTTGATACCAATGTATTCTGATCACAATTAAATCCTTAGTTCAATATGTTAAGAAGAAGGGTTGAAAATATTTGTTGATATGAGAAAGGGTGAAATGCCAAAATTGTGTGGGTAAGAAAAGAATAAGTGAAACTCTGTTTTTTGCCTTGGTCCTTTGTAGCAACCCTCATAATGAACTAGGTTGAACTAGAGGTTTGAATGTGTTTAATGAGTTAATAATTTATTAACATAATGAATTTTAGTATTGAGGTCTGTTTGGTAAGTTTGGAAGTTAAACGTCAAAGGACGACCAAGACGTTCAGAAACTAGCCTTGTGTGTACTAGTGTGTCCTTGTTTGTTGTGCATGTTTTTAGGTGTTTTTGGAGTGTAAAACCAGTGGGTATGACCCTAGGACCTAGAGGGACATACCACGGGTCAAAATGTTTGAGTAGGACTCGCCAAGGACCACCCTAAGGGTCCCCAAAGAGGACACAAACGTTAGCCAACGAAGCTGCTGGGCAGCCAAGAATTAGGACCAAGGCCGCGTTGAGCCTGCTACACTTGATGGGTAAATATTTTTCCTACGACGTGGGGCCAACACGAACCATTCTGTCCCAAAAGAAATTCCAGAACCAATATCTGTAGGTGTATTTTGGGAACTTTGGGATTATTTGGGGTCGGTTTTTAGGTCACTTTAAACCCCCAATTCCCTCAACTTCAAAACAAAATATCTCTAAAACCCTTTCTCCAAAATCCTTCATTGAAGAAGCTTCAAGCTACATGGAAGAAGACGAAATTCTTAAAGTTTCTTCACCAAATATTGTCGATTATCTCCTATTAAGGTATGGTAGTTCATCCTTGAATCATCTTTCATTCAAGGAGCCATTCCAAAGACTTTCCAAAAAAAAAAAAGGGTTTCAAACTTCATGTGTTTTAAACTCTAAGCATGGGTCTTTGCATAAAAACGTTTTAATGATTGAAGTATGTTATTTTTAGTGTTAGTTGATGATTTTGATGTCAAAACCCCAATGAACCCATGCTCATGCATATTATCAACTTTTGGCTTATGGAGTGGGTTTAGTGTATATGTTTAGATAATGTTAGAATTTTATTTCTTTACGTTGTATTGTGAATAGATACTGCCTTATT
The DNA here is from genome assembly GCA_022817965.1 of Solanum lycopersicoides. NCBI lineage: Eukaryota > Viridiplantae > Streptophyta > Magnoliopsida > Solanales > Solanaceae > Solanum > Solanum lycopersicoides. The sequence goes on along the minus strand of CM040625.1, from coordinate 50,262,724 downwards.
GTGCTTATTTATGGGGATTTTGTGAAGTATTGAGAAATGTTGGCTAAGGCTTGGATGAATGGTAAGTTTGTTATATTGCTTAGTTCTTATTGTGAATGATCCTGAGTTGTATGGTCCACCTTGGTGGCGGTGTTTACTTGTAGTATATGTATATGTATGGGTATTGTGATAATGGCCTTGAAGGCCTAGTATGTGAAGTGAAGTGATGATCATGATGTATATGCTTTTTATATCTTATGAAGTTGAAATATGTATCTTGAAGATGTTATGTCTAAATGAAGTAAATGTATATGTGAAGCATAATAGTGTGTGAAATATGATGAATTAATGTAGAAGTCAAGTTATGAATATGGTTATTAAGTGAAAGGTGTTCTCACATTTATCCACACACACATTGAATGTATGAATGAAGTTTATGAATTAAAATGGGGGATTGTAGGGTAGACACTCTTCGTGAATAGAGATGAAGTGTATAGACCATTCCCTACTATTCCTAAAGAACTCTAGTAATGAAGTGTTTAGTACTTCGTGAGTTAAGATGAAGTGCTTAGTAGCAGCCTCAGTATTCCCAAAAGCTTGCTAAGATAGGTTGGAGGTTGGATGCCCTTCGTGAGTTGAGATGTGGTGTTCAGAAGTAACCTCTTGGGATAAGTACCCTTCGTTAGTTGAGATGTGGTGCTAAATAGTTATCCGTTAACCTATTGTAAATGAATGTTTAAGACTCGTGGGGGAGTTATGCTTAGCACCGAGAGGATTTCAAGAAGAGATGGGTACACTTCGTGAGTAGAGATGTTGTATCCAGTGTACCTTTTTATATGAGTGCTCCTCGTTAGTATAGAATGATTTACTTAAAATAAATCTCCTTATCCGTTAAACTATGCACCCACATAGGTGTAGCTATTGGAGAATCCATGTAATGGCTAAGAGAATGACCATACCTTAGACAAGTAGGGATCCCTCATCTGATAGGAGTTAATATTGTGATTCCATGTCTATCTCTCATGGTCTATGTCGGTTAAACCTAGCCCCCACAAATGAATGTCATAAACTAAGTCTTCTAAAGGGTGTACTACTTAGGGTAGGTGGTGGAATGGGACGCTATCTATCTATTGCACAAATATGCATTTGTAGGGCTTCTTGGTTTGTCCTTATATGAAATAAAATGTATGAATGGGTCATTATATGATGCAATGAAATAATGTGACTTTATGTCTAATGTTAAAGAAGCATGTTAATGTTATTACTTGTATGATGAAATCTATGTGTATGATGAATGTGATGTGCCTAGTCTAAGGGAATTCCTAAGGAGCACTAGGGTGGGAGTAGTAGTATGGGATGCTACTTTCACATTGCACTAACTGTTACTTCGGGTTCTCTTGCAGGATGGTCTTTATGTGAAATTTCTAAATGCGTGTATGTTCTTCTAGTACCTTAGTAATGAATGTTGACTTGTGAAACGAGATCAAGCATGCTTATCTTTAGTAGCCTTAAGGATCACTTATGTGTGTATTGAAGAGATTGTATGGGTGGTTTCTTCATGTGTTACCTTAGTGAGTCTTAGGATAACTTTTGATAGGAAGAGTCTATATGAAATGGGCTCACTATAAAGTGTGATTTTATGATGAAATTATGGAAGTTTTAGTTTATGTGCTAAATGATGATTTATATGATGTTTTATGACTTGATTCATGAAGGTTTTACTAAAATAGCATGAAAGGTTTATTCCAACTAATGTCCTCTTTCACATGTGTTTTTGCATAATGCCATACTTAGTACAATGTTTGTAATAACCCAATACTATTCTATATTTTTATAAGTATAGGTTGAAGGCAAGTGGAAGTCTTAGGAGGCAAAGCTTGGGAAGTTGATTCTCTCAAGAGTGGTATGTCCTCATATATTCGGGGACATAGTCTATGTTTCTTTAGTTTCTTCTTTAAGACTTGTATAAGACTTATTATTTATATCTTTCAATGTAAAGGGCCGTGATCCTAAGATATTTAAGATGTGTCTTGAAAGTTGGCTTGTGACGATGAGACTTGTTCCTTAGTATTTTATAAAAGTGTTTCTTATTTATATTGTCGTGAAAAGTTTTAATTCCGCACTATTTTTCATACTTATGTAATGAAGGATAGCTAAGAGGATTGTACAAGACCCCCGAAGGTTCAAGTATGTGGTGTGACTACTCAAGAGTCCTCCTTTCTTCTAGGGTGTACTTGCGGGTCGTTACATCCTTAGTGACATTTTGCACTTCAACTAAATTGAGGGTGGATATTTCATAAATATGCTCTTAACATTGGCCCTGGTCCTACCAAGGATATTGTGTACCTCACTCTGACCTTAAAATTGAGCGAGGATGGCTAGTGCAAAAGAATGTAATTTATAAAAGAAGAAGAAAAGAAAAACGAATAATGGGTAAAGATTGAGCAACAAAAGGGATAAGATTCATGAAGTGTGTACTAAGAGGAAAGAAAAGATAAGAAGGTAGTTGTTGGCAAAAGAATGACATGTGCATTAGGGAGGTGTAGTCACTAAAACGATTTCTAAAATATTCCCTCCCTTACCCTGAGGCAACATAACAACCAAATGAAAGTCTTCTTGATTCCTTGAGAACTACAAAGTGAAATTGAAAATACAATATGGGCAAGCTTATGTCATGTTTAGAGAAGTAAGAACTTCAATTGTGAGAGTGAGTTGATTGTTTGAAAAATAGGACTAGTTCATATTCTGTTTTCTTTGGTGATAGACTATACTAAACAAAAATAAGCGAGGTCATTCATGTCATATATTCTGATTATCAAATTGGTATGTTTGTATGACTTTGCATTAGCCTGGAAAAATAGTTAAAGAGTCATTCTTTGAGAATATGTGTTGTAACTTGGTGTAAAAGTTTTCAAATGTTGCATCCTTTGTGAACTGATTCGCGTTTTGGGTGATTCCCAGTTGTATAGAAATCATTAGAAGTAGATAAAATCACTAGAGAGTGTTAATAAACTTTAAAAGGCCTCAAACAAGCTAAACGACAAAAATTAGGCAAAAAACTCTGATTCCGACACATCAAGGGCGTGTCATGCAAGCCCCAAAGTTCTGGGGCTCATTTAGGCGCACTACAAGCTCGCCGCCCGACCTTCATGGCGCAATGAGGGCGCGACGCTCCTGACCCTCCCCATGTGCATTGGACGAACTTCTCCTCTCGTTTTTCAACGCTAAACCTTATAAACTTCCGTAGGTATTTCCCCAAACAGTTAGGATCATTAGTACCCTCAATACCCAATAAATTTAACTCGAAAAACAACCCAAAAACATTAATCAATTCAACACTAGGAATTCAACAACTCAATCAACAAGAATTCAACATTTTTCTTCAAGAACTTTACTTTTATCATTCAACTAATTCAAAAATCAATGAATTAAAACAAGTTTGGTGTGCGGGTGAACTGACCCAACACTAAATGATCTCACATACCTTGATAAGGATCACCCTCGATGAATTTCACTCGCGCAATTCTTGATTTCTCTCTACCTTCCTTTTCTTTTCTCTCTTCTCCAAGCCCTAAATACGGATTGGGACTTTACTCAATCCAACAACCCAGCTTATGAAAGGCATAATTCACACATACAATATGAATATCGTTTAAACTCAGAGGTGTTGGATAGATTATTCCAAGATCTTTCCACCCATATCAAGAAGCACTTTTAACTCATCTTGCGCTAAAAGTTATGACCGTTTGAAGATGACCAAAACTCACTTTCTTAACTTCGAATTTTTTTCAGATATTCCCTTTTCTTTCCAAAAGGATTATTTATTTATTTTAGTTTCTTAGCTTATTCTTACCTATTTCATGTTGTGAGATGTTACAATATCTCCCCCTTGGGAACTTTCACCCTCGAATGAGATCTCTTTCACTATGCTAAGAAAAGTAACATCAAGTTCAACATTCAATCAAGCAAAAACAAGTAACAACATGCTTACTCATAACTTATATAGTACAAAGAGGAGAATTAGTACCTTTATCTGCATCTCCTCCGGATTCAAAGAGATGTGGATATATTTTATTCATACCCTCTTCAGATTCCGAAGTAGCTTCTTAAACAATTGGTTCCTCCATAGGACCTTTACTGTTGTGATCTCCTTTGTTCTCTACTTGCGAACTTGGAATCTCCAAATAGGATAAGTTGTCCTCAATCCCAACATTTTCAATTGGTATAGTCAATGAAGGATCACCCATGTACTTTTTCAACATAGAGATATGAAACACCCGATGAACTACTGTTAACTCTTGCGGTATCTATAACTCATAAGCTACATTGTCAATCCTTTTGTATATGTGATAAGGTCCAATATACAAGTGACTAAGTTTCCCTTCTTACCGAACTTCATAACACCCTTCATTGGTGAAACCTTCAAGTATACCCAATCATGTACTTCTAAATCCAACGGCCTTCTCCTAATATTTGTGTAGGAGTTTGATAACTCTATGTCGTTTTCAATCTCTTTTGCATAACAACCTTCTCCATAGCTTTGTAAACTAGATCTGGTCCTATCAACCCTACTTCACCAATGTCAAACTATCCAATAGGAGATCGGCATCTTCTCCCATAAAGAGCTTCATACAGAGCCATTTGGATGCTCCAGTGGTAACTGTTGTAAGAAAACTCAATGAGAGATAGGTAATCATCCCTATTCCACTTGAAATCAATCACGCAAGCCCTCAACATATCTTCTGAGGTTTGGATAGTAAGCTCTACTTGCCCATCCGTCTGAGGATGAAAAGCAGTACTTCACATTTGAACCCAAACCTTTTTGGAAATATTTCCATAACTGTGCAGTAAATTGTGCACCTCTATCTGAAATAATCAAAATTAGGAATCTATGAAGTCTCACCAACACCTGAATGTATAACTTTGCGTAATCCTTTACTGAATGAGTAGTCTTTACCGACAAAAATGGGCAGATTTTGTCATTAAATCGAAAATCACCCAAATTGAATCATGATACTTGCAAGACCTTGGTACCCTTTGATGAGGTCCATATTAATCATCTCCAACTTTCATTCCAAAAGTTCTACATTTTGAGAAAACCCACAAGGCCTTTGGTGCTCTACTTTAACTTGCTGGCAATTCAGGCACTTGGCAAAAAAACTCAGAAATGTCATTCTTCATACCTTCCCAACAATAAACTGCTTTCAAATTGCGGTACATCTTTGTGGAACCCGAATTGCTTTCAGATCGCGGTACATCTTTGTGGAACCCAAATGAATGAAATATATGAAGTTATAATCTTCCTCCATGATCCTCTCTTGGAGTCCATCCACCATTGATACACACAACCTACCCTAATACTTCAACACACCATCTTCACCTTGTTCAACATCTAATTATCTTTGCTTATGAACATTTGCCTTCAATTTAAGCAAAATGGGGTCTTCGTCTTGTTTTTCTTTCAACTCTGACAATAGTGATGATTCAGCCTCGTTTGTCACCACTATTCCTCCTTATGTGAAATCCATAAGTCTGACTCTCAGGCGTGCAAGGTTGTGCACATCTTTAGCTAACTCTCACTTTTCTTTTTAAAAATGGGCAGTACTCCCCATAGATAATCTACTTAAAGCATCACCAACCACATTAGCTTACCTGGGTGGTAAAGAATACTCATGTCATAATCCTTGAGTAATTCTAACCACCTCATTTGTCAGAGATTGAGCTCTTTCAAGGTGACATGTAAAGACCCAAAGTACACCCTAGTAGATACCGGCGTCATTGTCCTCGAAGAGGACTAAAACAAGCCAGTAGCATACATCATAGCACATTGTAGGTAAAAAATTCGGGTAAATTTTAACTTTTTATATAGTGAGGTTTACATAGACCTCTCACATACTACATATGGAGTTTACTTAGACTTATTGCATATGAATCTTACTTAGGATTCTCGTATAGACAACATAACCAACACACAGGAATTTAGTCTAATACTTTCTCTCACATTGAACCATCTATAAGAGTACAAACAATTGGACATAGCCAATACAAAACAATATGCCATTATAGGCTAACAAAAATTGTCTCAATGATAAAAGAAAGAATAATTTTTCTAAACGTAAACAACATCATAGCTAGAGTGGAACTTGGCCACGTCCCCGGACATCAGGACTCACCAATGACTTAGGAAAAGATCCAAGTCTTCCTTGCAAACGACCGCGAACTTCTCAACATCCCAAACCTAAAATGTTTGGAAAAAAGGGGAGAAATATGGGTTTGTACAAACCACATGTACTAAGTATGACTTCTGTGCACAAAATCATCAATGCATAAGAAAAGGATAATTTATTCAAAATCATCCTCTCTATTAACTTAACTCAACATGCAATCAAAATAAGCGTAGTAAGTCAATTTAACATAATGTCAAACCAACATGTAAGAAACTCAAGCAACACTTGTGCAATCCCAAGAATAGAACCTCATAATCCCATCCCAAGCTAAGTATCACATTAAGCCACCCACTTCATACTTACAACACATTCTCATACTTTATCATAATATGCTTAATACATCAATACTACTCATATCATATAAACACAATCATAATCATAATCATAATCATAAAAGAACACTACTAGAATAATCCCTTAGGATCCCACATGTGCAATGAGTAAGAAAAGTCCCATACCCTCCCTCACCCTATATAGTAGCCTTCAAGACAACCCTAATAAGAGTTCACATACTTAACTTGTTCATTTACTTTTACGTTAGTGAAAGAAGTTCAATAACCAACATGATACCATGTGAGCTACATGAAATCCGGTGTTGTACTCCCACACCGACAAGAGAGGGTTAATACTTGCCTAAGGTGTAATCATTAGTACATAGCTATCTAGGTGGATCCACTAAGCTAGAGTCCTATGTGGGCACATAGTTAAGAGTCAAGAAGATTGTTACTAGAAACCTTGACTTACTAAACACGGAGGTTTCCATATCATGAGAAAACAAATAACTTGGAAATTCGGACTTACTAACGTGAGGAAACCCATGTGGGAGGTCACACTTACTGAACATGAGACCTCCATCTCATTTACATGCCCTTTCGATGCTAAGCAATTATTCCCTTTAGTAATCATATTATTTCATCATACAAGTTCACATTAGTCTCTTATAGACCCCTATGTTAAAAATCTTACCATATCTAGCTCATAGGTCATCACAAGTGCGAACAATCCTTTAACTTTAGACACCACTTAATAAGTGAATAAACCTTTCACTTAATACGTTATTATAATCATGAGAAACTAGTTTCAATCATATACTAATCGTATCATAACATGCATACATAATTCACGTCCAATTCACTATATTAGGGTTAAGGATGAGGAATACTTAGCATCAACATCACAACCACACATTAGACATAGAAGCATTACTATCTAAGTAACTCATACTTCATAATTGAATCCAAGAAGAACCAATCACCATATCTCATTGCCCCTTTCAAGAACCTTCATACTTTAATTACCAATAATACATAATCAATACATAAACAAGGTAAATTCAATAATAAATTACATAATTAACAACAATGTAGTCAATCTACATGTTCATAATCTTCACAATTCACCATATCAATTCAAGATTTTCATGAAATTAGGGAAAGACATCGGTCTAGGGAAAAATCATAGCAAATCATCAATTAACCATTAATATATACTTAAACAACATTAATTCCTCACAATTGATTCATAATTTTGTTTTTAAAGAAGACCCATGTGAGAAAAAAAACCTAGTTTTTGGGGACTTAGAAATCATCTTTTGGAGGGACCTCTTGGGGAAAATAATCCCAGGAGTGAAAGAAACCATATCTTAGTGATGATAAAGCCACGAAATTTATTTGGAAACGTGAGAACTTTACTTTTCTCTTGGAGCTCTAATGGTCTTCAATGGAGGTTTGAAGGAAGAGAAAATTTGAGAGAGATTAGAGTGATTTTTTTATTTCAACTTTGGGGATTTGATTTGGGTGTTAAAAGTGACTTCAAACTTACCCTAAAACATTATATAGTCATACCATAAATTACCCAAAAGACCCCTCACTTAATTGGGTCTTTTTGTGAAGTCAAATTGTCTTAAAAACGACGCGAACAGATATGGAAAGTTGTTGCGCGTCGCGGGGGCAATTCCAATTATTTTTTTTCTGAAATTCATATCAAGGCAGAGAGCCTCGTGTAGGCCCAAAGTTGCGAGGCAATTTTTACCTTCTAATTGTTGAGGGCGCGACGTGTGGCAGCCTCTGGATCTTGGGTGCACGCAGGCTGATTTGGCTGCCTGCTCGTCAAAGTTCGAGTCCTCCTCAAGGACCCTTCCGGTGGTCCTTGGGGAGTCATGACTGGACGTTTGGATCCTCTATACTATATTTTACCTATTTAAAGTCTTTTTATAAGTTTTAGACTTAATATGACCCTCCCAAACATTCACCAAACATAGGGGCGTCTACTAGCTCAATTTTGCTAGTTTCCGGACATCAAGGCCTTTCTTTGATGTTTTGGCTCTAATATTTCTCAAACAATTTAATTACACTTATTTAGGTCTAAAATCATCATTATTCAACATATGAGGCTCTAGTATAGGTCATGGAAATTACGGGGTGTTACAAAACATATATTGTAAGCTCTTGTGATCAGAGAATATATCAACATGAACACCATACAAGTAGTGTCTCCATATCTTTAAATCAAAAACTACAGTATCCAATTATAAGGCATGGATTGGATAATTCTTCTCATGAACTTTTAATTTTCTGGAGGCATAAGCTATAACTTTGTCCTTGTGCATTAGAACACAACCCAAACAAACTCTAGATGCATCACCAGTACACCACAAAACCTTGAGTACCTTCGGGTAACGTCAAAATTGGGGCAGTAGTCAACCTCTTTTCCAATTCTTGAAAGCTTTTTTCACAAGCTTGAGACCATTGAAACTTAACTATCTTTTGAGTCAGCTTTGTCAAAGGAGATGAGATAGACAAAAAACCCTCAACAAACCTTCTATAGTAGCCAGCCAAACCCAAGAAACTCCTTATATCAGTTGGAGACGTGGATCTAGGACAACTCTGAATTGCTTCTATATCTTGGGTATCAACTCTAATTCTATCGCTGGAAACTATGTGGCCCAACAATGCCACAGTCTTAAGCCAAAACTCACATTTTGAGAACTTAGCATATAACTCCTTATCTTTCAAAGTATGATGGACTATTTTAAGGTGACTAGCATGATCTTCTTTATTCATTTAATAGACTAGTATGTCATCAATGAAGACGATAAAAAATATATCTAGATAAGGTTTGAAGACTCTATTCATAAGATCGATGAATGTTGCAGGCGCATTGGTCAAACCAAAGGACATGACCTAAATCTCATAATGTTCATGTCTGGTTTTGAATGTTGTCTTTGGAATATCACATTCCCTAACCTTCAACTGATGGTACCCTAATTTGAGATCAATTTTCAAGAAGTAGGAAACACCATGAAGCGGTCGAAAAAGATCATAATTCTTTGAAGAGGATACTTATTCTTGATAGTAACCTTGTTCAATTGGAGGTAACCTATACACATCCTAAGGGAACTATCTTTATTTCTCACAAACAATATCGTAGCGCCCCAAGGGTAGACACTTGATCGAATGAAACCCTTTTCTAACAGTTCTTTCAACTGTTCTTTCAACTCTTTTGGTGCCATTCTATATGGCGGAATAGAGATAGGTCAAATATCTGGAATGATGTATATGCCTACGACTATTTCTATCTCAGGTGGGACTCTGGGTGGATCATCAGGAAAGACTTCTGGAAACTCTTTTACTATAGGAACTGAATGGAGGGGAAGTAACTCACCTCTTGAGACACTAACTCGGACTAAGTGATAGATACAACCCTTTGAAACTAACTCTCTCGCCTTAAGGTATGAAATGAAACGACCTTAGGCCCTGTTGAACTGCTAATCCACTCTATGAATGGCTCATTAGAAATATGAAACTTGATAGCTCGTATTCTACAATCTATTGATGCATAACAGGAATAAAGTCAATCCATACCTAAAATGACATCAAAATCTACCAAGTCTAACTCGACTAGGTCAGGCATGGTGTTCTTTTTATTGATGGAAATAGGACAAAAAAAATAAACTCTTTCTGATAGAATAGACTCCCCAACAGGTGTAGAAACATAGAAGGGTTCACAAAGTTTCTCAGGAACAATTTCAAACTTATTTTCAACATAATGAATTACAAAAGACAAACTTTCCCCTGGTCTAGCAAAGCATAAACATTAAAAGTAAAGACTTTGATCATATCAGTGACAACATCTGGAGAATTCTCTTGTTGTTGAAGCCTAGTTATCGCATAGAGGCGGTTTGGACCTCCGCCAGTACCGGAAGAAGCTCCTCTAGGTGCAGCCTTGTCTGGTGGAGCAACTGATGAATATTGGGCTCTATTTCCCGGATTTCCACTACTTTGCTTATTTTTAGGACACTCTTTCATGAAGTTTCCCTCTTGCCCACACTTGAAACATTCCAACTAGCCATCACGACACTTACTGGCGTGTTTTCTACCACATCTACCATATATATGAGACCAACTACCTACTTGTGCCAGACTACCTTGGGACTGTGTTGTCTAGCTTTTAAGTTCTGTGAATTCTGGCCATTAAACTCATCTCTGTTTTTGGGTGCAGGTGCACTAGAAGATGATGGTGCATGTCCCTTTTGTTTTTGAAAGGATGGATAGTTCATACTAGCTTTCTGTTGCCCAGATTAATCTCCAATCTGAGCTTTCTTGTTTCTATACACTTCTCTGTCCCTCAACTTCTCCTTTTCAATCTGCTTCACATAAATCATCAACCTTGATATGTCCATGTCGCCTATCAGCATGGCAGCCCGACCCTCTTTGTTTGATGCACGACCTAAGCCAACAAAAAATAAGCTCATTTTTCTCCTCATTTCCTTAACCATTTCGGGAGCATAGCGGGACAACTGAGTGAACTTTAACCCATAATCATGTACACTCAAAGAGTTTTTTTAGTGTAAGAAACTCTCGTACCTTAGCCTCTTTAAATTCTCAGGGAAAAAATGCCCCAAGAAATCTTCTTCAAAACAGGCCAAACTCGGATGTGGTTCATCCTCATCTCTACGCTCCTTCCATTGATCAAACCAATTCCCAGACACATTTTCAGTTGGTATGCATCTTGATCAACCCTTTCAGTATTAGCAACATGCATCACATCAAAAACCTTCTTCAGTTCGTCAACAAAATTCTCTGGATCCTCAGTAGTGATCAAACACGTGAAACTTGGAGGATTCATTCTAAAGATTCATGAATCCTTGAAGTGTTAGCTTCTTCTTGTCTAGCTTCTTTTTGCTGTCAAACTTTATTAGTTACAACTTTGCTCAGTATTCGAATAGCCTTATAGAATTCAGCATTAGTGACGTCACCTTGAGGTTGCTCGCTTGGTGCATCAGGTACCCCTTTCTCTTGTGGCTCAACGCTTCTCCTAGCGGGATGAACTCATGGAGGCATGGTTCTCTGAAACACGCGCAAGCACGAATTAAAGAGAAACTCTTAGAGATATTCTCTAAAGAATGAAAATAGTGTGAAAAAAGTGAAGGAATTCGTAGATGTTGATGCCTCCTAATCATATATGTGGCGCGCTTCATACCGATAACTAGAAATCCACAGACACGACTTCACAGACTCCCTAGGAATCTTGAACCTTGCTTTGATATAAGTTTATCACGCCCCGAGTCTACACCCTGAGCAGGACTGACACTCGAAGACCATTGCTGGCCTCGAGAGGACCCTTGTCCTAGATTACTTAACTCAGCGGAAGAATATACTCAATAAAAAATCTCATATAATAATTTAAAGAAATATAATCCGGCCGAATTGGCAACATAAGTCTTATAGCAAAAGATTTGCAATATAAATATAAGAGACTCATAACTAACTGTTTGACTGTCTATGAAGCCTCTATAATACTAAGATGGATGTTTGAAAGTTCTAGCAGTGTGGCAAGACGTTGTATCACCACTTAGTCTCATAGTTATGGTTGTTGCTTAGAGAATCTCCCACAGAAACTATATTACTTCATATATAAGTGAAGTTAGTTCTTTAATACATTTTCTGTAATGAACTAAGTGTTTTCATTATTTTACAAGCTTTTATATATATTTCATATGTCTAATTTATATTAAGTTAAGTTTTCATGAGTTGATCAGAGTCAAGGTAAGTGTTTCTTCTTACTCTTTTCAAGCTTAAGTTTGGTTGGCATTCCAACTCGTATACTCATACATTCAATGTATTGATACTAGTTCGTCTGCATCGTATCATGATGCAGACGCATGTAACCAGGATCAGCATCACCCAGCTCCTCGTTGATTCAGCCAAGCACTCGGAGTCAGTGGTGAGCCTCATTGCATTCTGGAGGACACTTATTTACTGTTTTTCAGTTTTTTCTTTTATAGAATCTTGTGAGGTCTGTCCCAACATTCATCTTAGCATTATAGAGGCTTCATAGACAGATAGTCAGTTAGTTCATTTTTGAGTCTCTCGTTATTTGCATTTCAGATATTATATTGTGAGACTTCAGTGCCATTTTGGCAAAGACATTTATTTTAAGTTATCTTTGTGAGAATGTTTCTTGGTTTGTATTGAGTTAAGTCTTCCACTGAGATAAGTAAGTTAGGACAAGGGTTCACTCAAGGTCATCAATGGTCATTGGGTGCCAGCCACGTCCAGGGTGTAGGCTAGGGGCGTGACATACACACTTAGTTCTATACACTGTGTATATTTATATTCTTGTTGGAATAATATTATACTGAGGGAAATTAGTGTCATTCAATATTTTATATACACAAAAATACTCATTAATATTTTGTCATTTATTTAACTCCTATTTATGTTATATATATTTTTTCTAAAAAGTTAGTCAATTTTCTAATAAATATAAATATAATATAGCAATAGAAAGTGAATGAACTAGATAAATCAAAAGGCATGGAGTTATGTGTATTCAAATTATGCAAATGTTTTATCTTCTGATTCCTAATGCTAAAAGTAAAACATCTCTTGTAATAATCAACATATGGAGAATTTGTAAAGTTGCTTGATATATTCAATGTGGAGTAAATTATTTTTGAGCAATTAATACAATACATTCATTTACTGAATGCTATATATTGTGTATATATAGTGAAAATCACAAGACAACTATCTCAATTGATAAATTATTAGATTATCAATCTACTTTGTGTAGGCACATTTTCTCATATTTATTTTGTGTTTGTGTCTCTATTCTACTTCTGTTTATGTTCTCTATTTTTTCTATTCGCATTATAAGTTATTGTCTTTAATTCGACTTATTCATATATGTTTTTTTATTAGTTGAAAGTTTATCTTACTTGGGTAGGTAAACATGTGTATCATAGTTATTTCACCTCTTGCAACATATAAATTTATCATGCAAATATCAAATCAGGTAAGATTACTTTTTTTTAATAACTGCATATTTTTTAGGTGTACATGACAAAATTGACAATGATCCACTAGATATCATAAGAAAGGTACATATTGATCTAATTTATGTGTAATTTTTACAAAAAAAAAATCACATTCGACAAAAACTTATCTATTTGTATGTGATTAAAAAAAGATGAAGGCTACACTTTCTTAGAAAGAAGGCAAAATTTCTAAAACATGAAATATTTTGAACCGATGAGAGACTTAAACTATGTGTGGTGACATATTAAAAACACTTTTATCAAGTTGATTACTTTATATATTCAAAAGAAAAAGTACATAATTAATTTTTTTTTGAATATTACTTTTGAAATTTATTTGATAGCAATATTTCAATATTATGTCCTTGTACTGATAATAATCTTTATCGAATAGGCTCATCATTCATTGGTTTAAACTTATATATTTTCTCTTCAACTACTATGTAAGTTGTCGCACAATGATTAACTACAAGTCATCTTAAGGAAGACAAAGATTGATGAAACTTCCATTAACTTTTGCAAAACACTACTCTTAGTCAACAACTTCTAAATACGTATGCAAATGTGAAATGGTGGAGACTACAAAGGTAAAAAAAGAACATGAAAAACTCAAGACAAAAAAAATATTTTGAAATCACATTTGACATTTAAATTATGAGTTATGATTAAGCAAAAGAAACTTTTACCAAATTGAATACTTGATATATTAAAAGAATTTCATAATTGAAGTTATTTGTTTGAGCTTGTATATAACTCTTCAAATTTTATGGAACTTATCACGCACTTATTATAATATTTCATAGTTCTTGTACTTAATTAACATGGGAAACATGAGAAACATACTTGTTTGAGTATACAAATATCGTTATAACGACTCCACACAACTTAGTATGGGACACACGTGCAACGCGGTAGGACTAGTAAAATAAAAAGAGCATAAAAGGATTGAACAAACATATATGAAATAATAAATACATTTAAAACAATAATTCGTTAAAAGAATGAGAAGAATAAAAGGCAGATGAATCTTATGTGGAATGGACGGAGATTAAAAAGTCCTATAAATGATTAGTTTTCTAGGAAAAACAAATTTTTTTTCTTGTAGAAGTCGACTAAGGATGAGTCCACGTGTATAAAACATCAGAGTCAAAGAAGCAAAAAATGTCTTTTGCAATAACAAATTGAGAGAATTTTTAGTAAAGGCAGAGAGATCAAAAGAGAAGAAGAAAGATGAACTAGAGTTAAGTTTTCTTTCTAGAGTTTAGTTTGCATTATTTCATCCTAGAAGCGGTGCTTGAAATTAGTGTTTAGAGTGTGTGAGAGAGTTTCAAGAGGATTTTAACAAGAAGTGTGTTTGACTTCTTTAAGAGTAGATTCTTCCTTTATAGCTAATTGATAGAGAGCAAAGGTACTAGAGTTAGTTCCTTGATAATTGAGTTGTAATCTTAAATTGGTATTAAAGGTAATAAAACTATTGTGTGGTTTTTCCCTTCCATGAGGAAGAAAGGTTTCTACAATAAAAACTCTGTTTTACTGTGTTACGTCTTTATTTAGGTAAACTTAGAAGAACTTAGTTCTTGTATAGGAGGCAAGGTTTCTTCAATTGGTATCAGAGCGGTTCTTTTCATCTAAGAAGATTCGCATCTTGAAAAGGATAAATAGCTGCACCACCTACCCCACAAGAAGGACCTTCACAAACACGAACATCACTCCTCAACGGAAAATACTATGGATGGTGAAAATATTGCATGATGGGTCACCTCATTGGAGAAAACCCAGATCTATGGAGAGTTGTGTTGGATGGAACTACCAGTCCAATGAAAAATGGAACCGGTGGAACTACTCACGTACCAAAGGATAGAAAGGAATGAGATAGTGCGGACAATCTTGCAATTCAGGACAATGCAAAGTGATCTTGGGTGTCTTTATATGACCAATTACTACAAAGTACCCACCTTTACTTTTCAGTTTGAGGGCATATTTTATTAATTGTTATGGTTTGATTGATTATTAAGATAATTGCACACTATTATTTAGGATTAGCCGTTTGCAGGATTTTTAACAGATGTGTGCGCATAATGAGAGCAAAAGAAACAAGAAAGACAGTCACGCCAAAGGAGAAGTCGGGTGCATTTCCCCAACCAACCTTGTCAGGTCAGGCGCAAAGCACCAACCCCAAAAGTCAGAGGCATAGTTGGGGCGCACTGCTGTGCAACACGCTAGCCCCAAAAGTTCAGCAACACACTTTGGGCGCACTGTTGGGGCATTGCCCCAGCCCAAGAACAACTTTTCCAGCAATATTGAGTTCAATTAGGATTCCAAATAGGGGTAGAATTGGGAACTTATTTCTTAAACTCTATAAATAGGACCCTAGGGTTATTTTTGTGAAGGTTCGATTTCTTTTTGGTGTGCACGAGCAGGGATTAACACTTTGACCTAGGTTTCAATTGTTTACTCTTTCCTTAATTTTGAATTGCATGAACAACACTGTATTTGAGTTAATGAATATTATGAGTATCTAAAAAGACTTTGTTCAGGGGCTATAGGTAGAGGTAGTTGTTGTACATTTATAGTTTTGAATTTTTTCTTGGTTTCGCTAAAATTACTTTTGTATTCTTATTTTAGTATTTCTGATTGACCATTATAGACATGAACATCTTTTCTATTCTTGGACTCTGGAGACGATAATGCAGATTGACCAAAGAATACAAAATGTTTGATCTTTCTTGCATGCCATTGAATTAGATTTGTCTTTAGGATTGACACCCCGAGGAACTCCAAGTTTGGTTAAGAAACATGATGAAATTTAAATGCTCGGATATTGGGCATGTCTATCCCCGCTCAACGATGTAGTTAGACAATTAATCAGAGCAGGCGATTAGAGGTCAGGAGATCATTATCATCAAATCACCCCTGTAAATCAGTTATTCGATAACCTTATTTAATCTATTACTTGAGATGTAATACATGAAACCCTATGCATATTGTAGAACAGGAATTGTCTCTTACTTGTTTGAATCATCAAAGTAAATTTGTTCTTGTTAGTTACTTTTATAAGTGATTTTTCGTAGTAGTAGTACACAAAAACTACACTCTATCAAAAATATTTTTTTTAATTGTGGAAATAATTTAGTTAATATAAATTGATTGTAATTGCATTGGGTTCGACAAATCAGTTCTAAAATGAACTATATTTCTTGCAAGACCACGTACGCTTGTGTGTGCAATTGGGAGCAACAGTTTTTGGCGCCGCAGTCGTGGACTTTAGAATTAATTTGTATTTAATTCTCTTAAGTCTATTGGTTGATGATCAAGTGTTAATAACTTGGATCTTAGTTTTTCAGTATTGCAGGCACTTGGTTCTGAAGTCCGACTCGAAAAGGAGATCTTGTTAAACAAGACGAAGAACTTGAAAGAGCTCTTCGACTATGAAGAAAGCTGGTGAATCAAGGACAACAACAGGAATTTGGACTGGGTATCCTGGGATGTACTGAGGTTAACCGCGAGAATAACATGAATAATAAAGGACTGGAGTTACCCATGGTTTTACCGGCAAGACTAGTTCGTGATGTGGCAATCCCAATCACCGTCAATGTGACATAGAGTATTCAGTAACCACTACCGGGTGGGAGAGTTGAGCTGGAAGAAAATATGGTATACGTCATTCATTCAACTGGGCAGTTCGAGGACCCCCAAGTGAATATAAGAAATTTCGTGGAAATAAAGGACACATATATTGTGAATGGGGTATGATCTGATTATGTGAGATTAACTTTATTTAAATTTTCACTATTGGGAGAGGCAAGGTAGTGGCTGGATGCTGAACAACCAAATTCCATTACATGGGATTATTTAGCAAAGAGGTTCTTGAGTCGATTCTTCCCATCAGGAAAACCTGCAAGGTTGAGGAGTAAGATCTTGAGTTTCAAGCAAACAAATGAAGAAGACATGTACCAAGTATTGGCTCGATTTAAACATATGTTATATGCATGTCAACATCATTATCAGACAAATGAGGTACTAGCTCACACCTTATTTGAGGGTCTTGAGTATAATGCATGAGTACTTCTTAATAGTGTAACCGGTGGGAAAGATTTTGAAAATGACTATGATGAGCTAGTGTAACTCCTAGACGAACTCTCGGAGGGAAACCCAATATGAAATGGAGATAAACAAAGGTCGACCTTGCAAAGAACTATCGGTGTTTTTGAAGTGGATCATGCTACTATATTAGATGCAAGATTTGATTCATTGAAAAATTCAATTACAACACAACTCAAGAAACTGAGAGTTGGTCACCAACAAGCACAAGTGAATGCAGTGCAATAACCTTATGGGTGGTGTGAAGTTTGCGGTATTGGAGAGCATGATATTGAATGGTGTGAAATGTATTCTGATTTTGTGAATTATGTGGGTAATGCACAAAGAGGAGGAGAAACACAGAATTACAGTAATACATATAACTTAAATTAGAGGAATCATCCTAACTCCTCAATGGGTGGAAATAAAAAAAACCATAATCAAAATCAGGGGCAAGGGTAAAACCAATACCGATCACAAGGGAATGGCCTTCAATATTAAAATCATGGTCAAGGTAATAATCAAGGTGTGCGACAAAGAGGTATGACTAATAAAGAGTTTTTCCATAAGCTGATGGTAGAGATTGGTAAGGATATTGCCAAAAATGCTAATATTGATGCAAAGGTAGATAGTCTGAGAGAAGATATGAGTAATGGCCAAAAGGCCCAGAAAAAACTAATTTTCTATTGTTATGATTGATAGGATGGGGCCTTTTTGGTCCCCGTCCACAAGAAGGGGAAAAGGAAAAGTAGTAATGTGTAGAGGCAATATTCTTGCTCAAAGGGGAAATCAAAGGCTTATAGCCGCAAACATTGCCAGTACAATAGATCTTAATACTGATGACCAAATATACAAAGAATTTATGGATTTTATAAAGTCCAAACAAGGTAATGATAACATTCCTCAACCATATTCCATAATTATTGCAGATGATTATATTATTGAAATATTTGATGTGAATTAAAAGAAGGAAAATATATTTCTTAAACAAAATAATCTAAAATGGAAAGATGACCCATGGAAAATAATGCGCTGATATCATGATTCAACTTGTTATACTACTCATGATTATATGCGCATGATGCATGATTATATGCGCATGATGCATTACGAGGTAATACTCTCAGCATTAAGTTTAGCCAGTTCCAACATTTTTACCTTGCTAATACAAAGAAAGCTTATAACTCTTCAAAAATCATAGTAAAGAGAGTTGTGACTCCAGAAAAATGGGGAATCAGCCTGTCACGCCTCGAGTCTACATCATAGGTGTGGCTAGCACTCTAAAACCATCGTTGGACCCTAAGCGAACCCTTGACCTGACTCAATACTCAGCATAAGACTTACCCAACAGTACAAGACACCCAAATGCAAAACTTAAATCATAAAGTTTTATTAATAATAATAATAGTTTAATTCAAAATTATCTGAAATACTTAAATTAACATAATTTTTCAACTCAAATTCTATAAAACATCAACAAAGGAAAAGGGAAAACGGGAAAAGACTCATCATCTACTACTGTCTATGAAGCCTCTAAGTACTATGATGGAAGTCAGGACAAGACCCACAATACATCCTAACAGTACTTAAAACAAAATGTGGAACCCTCCAAAAGCATGGAGGCTCACCAAAGCTGACTAGAAATGCAAGTGGTATCGACGGAGCCCCTGTTGATGACTTTGAACACTAGTATCTGCATCATGAAAATATGATAGCCGAATGATGTCATTACATTGAATGTACGAGCATTTAAGGGGAATACTGATAATAATATTCTATATAAAGCTTTTAAAAAAATACACAATTATAAAAATACAATAACGAACCCTATACTTTTATTTCGGAGATTTTCTAACCGACAACCATCATTATAAGCTACTGATGATCTAGCGTCTCGCCCACACTGTCACAACTGTCTTATACCTTATCGAGGTATAGAACATCACAACTAAGTGGCTCCACTAAGCTATGCTTAAAAGCAATAAAGAATCATCTAAAAGCATGATTCTTTAACTATGTTGGCTACATGGTTTATGACGAATGTGAGTTGTCTGAACTCATCCCCATATCAGTGTTCAATATATATATATATATATATATATATATATATATATATATATATATATATATATATATATATATATATATATATACTCATTCTCAAATGTATGAAAACATAAGTCATCTTGAACTTGAGATTTTTACTCAAAAGATTCTCTTAAAAGAGATAATGCTCAAAATCTCCTCATAAAGTCGTTTAGAAATCAAGGTTTCCTCTTGTTTTAAATGTAAAAATCTTTAAACTAAGGAATAATTAGTTCTCTTATACTCATTTTGAAACATGAAAGACAACACTCCTCATTCTCATACTCGTTTACTTAAGTCTTAATTCAAGTTATAGAAGATTGTAAAAAAGTTCTCAAAATGACTCCAAAATATTTCGAACTTTAATCTTAAACGTTACTTTAATTTGAAATGAAGATTTAAGAGTTATGATTAGAATATATAGTATCTCTCAATGAATAATGAAGTTTTAGATAGTTAGAATTAAGAAAAGAATAAAAACTCGACTCAAAGGAACAAATACAGAACGATGAACGGAAAGAAAAGTGGCCTGATGCCCTGGCGCAACAGTGGCGCACCGTGCCAGTGCTCCCTTTACTGGGGCTCTAATGGGGCGTACTGCAGGCGTAAGACGCCATCCCTCTTGGCAACTTGGGGCACGATGCCTCACCCCAAATCCAGAACTTTTGACGAACTCTCTTGCGCAAATTCAAGGCCTAACTCATCTAGAATCGAATGGTTTCCTCCCAACTTGATTAAATTCAAAACCCAATACAATTTCAACTAAAACCCACAAAAAATACATCAATAATAACACTCATTCGCAAGACATTCACATCAAGGACTCAACATCACTCCATTGTTAAAGAATGAAGCTAAAACTTGAAGACCTTCTCAAGAATTCAAATTCAAGAACGAATTTATGGATGAATCACATGATTGGTCTGGGTGAATAAACACAATACTATTAAAGCTTACATACCTTAAATAACACTTGCTTTTGGTGAAATCCCCAAAATCTTGTAAAATGCTTGAAAGACTTCTCCTTTCTCTTCTTAAACTTGCTCTAAAATCTCTAAATGCTTTTGGAATGTCTAAAATTGACTTAGTCACCCCTTAACTTGGGTGGGTAAAACGTGGGTAGACCTTCAAGGGTAAGAAAAAGACCAAAATACACTTCTTTAAAATGGATGAAATTCCTTAACTAGAGAGGTTGCACTCAAACTGCAATAACTGCTTCATCCAAGCTTGGAATTGAGCAAACTCGTCGTTGTTGGAAAGAAGACTGAAACCTTTGGTTTAATACCTCATGGGACACCTAAATTATTATGTGTTAAATATATGGTTGGTTTAAGTTTACCAAAAACTCACAATTGAAGATTAACTTGTACGAATCTCCATTTAGCTCTTTCAAAGTACGAGTTGTTACAATATTTCCCTTGTTAGATCATTCGTTATCGAATGATATCACTCTAAGTATAACAAAAGGAGGAAAACATCTAGACTCTTCCATAACAACTTAAGGAACATGTGGAAGAATCTTCCTCGAAGCAAACCTACAAGGGAAAAGATAAGGTTTAGCAAAAGATCTCATACACAAAATTATTGGGGTAATACAACAACACTTCAATCAAGAAGATTCTTTTATAAAAGAAGGCCTGCATTTGTTGGCATCTTAGCTTAGGCCATTGTAAAATGTGTGGGCCATTATTGTAATATTTGTAGGCCATCTTATCTTATCGTTTTCTCATTGGTCATTGTAAATTGTGTAGGCCATTATTCTAGGGTGTCAATCCTCAATAAATGGATTTAAACTTGTACCTTTGGAGGTTGGTTTTAGAAGCCCCTCTCTCACTACTTTTGAATTATTACTTTTTTAATTTTCCAGTTGTCTTCTTAATAAAATTTTAGTTAATTTGGCTTGAACATTGAAGATCTTCTTTAAACTTAACTTCATGTATTTACGTATTGAGTTTTTTATTTTTTTCTTAGCCTAATGATAAGCTAAACATTTTGTATCGAACTATATCATACTAAGTTATTATAAGAAATGGTGATAGCATAATAAGAATGTTGATCTCTCTTAGTGCATGATAGCATAATTTGCTAACGTGTGCCCACTGATTGGAACGGCGCGAGGAACAACAAAAAAGGAATCTGCCAAGATAGTGGTGACGCCAAGAAGGACGGAGATACTGAATCTGGGGAATAACTTAGGAATACAAGAACAACTAGGGAAGGAACCAATGGAATGTGGCCTCTTCTTCCGTCAAAAGAGGTAACCCCTAAAACCATTGGAGGAATGCACGTAGAAATTAGTGTGGGAAGTAAATCTAGTGAAGAAATGACTAGGAAAGGGGAAAACCTAGAAAATGAGTCACGAGTAGATGCACAGACGAAGTTGGATATGAATGCCAAGCCGAACGAGAAATAGGTGACCTTATTTAACTCAAACCGGCTATCAGTTAAAGGAATGGGCCTAGTTACATATATCCAGCAATGAAGAATAGGGAGATGGTCATTGAGATGATAAAGGAAGAAGTTGACAAAGCAACTGAAGAATGAAAACAAGGTATCATATTATTTGTAGTGGGGGATTCACCTACAATTGTTGTTGTAGAAAGGTATATCGTTGTACAAGTCAATACTAAGTGAATACTATGAGTAAACCTAAGGTACACTATCATAATGATGGGTATTTCCTAGTGTAATTTCCTAACATATATAATAGGCATGAGGTATTATACTCAGGTCCTCATCTACTCAATAACCGACCTATTATTGTGAAGATTTGGAGCCCTTAGTTTGATTTTAATAAGGAAATGTTGTAGACCATGCCAATAAGGATAAAATATCAAAATCTTCCCCTGAACTGCTCGAGTATGGACTCCTTGAGTCAGATTAGTAGTGGTTTAGAAAACCTCTCTATGCAGATGAATGTACAACTAAAGTACATCGAATATCATTTGCCCGGGTGCTAATTGAAATGGATGTGGCTAGAGAATTTCCTAGGAAGGTGAAGGTGGATGATCCTAGTGGCAATGTATTTGAACAAATAGTGCAATATTAATGGATGTCGGAGTACTATGATAAGTACATGCAAGTAGATCATAAATGTCATGCAAGGGAAGGGATTAAATTAGTACCACAAGCCAAGAAAGTTAATAAATGGCAACCTAAAGTGGATGGTAGTAAAGTTGGGGAACAGGAAATGCAAGGGTCAAAGGAACACATGGAAGTACCTAGAGAAGAGATATGGAAACAGATACAAACAAAGATAGTAATTAAAAGTCCTACTAAGCAGCGGAAACCCCAAGTGTTGGTGAGAAATTGTTTTAATATTATGAGCACCTTTGAGCAGGGAAATACAAGTTATGAAGGTGGGCAACATAAGCCAAATGAGGGTGTGAGGGATGAAATAAATTCACATGAATATGACAGCTCATAAGTTGGACCATTAGGGGTTTGAATAAACCTCATAAATAGAAGGTATTAAAATTGTTTATGAGGGAAAATAATGTCAGCATTAAAGCCATTTTAGAGCATAAAATAGAAGGAAGAATTAATGAGTAAAGTAATTCAAAAAATTTCACCCTGTTGGAGATGTGAGGAGAACTATACCTACACTGCTAAGGGAAGAATTTGGCTTCTATGGGACCCTCTTTATGTGGAATATGTTGGGGGGAACAAGTCTGATCAATACATTTAAACACATGTGAGAATTAAAAATAGGAATATGGAGTTTATGTTCGTGGCAATATATGGACTACATACACTCCATGAGAGGCTATCACTATGGGAGGATCTGAGGGGTTTGGCTGCAAATGCACAAGGACCCATGTTATGTATGGGGGATTATAATGCAATTATGCAAGCAGAAGATAGGCAACAAGGAAATTTAGTACAAGACATGAAGGTGAAAGATTTTAATGAGTTTCTAATAGACATTTGAGTGCATGACTTAAAAACAAGGGGGGAGGGGAGGGGGGGGGTCATATACTTGGACTAATGGGGAAATTTGTAGATGAATTGATAGGGCTATAGTGAATGCTGAATGGATGATACATATGCCGACAATGGAAGAAGGTCAAGGGTCTCAAATCATACTCATATGAAGTTTGCATTGGACATGTATTCCAAGAAAATTGCTAAAACTTTCAGGTTTTAAATTTTTGTGCAGGACTTCCAAGATTCATATTAGTAGTGAAGCAAGCGTGGCAAGGACATTCTGAAGGGGACATGGAGACAGTTTCTTGGAACTCAAATAAGTGGTAAGATCCATTAAAAGGCTGAATAATACTGAGTTTAGGGGTGTGAAGGACAAAATACAACTTATTAGAACCCAACACCATCAAGTACAAAATGATATGATAGATCCTAAAAAATCCAGGCTAAGGGAGATCAAGGAAAGGAGCTGAGACAGAAAATAGAGACATGAAATTTGATTGAGGAGAGTGCTATGAGGCAGAAATCAAGGGTGCAATGACTGAAGCTAGGAGATGCAAATACAAAATATTTTTTTACCACGTGAAGAATAGACTAGCTCGGAATACTATAAGGGGTCGTTTGGTAGAGTGTATTAGAAAAAATAATGCATGCATTAACCTTGTGTATTACTAATACCTTGTTTGGTACTCTTTTTCAACCTATGTATAACTAACACTTGCATTAGTTATACACTCTATTGTGTATTAAGGTGTGTATTGCTAATGCCATGGATTTCTAGGTATTAGCAATGCAATGGTTTTAATGCATGCATTAGCATGATTAAAGACCCAATTGCCCCTCAAAACTTTTTTTACATCTTTTCTACCACAATAGTGGAGGGTATCTTATGTAAATTAATTTATTATGCAATGCATGCTACTTTTTTATGCATCAAACCAAACAATGCATAAAAATAATCTATGTATAACTAATGCAAGCATAACTAATACATGCATTGCTAATGCAAGCATTACTAATACACTCTATTTAGCATTATTCTTATACACTCTACCAAACGACCCCTAACAACTCTCACTACTGTTGTGGGAGTAACTTTATTTTCTCATGAAACAATAGAGGAAAAGGCCATTATTTTTTATAAAGAACTACTGGGCCAGACTTCTACAACCTTGCCAAGTGTGGACATGTGTATAATGAGGAAAGGAGGAGTCCTAAATAGAGCCCAAAAAATACAACTAGCA
The DNA here is from genome assembly GCA_022817965.1 of Solanum lycopersicoides. NCBI lineage: Eukaryota > Viridiplantae > Streptophyta > Magnoliopsida > Solanales > Solanaceae > Solanum > Solanum lycopersicoides. The sequence goes on along the minus strand of CM040625.1, from coordinate 50,237,864 downwards.
GCTCCAGTAACAAGAGAGGAAGTGAAAGAAACTCTACAAGGGATATGTGATCTGAAAACTTCAGGGAAGGATGGTTTAATGTTGTGTTCTTTAAGAAAGCATGGCCAGTGGTGGGGTGGAGGTAACTAATGCAGTTTTAAGTTTTTTTCAACATCTGAGTGATGTACCAAGCTATAAATTGTAAATGTCACTCTCATTCATGTGGACACGTACGTTTTGACCGAATCTAAAATTTTACACCATTTTTTAGCTTAAATTTTTTTATAAATCTAAATTAAATATTTTGACTTTTATCTTTTTTATTAAGTATATTTTAAAAGATTTGAAAACAATAAAAATAGAGTCACTTTAAGGTAAGTTTTATTTTTAGATTTAATAACGGTATTTCAATAAAGTAAAACTTTAATCTTTTTATTTTTTTGCAAAATTTCAGCAACACATTCACACTTTTCTTCCTTTTCCATTACTATTTTCATATAAACACAACGCATATACTATCACATACAATCTACAAAAGTTTTGCGAGCGTTCTAATCGAGCTTTGTTCCAAATTTTTTTGTACTTATTTTCTCATTTTGAGGTATAACTTTGCCTTAAATCTTTAATTTATTTATGAAATTTGATGTAATTATATGATTAATTTTATGATAGTTTTGTTTTATTTAAAATTTGATTGAAATGAATATGGAGTTAAAGAGTTATATCTCCGTTTAAGGAATGAAGGTAACTTTAGTTGATGATTTTTCTATTTATTTATTTTTATTCGTTAACTGTGATTTCTTAAAAATGAAAGGTCATTACATTGTTCTTATCTTCATTTTAGATAATATTGATAAAGTAGGAATTATTAGGTTAAAAATAAATAATTATTATTATTGTTTTATTTTATCAATAAAAAAAGAGATTTATTTATTAACAATTCTGTATTATTCTGTTGGATTAGAAAGTGTATGTTTAATTTTGATGACAACATTAAGAATAGTAAAGAATAAAATGATATGAAAATAGTCTAAAATTTATTCAAGAAGTTTAGTATTTTACCTTATTTGCTTTTTCTTTATAAGGAATAAATATTTTCGTTTAACGTTAGACCAAACACTTCGACAATAAAAATATTTTTTTTTATTAAGAATGTGGTTACACATCTTTTTCTTGAGAGACTAAAATAAATTCAAGGATGCGATGACACACCTTGTACACTATATAATTAATTTTTATTAATTTAAAGTAGAGACTTCTAAAAAGTAAGTTTATTAAGTGTGATGCAAAGAAGACAGATATGTCTCTAAATGTCAAGACCAAGAATGCAGTTACGCATCTAGTTGATATCAATAAAAAATTCAACAATTGAAAAAAAACAAAACAAAAAAAATATAAGCAAACCATGGAATGTAGATTCAAATTATCCAAAAATATATTAAAATAAGTATAAGTCAATAAAAGCGACTGTGCTAGAACCACGGGACTCGAGGGATGCCTACGTCGATCAACAATATTGCTTACCCAAATTTCTAGTTCGCAGACCAAATAAAGAGTCGTTTAGTTTTGATTAGGGATTAAAAAAGGGTGAATTGGGACACCATAACTCAATTCCAAGTAGCGACTCCGAAAAAATATTCATATTCAATACTGTCACTTAAATTGGAAACATCCTTCAATCGTGCGAAAAGGGGTGTGACTAAGGTGAAAAATTCGGGATCTGTAAGTATAGGCCCATATCATGTTGCTCAACCATTTATCAGGGGCGGAGCCACCTTGTTACAAGGGGGTTCATCCGAACCACCTTCGACGAAAAATTATATTATTTATACATGGTTAAAATAATATTTTATTTATATATAATAGATGTCGAACCCCCTTCGATTACTCCGTGTGTCTATTTCTATGAATTTTGAACCCCCTTATTGAAAATCCTGGCTCTGCCACTGCCATTTATAATGTTATATCCAAAGTCATAACTACAAGGTTAAACCAGGTCATAGAGACGCTGGTTCACCCAAACCAGTCAGCATTTTTTCCAGGTAGAGTTATAAATGACAATATCATATTGAGTCATGAGTTGGTGAAGGGATATGGCACACAAGGCGTTTTCAAAAAATGCATGGTGAAAGTAGACATGAAGAAAGCATATGATTCCTTGGCATGATCTTTTTTAAAACAGATCCTAGAAGAACTTAAAATACCTGCAAAAGTCATACAATGGATAATGCAATATGTTACAATAGTTACATATTCAATCCAGATTAATAGGCACAGTACAACACCTTTCAAAGCTAAAAGAGGAGTCAGACAAAGAGATCCTTTGTCTCCTTACCTTTTTGTACTAGCTATGGATTATTTGACAAGAATTTAGAAGACTTCGTAGTCTAATCCTAATTTCCACTATCACCCTAGATGCAATAAGAAGTGGATAGTGCAATTGAGTTTTTGATGGTCTATTGATGTTTCGCAGAGCAGATTTGAAATCAGTGCAATGCCTTAGTGAATGCTTTATGATGTTCTCCAAATCTTCAAGGCTGGTAGCAAATGTAGAAAAGAGTAGTGTATACTTTGGAGGAGTAAAACAACAACAACAAGAGGAAATACTGTAGGAATTGCAATTTGTCAAAGGGACTTGCCTTTTAGATAGCTTGGAGTACCTTTGAGTACAAAAAGATTATACATGGTACAATGCAAGCCTTTGCTCAACTTATAGATAGTGTTTTATATGCAATTCAAATGTATTGGACACAAGTACTTTCTCTGCCTAAAAGGATTATTCAAACAGTTGAGAATATGTGCAAAAGATTTTTGTGGACTGTCAATATTGAGACATCAAAAAATGCTTTGATTGCCTGAGACAAGTTGTGTTGGCCTAAAGCAAGTCGTGGACTCAATTTCACTGGCATATACACATGGAACAAAGCTGCTATTGGTAAGCTGTTGTGGAATGTATGCCAGAAAAAAGACAAACTATAAGTGATTTGGATTTACAAGTACTATGGCATTTACAAGCTAAACAAGCTTCTTGGGTGGTACAGAGGATTCCTAAAGCTGCAAAACACTTTCAGGAGGTTGGGATCACAGAAGAATGTATAGGAAACATGATAGTGTACTCTCTGAACAAAGTGTGTATGCAGATGAGGGGTACAATAGAAAAGTAGCTTGGAGATCAATAGTATGGAACAACATTGGGGCTCATAAATGGATATTCATATTATATCTTGCAGTTAAAGGCAAACTTGCAACAAAAGACAGATTGTCCAAATGGGGTATAATTCAGTCTCAAACATGCCCTCTTTGTCAGCAGGCTAATGAAGAATTTGATCACATATTTCTCCAATGTGCATATGCAGCAGACGTATGGAACAACATACTTAACTAGCAACAGATTAAAAGGAAGAATATGAACTGGACAGTTGAAATACAATGGGTAATCAAATTCATGAAAGGGATGAGTAGTACAACTCTTGTGTAATATAGAATGGCAATGGCTAGCACAGTATACAGATTATGGATGTAGCGTAATAGCAGGATCTTACAATATAAACAACAGCCAGCAAGATCAATTATTAGACATGTCATCCAGGAGATTCAGATTATGTGTTAGCGGAAACGTGAAACTAAAGAACAAGGAAGAACAACAATATTTAATGTGGTTCGGATCAAAATGATCCGACGTCCAACAAAGAACAACTGCACCAATATTTATTTCACTCTACAAAGAATACAAGTGAAATACTACAAGAGAGAGAACACAAATGCCTTAGAAGGTGAGAAGGCAAGTGAGAGGATGATTTGAAAATGAACTAAGAGCTACCTATTTATAGGAATAAATTCATCCTATTGATGTCATCCATGACATCACTATATGTCAAAATTGTCAAGGTTAAGAATATGAAACCATTTTACGGTTTGCCTAAATTTCACCTACCAAGAAACAATCTTTGACTTTTATTTTGTACTAATTATCTTCCTTCCAAATATTCATGTTGATTCATCTTCCATTTAGTTTGATTCCACAAGAACCAAAACCAACTCTTTCAATCTCCACCTTGGTTTGTGTTCCAAGCATGCATATAAACAACTCCGGCCAAAACTTCTAAGCTTACTGGGCAATCCCATTGTAAGAAAAAAGAAGAATCAAACCTTTGTTGAACATACCAGCTCCACCTAGCAGTTGTTCTCTTAGAGTTGCATCAATTGATGCATACTCCCGCCAAGTCCTTGCAGTGTGCAAACTTGGCAAGCGGGACTATTTTTGTGAACATGTCTGCAGCGTTATCGTCTGTGATAACCTTCTCAACCTTGATAGCTCCTTTTTCTACGACATCTCGAATAAAATGAAATCTGACATCAATGTGTTTGGTGCGCTCATGAAACCTTTGATTTTTAATCAAATGAATAGCACTTTGACTATCACATTTTAGAATTGATTCAAGCTGAACCGAACTTAATTCTGCCACCAAACCTTTCAACCAGATAGCTTCTTTCACTGCCTCCGTTGCTGCCATATATTCTGCCTCTGTTGTTGACAAAGCGACAATCGACTATAAAGTCGATTTCCAACTAACGGCACTGCCAACGAGAGTAAAGATGTATCCAGTTGTGGACCTCCTTCGATCAAGATCCCCTGCATAGTCAGAATCTACATAACCGAGAATTGAAATACCTTCACTTTTCCTAAAGGTTAGGCCAACATCAGGAGCTCCTTTGAGATATCTCAATATCCACTTGACAGCTTTCCAGTGCCTTTTTCCTGGATTTGCCATGTACTTGCTTACCACACTTACAGATTGGGCAATATCTGGACGTGTGCATACCATAGCATACATAATGATACCAACTGTGCTCCCATAAGGAACCTTTGACATATGCTCCACCTCATCCATAGATTGAGGCATTTGTAACTCTGAAAGCTTGAAATGAGAAGCTAACGGTGTACTTACAGGCTTGCTCATATGCATATTGAATCTTTCAAGAACTTTTCCAATGTACCTCTTCTGAGAAAGATGTACAACACCATTTTCTTTTGAAATTTCCATTCCAAGGATTTTCTTTGCAACTCCTAGATCCTTCATGTCAAATTCCTTGCTCAACAGTTTCTTCAAAATATTTATCTCTGTGATGTTGTTAGCAGCAATAAGCATATCATCAACATACAACAATAGATAAATCATAGAGCTACCAGACATCTTCTTATGATACACACAACTATCAAATGCACTCCTCGAAAATCCATGTGTAGTCATGAATGCATCAAACCTCTTGTACCACTGTCTAGGGGATTGCTTCAAACCATACAAAGACTTCTTTAGTTGGCATACATGGTCTTCTTTTCCTTCATCTAGGAAACCTTCAGGCTGATCCATATAGATTGTCTCTTCTAGATCACCATGTAAGAAAGCAGTTTTGACATCAAGTTGTTGAAGCTCTAAATCAAATTGTGCAACCAATGCTAGTGGCACGCGAATTGAGCTATGTTTCACGACTGGAGAAAAGATCTCATTGTAGTCAATTCCCTCCTTCTGACTGAAACCCTTTGCAACCAATCTCGCCTTGAACCTAACATCTTCCACTTCTGAAATACCTTCTTTCTTTCTGTAGACCCATTTGCAACCAACTGACCGCATCCCCTTTGGCCTTTTAACTAAGACCCATGTATCATTTTTGTGAAGAGACTCCATCTCTTCCATCATGGCTAACTGCCATTGTGCAGCATCTTTGCAAGAAGTTACTTCAACATACGAAGAGGGCTCGAGATCCTTAATCTCTTCTTCTGCAGCTACGAACGCATGTGCAATCAGATTTTCTTGCTCTATAAGACATTCCGGTTTTTGTATCTGCCTTTTGTACCTTCCCTTTGCAATTGTGTATGGTTCATTGGAAGCAAGTTCTTTAAGATCTGCATCTTTTGACTCATCAATTTGAGTCTCTTGATCCCGTTCCTTGGTAAGCTCCACCGGTAGCTCCACCTGCTCGTTGTTATCGTTTCTAGATAACTCCACAGAAACTTTACGAGGATCAAGTATAGAGGATTCATCAAAGGTAACATCTCTACTAACTACAAATTTGAGTAAAGACAAACACCATAGTTTGTACCCTTTTAGTCCATCTACATACCCTACGAATATGGCCTTTTTAGCCCTTGGTTCAAGCTTACCTTCATTAACATGATAATAAACTGGACACCCAAATATTCGCAAGTATGAATAGTTAGAGGGTTCACCTGACCAGACCTCATTCGGAGTCTTAAAGTCAATCGCTGATGTTGGAGACCGATTGACAATATGAGAAGCAGTATGAACTGCTTCAGCCCAAAATACTTTGGACATCTTAGCTTGTAAGAGCATACAATGAGCCTTCTCAAGAAGAGTTTTGTTCATTCTCTCGTCAACTCCATTCTGCTGTGGTGTGTGCCTGACCGTCTTATGCCTTGCTTTCCCATGAACCTTGGAGAAATCATTGAACCTTCACTGCAAAACTCCAAGCCATTGTCCGTGCGAAGATACTTGATTTTCCTCTCCATTTGATTTTCAACAAAAATCTTCCCCTCTTTAAATGCTTCAAAAGCATCACCTTTTGTCTTCAAGAAACGCACCCAAACCTTTCGTGAAAAATCATCAATGAATGTGAGAAAATACCTCTTTCCTCCCTTCGATGGAAGCTTAGAGGGACCCCATAAATCTGAATGGATGTAGTCTAGCACCCCTCCCGTCTTGTGCTTGACAGTGCTGAAGCTGACCTTTTTCTGCTTCTCTAAGACGCAGTCCTCACAAAATTCAAGTGTGCTGATCTTCTCACCATTCAAAAGGTTGCGGTTGCTCAACATCTCCAATCCTCGTGCGCTCATATGGCCTAGTCTCATGTGCCATAATTTTGCCTTGTCATCATTAGATAACTGCACTGTAGATGCATTTACAGAGCCAATAATGGTGCTTACCGCAAGTGTGTAGAGGCCATCCTCCAGCTTGGCCTTCAATATGACTAAAGACCCTTTAGTCACTTTCATAGTTCCTCCTTCACTCATGTACTTATAGCCTTGTTTATCTAAAGTACCCAGGGAGATCAAATTCTTCTTTAGATTAGGAACATGACGGACTTCTGTAATAGTCCTCACGATTCCTCATGGCAGCAAACATGAACTGAACCAATGCCAACTATTTTACAAGTTGCATTATTGCCCATTAATACAGTTCCTCTGCTTGTTTCATAGCTGCTGAACCAATCTTTTCGGAATGTCATATGCAGAGTACAACCAGAGTCTAAGACCCATTTGTTGTCATAGACTCCACTATTGCATGATGTTGTTAGTACATAATCATCATCATTATCATGTACTTGCTCAACAATGGATGCACTCGCCTTTTCTTTGGACTTCGACATAGGGCAATCTCGTTCAAAGTGCCCCTTCTTGTGACAGCCCCAACATTCCACATTCTTTTTGTTCACACAAGACTTTGATCTGTACTTCGATTTTCTCCTTCCATGTTGGATAGTATGATCTCTTACAAAGAGTCCACTAGCTTCGTCACTTTTGTCTCCTTTAAAATGCATCCGCACATCACAAGAGTTTAGTGCTTGCCGCACTTGCTCAAGTTTAATAGGTTGTTTGCTATACATCATTGAATTCTCAATATCACGATATTTTAAAGTCAATGAAAATAGCAAAGAACATGCAAGCGTCTCCTCGTCCTTTTTAATTCCAGTAGTTTGTAAGTCCATCACAAGTTTATTGAACGTATCTAGATGGTCTTGCAACAAAGTACCTGAATCCATCTTAAATGTATGAAGACGTCGTTGTAACAACATCCTTTTTATCACTGAATGGTCCTGGTAAAGCCCTTCCAGCTTTTCCCATAACTCTTTGGCCATCTCTTCGGTACTTGTAATCACTTCAAAAAGTACGTTAGGTGCAAGGGACAATTGGATTGCACTCAATGCATCTCTTTAATCTTTTCCTTATCGAATCCGATATCTTATCGGGGTACTTTCCTTCAATAGCATAGATTGAACCTTTCTTCCGCAGTAACGCTATCATCTGGATTTTCCAGATATTGAAGTTGTTACGCCCACTAAATTTATCAATTTCAAACTTCATGAAACTCATTTTTTTACTTGTTCTTCCTTTTCTACTACAATGTATTTGGAACTACAGAAAACCAAAGTAATCCTTTTCTGATGTGGAAGTTCAGACTGTGCTGCAACCACAGAGCATACTCAGACAGAACCTTGGCTCTGATACCAATTATTAGCGGAAACGTGAAACTAAAGAACAAGAAAGAACAACAATATTTAACGTGGTTCGGATTAAAATGATCCTACGTCCACCAAAGAACAACTGCACCAATATTTATTTCACTCTACAAAGAATACAAGTGAAATACTACAAGAGAGAGAACACAAATGCCTTAGAAGGTGAGAAGGCAAGTGAGAGGATGATTTGAAAATGAATTAAGAGCTACCTATTTATAGGAATAAATTCATCCTATTGATGTCATCCATGACATCACTATGTGTCAAAATTGTCAAGGTTAAGAATATGAAACCATTTTATGGTTTGCCTAAATTTCACCTACCAAGATACAATCTTTGACTTTTATTTTGTACTAATTATCTTCCTACCAAATATTCATATTAATTCATCTTCCATTTAGTTTGATTCCACAAGAACCAAAACCAACTCTTTCATTATGTGATCTGAATAATTACCCTTACAATATAGTTAGATTGATATGACTGTTACGCTAAGCAAGGTTGGAGTGTATGCCCACACATGTTTGTTTTTCTGATTCGTCACGTTTTCTTGGTAAATAATATGTTTACTTGCACACAAAAAAATTATAATCGATAATTTATTTTGTTTTCCCAAAAAAGAAAAATGAAATGGTGACTATGTCATTTGTTGAGTGTTTTAAATAATTATGCTAAGGTCGAAGATAGAACAATCTAGACGGAATGTTTAAATAACTGTCGAAAAAGCCTGTTGGATTACCCATAGCAGGTGGGATATCTTCCATGTCTTGAATTTTCGTCTTCTAACTCTTGAACTAAATTATTGATCCATTTTGATTTGTCATTCCCCTTTTGTCACTTAAGCTACTTCCCAGCAAAAATAACCTATGCTGGTTCCTTGTCTTGAATTTTAGCCTTGAAACCTTCAAGATCACTTCCAATCTTTCCAATTCATGAGCTTAAAACTGAGGCTCAATTTTACTCATTGATTGGTGTTTCCACTATTTTTTCTTCTTGGTTTGTTATATCTTGAACTTCAAAAAAAATGGCATTGACACAACAACTGACATTAAAGGACTATATAGATTTGTATTTTCATAATTATCAATAGCAACCTCATTCACATTCCTCTAGGTGGTTGATTAGATGCAATATGATATAGTTGGTAGCCACCCATAGAAATCTCACAATCTCTTGCACCATCCATTGACCTTTGATTGATGTTAGCACATCCAATTATAATGTATTCGTCATCAACATCAAGAAAGAACAAAATAAGCAAACATTAGTTTGATCAAAATGATCAATAGAGCTAAAATTGGTAGTCCCTCCGTTCCTATTTGTTTTTCTAGTTTCTATTTTGACACGGAGTTTAAGTAAGGAAAACTTTTGAATCTTGTGATCTTAAGCTAAAGATGTATAGAATGTACACACATAAACATGTCGTGGAAAAGAACAGGTAGAGATATTCTTTGTGAAACAAATTAAAAAGGAAAGTAAGACAATAAAAGTTGAAATTGTTTACTCGCCGATCATCATTTTTGAATGAATGTAAATCATAAAGAGCCTGAATTATTGACCTATTGCATTATTAGTATCAGGAACTTGTTTCTAAGGTGTGTTCTCCAGGCTTTATGACTTCACGATTCCCACGACAGAAGAATGTCAAGTACTCTCTAGGATCAGCAGTAGTATTTCCCTTGGCCTCAAGGCATTGCATATGTCTGCGTACATCATTTCCACTTTCCGTTTTTGCAAATCATGAATTACCTGAACATAATCACTTTTCGGTATACCTTCTGGCAACATCGGAAGAACAATGTCGCCCGTAAATGTCTCCCCTGCTTGAATCTTGCTCACAATCTTGAGTGAGATCTCCTTTGGTATAAGATGCAAAACTCCGATGTCCTCGAGCTTGATATCATTTGCAGGCTTCCAACCATAGCAACTTCCAATAAAGTATTGGTTTTCAATGTAAATGAAATTCTTAGCTCGATGAATGTCACTAGTGTATGCATCATGGATACTGTGATCAATGATGATGTTTTTTTCCAGTAACAAGTCCTACCTCAGATGCTTCTTCGGGGTTTACAGGGAAGTCAGTAACACCACCACCATCAGTAGACCAAAATATTTGAACAATCCAGGTTTCTCTATCCCTTGATGTTGTATCTTCCGTTGGAAGAATAATAAACTTATCAAGCTCATTCATTGAGTAGATAAATCCATTTCCAATCTGCTTCCTCCACCTTTGCTCAAAATTATACAAGACATCGCACGCAACGGGCCTTTCTAGCCTGCAATTAATGTCATGCCAAAGTTCTCTTTGACCACCTTTTGCGATTGAAGAGCCTTGAAATCTAAACTGATAGAAATCATGCTTATGTTTTGTGTCCAATGTCCTGAATAATGATTTATCTCGAGTAGCATATCGACCATCTCAAAGATCAATGCCACCAGAAAACTTACTATCATCATCTTATGTGACATCACTCCTGGAATTTCAATGTCTACAAAGATTGTCATCTGATGATGAGTAAACATTACCAACTTGAAACCCCTGAATCACTGTCTTTTCACTATCAGCATTACGCGGACATAAACAACAGTGGATATCTGTGTTCTTAACACAATTTATGGTTTCTTGATCATGAGTTGACATTAGTCCATCTATTTTTAGTACCTCATCTGAAGTTATATCCTCCCAAAGTAGCAATAGACCATTAACTCCTTCACTTGCTTTCTTTTTCAGGAGCTCCCAGAGAGTAAGTTCTTCTCCTACCTCTGACCTTTTTGGATTTTTTATCAAGTTAGTTTTCGTATACACTGATAATCTGGCTATATAAATCATATTCTTTGCATTGTTGATTGCATCAAAAATGTTTTCCCAACATCTCTGAGGGTAGAAATGTTTTTGTGACTTGAGATAATTTGTGATATCATCTTCTGAAATGTCTGCATCGGGGTAAAGTGTAACTTCACACCCTTGTCTCTCCTTGCAAAACGTATACGGGACTCTACCAAATGCAGGGGAGGTAATTCCTCTAGACCAATTTCTGTCTTGCTTTACGCATTACTTTCTTCTAGCTCTTGAACTAAATTCTTGGTCCTAGTTTATTTGTCATTCACCTTTTCTCTCTTTCTTCTGTTTTCTGCAACTACTCACTATAGGCTTTTCCATGGAACTTGCTTAAACGGTGGCTATTATTTGGTTATGCACTTCATATGATATTTTCCTTCGAACTTTTGACAGAAAACATTTCATTTTTTCCATGCTTCCTTCCTCATTTTTGTGCTTTCTTTATTTGGTTTTTTAGTACATAGTTCTGTTTCTTTTTTTTCTATTGTCACTAAAGCTCCTTTCATTTCTCTTATGAAATTGGATTGATATTTGTAATAGTACTTTGCATGAGCCACTGTCTATCATTTCTATTTTTTTCCCAATTAACTACCACTACTCTGCTATATATTGAGCTAAAAGATGTTGAATTAAAATGAGTGATATTTTAATTGATAAAATCATTTTTTTATTCAAGGAACTAAGGAAGATCATATATTTCATGTTTAACAAAATGTTTAAGGATACCGCATAAAGTTTAGTATATTTGGAAGCTACATATTCTCCTATGCTGCTATGCTGCTTACTTTCCATTATCGGGTATTTTTGACATGTCAATACATATTTACTTGTGAGAAGTTTAGGTCCAAACTTTAGATTATGAAAAATCAAGAGCTTAATTACTAATTTAGTAAGACGTACTCTGAATCTAGGTAAGTATTGTAACGACCCAAAAGTACCCCCTATAAGAAGGGAGCACCCTTAGGTCGGAACAGTTGCGTACTTGACCTTTTGCAGGTCCTGTACAAGCCTTAGCTATCATTCATTACATAAGACATGAAAAGTAGTGCGGAATTTAAACTTTTCAAGAATCAAATAATAAAGGAAACATCTTTTATAAAAGCTAGGAGAAGTCTTATCGTCACAAGCCATCTTAAAGACACGACATAAATATCTTAGGGACACGGCCCTTTACATTAAATAAAAATACATGATAAGTCTTAATGATAGAAACTAAGAACTAGAACTATGCCCTCGGATATATGAGGACATACTTAGTCTTGAGAGAGTAGATTTCCAAGCTTTGCCTTATAAACTTCTTCTTGCCTCCAACCTATACTTATAGAGTATAGAAAAGTATGGGGTTAGTACAAAACAATGTATTAAGTATGACATATGCAACAACATGTAAAAAGGGACATTTTGGTAAAGTAAGGTTTCATGCCAAATAAGTAAAACCTTCATGATTTTAGAGTTAAAATAGTATAACAATCATCATTTATCACATAAAATAGAACTCTCATAATTTTAGAACCAAGACATACTTTACAGTGAATCAAACAACTTTACAGTGAACACAGTGAAACATTACAGTGAACTCATACCAAGCACAAGAAACTCATTTCCTTTGAGGTTTCCCTAACCAAGTTATCCTAAGACTAACTAAGGTAAGACAAGAAGGGACCATCCATACACTCCCTTCAAGACACACCAAAGTGATCCTTAAGACTACCAACCATAGGCTTACCTCGCACGAAAAACAAGTCCACGAAGACATTTGAAGGACATTCATACATTAAGGACTTCGTGTAAGTGCCCTTCTCCAATAGGACTTGTAAGTTACACTAAGTGCAATGTGAGAGTAGCATCTCATACTACTACTCCCACTTAGTTCTCCTTGAGGATTCCCTTGGATTAAGCACTTTACATTAGTCATTCATAACTTCATTACAAAACACACAAAAATTCCCTTTCGGAATGTCTACTTAGTGAAATGGATAAATGCGTCCCATACCATCACCTACCCTAAGTAGTACACTCTTTTAGAAGACTTAGTTCATACAGTTCATATAAAACACACCAAGACTTCCCTTTCGGAAGGTCTACTTAGTGCAATGGATAGATAGTGTCTCACACCACCACCTACCCTAAGTAGTATGTTCTTTTAGGAGACTTAGTTCATTCGTTCTTTTGTGGGGGCTAGCTTAACCGACATAGACCATGAGAGCAAGACATGGAATCCCGATACTACCCCTATCGTATGAGTGATCCCCACTTGCCTAGGGTATGGTCATTCTCTTAGCTTTTACATGACTTTTTCAATAGCTACACCTATGCGGGCGCATAGTTAAGGGATAAGGAGATTGCTACTAAGTAACTCATTCTCTACTAACGAGGAATACTCATTTCAAGAGGTATATTGGAATACAACATCTCAACTCACGAAGTGCAACCATCCCTTCTTCATATCCTCTCGGTGCTAAGCATAACTTCCCCACGAAGTCTCAACATTATATACTATAGGTTAAGGATAACTACTGGACACCACATCTCAACTCACGAAGGGCATCCATCCTCCGACCTATCTTAGAAAGCTCTTGGGAGATAGTGAAATTGCTACTAAACACTTCATCTCAACTCACGAAGAGTATTCACCCCAAAAATCCCCTTAATCACATTTACTAACTTCATTCATTCATTCAAGTGTGAGTGTGTGAGTGTACATGTGAGCACACCTTTCACCTAATCACCATTTCATCAAAATTGAATTCTAAACATGCATAAACATTTATTCATAATATTTCATACTTAAACATGCTTCACATAATCATATAGTCCCTTTAGACATTACCTCTAGCATACTTCACATAACAAGCTTCACAAAGCACATCAACAAGAACAACATCATTATCATCATACTTTACATGATATGCCTTCATGGACTTATTCACAACACACAAGTAGATTCACATTCATATATTCAAGTAACAACGCCACCAAAGGTGGACCATACAACTCAAGAGCATTTCATCATAAGAGTTAACAATGAGACCAACTTACCATTCTTCCAATGCTTTCAACACCTATTTACAATTTACTCAACAATGCATCATAAAATATCCCTTAGGTCAGTAGCTAAATTACAATATCAACATGAAGAAACAAAGCTCAAACACTGCACAATCATATTCATTTAACCCATTTCTCAAGCTAGAAGTTGGAAATATGAACAAGCATGAGTTCATTAGAGTTTTGACATTAAAATCATCAATTAATACTATAAACAACATATTTGAATCATTAAAACATTTTTACATGAAGACCCGTGCTTAGAATCAAAGTTAGGAGAAGATAGAGTTTGAAAACCCTTTTTGAAATCATTTAGAAATGACTCCTTGAATGGAAGAGAGTTCAAGGACGAATAACATACCTCAAATAGAAGGAAACCCACTGATTTTTGATGAAGAACCCGACCACCAATAGCCCTCCAAGCCCTTTTTAAGTCCAAGCTTCTATGGGGTTTTGGGAGAGTCTTTCTTTACATAGAGAGTTTGAATATTTGAAGTGAGGGGTCTTGTCTAGGTCTAGGACTTAAAACTAATTTAATATACCTTAAAACCCTAAAAATATCATCCTAGGTTCATAAAAGACTTGGGGTGAATTTACAAAACACCCCAAGCCAAGGCAGTGAAAACGTGATACGCTCAAACTTACTTCTCAAATAAGAAGTAAAGCGGTCGTATCAAGTAAAGAACCCAACTAATGAGGTTGGGATCGATCCCACGAGAAAAATAGTTCAGACTTAACTTTATTCTACTATTACTACTATTTAGTCAACTATTTCCCTCGAAAACAAAAGACAAAAAGGGGGGGGTTATTTCTAAATTAATGAAAATGATCAACTAAATTAAAGTAAACAACTAACATATTCACATCTCAGAGTTTAATCAATTAATAAAAGTAACTAGGGCTTAAGTGTTCCCCACAGGTTCCTAACTTGATAATTCTAACTATAACAATTCTTTCCTAGTATCTTGCATGTAAAGTGATAAGTTATGTATCTCTAAATCCTTGGTCCGGCATCTAGAAAATTTCACTCCGCACCTTGGTACGACTACGTGTGTTGCTATACTAACCCTTATCTTTACCTCATATTAAGCATTGTATTTGATATTTGACTAAGTTATTACCTCGTACCAACCGACACTAGCCTATTAGATAGTATACACTAAATCTATGTTGATAATTCTTCTCCTATTATCTACCTCCTTGGTCCGGCAAGTAGCATTAAGGCGAGTTCTAACGTTGGCCACCCGTTAAAAAGACTTCTACACGAAAGAATTATCAATACATGCAAGACACTATTCTAGAATTGTTATTTTAGTTAGATTTTACCTTATTGTTCACCCATGGTTCCCACAACCCTAGTTATGGAGTTTAGTTACCCATGGTCATAATCACACTATTCATATTTTTAATATAAGAATTCATGCACTTACTTTAATGAGAAAGAATAAAATCCAGAAATTCACTTGATTAATCAACAAAAACACCAACAATCAATTCCAGAAAAAGTGTATCAATTACTGAAATTAATTCTTCAATACTTGAAAAAGAGAACTAAAAATTATCCAAAAGTCTAACCCCAAAAATGAGGTTTTTCGAACTATTTATAATTAAAAAAAAACTAATAAAAGAAGGATTCTAATTAATGAAAATATGTCCAAACGCGTCTGAGTCGACGGACCTCGTGACGGACCGTCGTGGGCACGACGGACCGTCATGGCCTCCGTCGTCCCATACTTCACAAATTCTTCTTCTGCTTTCTTCATTACCCTCGACGGACAGGTATGACGGACCGTTTCAAGCACGACGGTCTGTCGAGGGGCTCCGTTCCATAATACTTAAGTTCTTGGAATTTGGATACTGGGACTACTCTCTGATCATTACGACGAACCAGCAGGACGGACCGTCGTGGCTATGAAGGTCCGTCATGAACTTCCGTAGTCCCACACTTGGTCAGACTTCACCATCTTCCTTCAGCAGCTTCTCTCCTCACTACGATGCCACCTACGGACCGTCACATCCTCGACAGACCGTCATAAGCTTCGTAGGTGGTCTCTTCTGCATTTCTTGCTCAAAACTCCCGCGTTCATCTTTTGACAGATTTTCTGTAAATAAAGAGAAACTTATATAAAAAATCAATACAAAAAGGCTTTAGACACAAACTAAACTTAAGGAAAAAGCATTAAAAGTACCGTGAAACCACGATACATCAACACCCTCAACTTAAATTCGTTGTTTGTCCTCAAGCGACGCACTATGACTCACTACAAAATCTTTGTACAAAAGTATCCACATTTTACCTTTCGCAATCATTTGGCTATCAATCCCGATCATTCTCATTATGTTCATGCATGTTATCACTATTAGGCTTGAATTATGTAAAACCAGACCATGACACAGACTCACTACGCACTGACACCTATCCTCTTCAATTTCTCACCAAGGTGCTAATATTTCCGGTATTGCAACTAGTGTCCTCACTTCAAAACAACATCCTCATTTTTCACACAATGATTTCAGTTTGAGTATAAGGATTACTTTTCAACACTCACTCTCAGAACAAATTCACAACTCATTTATACATATTGCCATAAGCTTGCCCTTATTTTCACTGCTTTAAGTTCGCCATACAACTCTTAGGATCACGACAGGACTTTCTTAGCTTGTAACATAGGCTCAGGGTCAGGTAGGGTATATTTAGGTATACTTTAGTGACTTGTTGCCCTCCTTGACATATCGGCTAAGCGTACCACCTTTTTATCGTTTATTTCGCCCTATTTCTCAATTTTCTTTTCACCTTGCTGTTTTCCCTTTCTTATCCTTATGTGTAAGTGACTTTTCTCTTTTCTTGTGTTTGTTTTGTTTCATATGTATACTTTTTTTTTATATAGTCACTTCTGTTTTGTTCTTTCTTCCTCTTCATTCTTTAAACCCCACTTTCCGGGGTTTTCCTTATAACAGCCACCCTCAACTCATGATTTTGCCATGAGTCAAGGTTCACAATACCCATGGTTGGGTCAGGGACAAAACAAGGTTGCTTTCTGCATTAGCCACCCTCAACTTATGCTTTTGGCATAAACTGAGGTGCACATGTCCAAGGAGGGACCAGGGCCAACACATTGTTCCCAGAGAAGATCATTTGGGGTGAAAAAGAAAGATCTATTTTAAGCTCAATTCATTTGGATCAAAAAGGGATTAACTTCATTTGGTTTTCTGTTATTTTTAGGCTCAAGATTGACTATTTCGAACAAGGGCCTATGATCCTTTCCTAATTGTTTATTTCGGCTTACTTTCAGCAAGACTAACCAGGCAAGTTCTAGCTCAGTATCAATGGTGGATCATTCGAATTTTCCTCACACTCACTTGACATCTTGTTACACTACCAGATTATCAGACACCTAGTTCGAGTCTTAGATTCAGGGTCATGCAGTAGTGTATCTCTATGTCATGCTTAGAGCCACACATTTATCAATTACTATGCCTAGTCATTGCATCATATTCATTACATCGGGATATCATTTCAGTTTTAGCCATCATGCTTCAGAGTTATACTATGTACACAAGATATAAACATGCCGGTTCAACAATAAAAGTAATCAGTCTCTTGGGAAAAAAGAACACAGGCAAGAAAACCCCAAGAGAGGATCGTGAATTGGGCTACTCAGACTTCACCCTAACATTCACTTTCCATTTACCCCACCCCCAACAAAAAAGATATGCAATTGTCCCTAATGCATAAAAAACTAAAATACGTGAATGGTAGGTGAAGCAAACCTGAGGTGCAAAGCGCCGGCGATCAGCAAGCTTGTGGGTCCGGTTCCCCGTAACCCACTCCCTCCGTAGTCTGGACACCCTCAGTAGTGTCCTCCGCAGCAACAACACTATCAGTAGTGCCTCTCACTGTCTCCACAACTCTGGAGCTAGACGTACCGGCAGCTAACTCTACAGCCCTCAACGTACGGGCCTCCTTATCGGCAATCGAGGCTCTTCTCGCAGCCTCCATCTCACAGCGCTCCTTCTTCCTCGCCCTAGCCTCATCCTCCTCTCAACCCCTGCGCCTCTTGGCATGATCTCGTGGGGGAGGTGGTGGAATATTAGAAGTGGCGAATAGAGCATCCAGCACTATGTCCTCAGCAGGCTCTGCAGAAGGGGCCTCAGACTCAGGCACCCTAGCCTCTAGGATCATATCAAGATCTTCTCGCAAACTCTCAGCCGCAGCCTAAAGGATCGACACGTCTGTCAGAGGGACTGGCCGGGCTAGCACCCGCAACTCAAAAGCGTCTAAGCGCTGATGAATCTCCGAGATCTTCCTCTCTGTGTGCTGTGCCATCTTACGCTCCAAGCGCTCCTCCGCCTCAGCAATAGACCTCTGCATCCAAGGCTGGATGTGATGCAGAAGTGTGGCCATTTGAGCCTCTAGTTTTTGGACCCTAGCAAGTGGGACCAGAGCGGGGGAAGGGGCTGAGCGAGAAGAGCTCGGGGCAGTGCTACTACCCGGGCTAGACTCGACCGGGGTAGTGTCAGTGGGTGCAGAATCAGCCTGGGTAGCCGCTTGAGCATGCGCTACAGTATCTGCCACGTTCTCACCAAGTGGAAGCATCTCTGGGCGGGGCCCTTTGCTTGGAGCCAACTCATTGGCCTCATCCATGATGAGGCCGATATCAACATTGCCCTGCGGGGTCTTGAGCTGATCAATGTGCCAGATGGGCACACCTGCGGACCTGCATAAGGAAAACACCATGCACGGAAAAGGGTAAGTCGTGGTGACCTTGAAAGCCCTCTCGTGCATGACCGGCTGAAGAAGCCAAGCAAAGTCAACCTCAAACCCTGCCATCATCGCTGCCATCAGAACTGTGCGATCCCATGTAACTATATTATCTGCAGCAGTGGGGGAGAGGCAGTGGCGGACAATCAACCATAGAAACTTGGCCGTGAAGGTCAAGTTAGCCTTCCTGATGGCTCCCTTCGGCTCCATTACCCAGTCAGCAGCCTCTCCATCAATAGATAAGTGCTGGGCCATCCACCTCTTGGTGGTCTCTCTCAGCGATGGCTCACGCAAGAATCGGCCCTCTTTAACAATTTGCCACCGGTAGTCGAACTCGGCGGTGAGAGGGGTCTGGTGGCATCAACATCCTCGCCGTACAGATACTGGCGGATGCTGGCAGGGAGATGTCGACCTGTATGCCGCGGACTCTGACGTGATCAAGTGGGGCCTGTTTGGCGGGGCAGCCCGCCTATCGATCTGTGATCGGAGAGTAGCCACATAAGAGGCGTAAAACTCTCAGACCAACTCCTCACTGTATGGCCCAAAGAACGAGCCGTCCACTCTAGCCGGTGTCTGGTGAAGAGAGTGTGGATATCCGGCATGGTGGGAAGACTACCCGTAAGGACCCGCCTCTCCAGTGTAAGGGTCCGTGTCATGACGCCCTTATCATTTAGCAGCTTGGCGTCTGAATACACTTGGTATTGCCCGTCGACACACCACCGGTTGGGCTGGTCGGCAACCGGGGCGGGGAATCCAGTCGGTGAGCCTGGAGTGGAATCAACACTGTCAGCCTCATCAGACGAGGTAGACTGTGCAGCCGTGGCGGGTGCAGAGGCTTTTGCGGACCCAGAGGCTTCCTCCGACCAAGAAACTCCTGAGGAGCCAGACGCTCCCTCATCTTGTGCAGCTGACCCAGAAGGTGTGCCGGTCAGTGTGCGCTCCTTATCAGACTGGGAGGCAGTGACTACGCCGGACGCCACCTTCTTGGGCGTGGCTTTGGTAGCACGTGCAGCTCGTGCTGGAGTGGCAGTGCCTGGGGGCACATACTCGGGATCATGCTCATCATCAGAGCCAATAACCAGTCGGGCAGACGGGGCGACGGACTTTGAACGCCCACGTGCGTAAACGCGATCTTGTTTTGGTGCCATGAGAGATAGTACCTGTAAAGAATCCTCATTAGTACTAGAAGGAGCAAACAAGACAAGCAAAAATGAAACAAAATACACATAAGATCAAAGTTTTAATGTCATCTCTGAAGTAGCAGTGAAACACGACGGACCAGTTGACGGCCCATCGTGAGTATGACGGACCATCATGGGGTCCGTCATGTATTACTTAAACAATATTTCTTTGGAGACCCTCAGAAGGAAAGTCTCTGACAGTTACGACGGATAAGCAGGACGTACCATCGTGATCATGACGGTCCGTCGTAGATGTCCGTCGTGGGGCACTTAGAAAAAGTATGTAGACCCTTAGGAGAGGGATCTCTGACCGTCAAGACGGTTGTGCAGGACGGACCATCGTGGTTACGACGGTCCGTCGTATAGGTCCGTAAGTGGACACTTGGAAAAAAATTGGAGTCCCTTAGGACTGGGGTCTCTGACAACCATGACGGTTGTGCAGGACGGACCGTCGTGGGTACGACGGTCCGTCGTAGATGTCCGTCAGTAGACACTTAGAAAAATATTGGAGACCCTTAAGATAGGGATCTCTGACCGTCATGACGGTTGTGCAGGACGGACCGTCGTGGGAATGACGGTCCGTCGTATAGGTCCGTCAGTGGACACTTAGAAAAAGTTGGAGACCCTTAGGAATAGGGTCTCTGACAACCATGACGGTTGTGCAGGACGGACCGTCGAGGGCACGACGGTCCGTCGCATATGTCCGTTGGTGGACACTTAGAGAAAACAAATCGTGGGG
Organism: Solanum lycopersicoides; assembly: GCA_022817965.1. Taxonomy (NCBI): domain Eukaryota; kingdom Viridiplantae; phylum Streptophyta; class Magnoliopsida; order Solanales; family Solanaceae; genus Solanum; species Solanum lycopersicoides. Next base: position 50,217,060 of record CM040625.1, on the reverse strand, counting down.
TGTTGGGACAGACCCTATGACGGTCCGTCGTGGGTACGACGGTCCGTCGTCGGGGTCTCGTTCTGTCATTCAGTGACAGAACTGAGGATGCCACAATCATCCCCTGTGATTCAAACGAAAGACTCCATATTAACCTACATATTTCTAACCCAAATACCTAGCAAACTAGCAATGCTAAAGCACCAATTTCTCGAGTTTTAACAAGGCAATTCGTGGGACTATCAACCTAGGTCAGACAAGATTCCAAAAAAAACATATACCCCTGCTTTGATTCGGTTAACCCACTACCCACATCAATTGTAATTATAAGTGTAGGTCTTTAAAGCATGTCATGTTGTCTTTAGCATACTACAAGGGATCAAAAATCAAAGACCCACCAAAAAGAAACAGGCCAATAGTAATTTAAAAACAAAAATGTAGTGTAAATGGGTAGAGATCAGAAACACATACCTGAGAAGAGGAGAAAAACAAGCAAGTGAGGCACTCAGCTAGGAAGATCAGAAACACAGCAGCAGACTCCGACCAGCAGAAAGGAGATTGGGGAAGGGGAAAATGAGAATGTGGGGATTTGGGGAAGTGATGGTGGATCAGTTGATAGGGAAGAGGATGAGGATGGAAGGAAGTTGAAAAGGGAGGAAATGGGAGATAGAGGGAAAGAAACGGTTGAAATGAAGGGGTGGGGAGTTTAAAAGGTTTAAAACTTTTAAAATTCCCCAGCCGGGTCGGGTCGGGTTGCTGGTTAATGAAGCGACGAGTCCCCGACGATGGTCCGTCACACGTGTGATGGTCCATCGTGGGTTCTGTCGTGGGTGCCCTAATTTTAAAAAAATAGACAAACTTACCTGGCACGACGGATTCCTGTGACGGTCCGTTGCAAGCGTGACGGTCCGTCGATGGATCCGTCATTGAGTGTTTCAGACCAATTTCTGCAGATTTCTCTGGTGATGTGCTACCTGCAAAGTTAACACCCATTAAGCTATTCTCTATGTGTTTGACTGGAGACTTAGTGGACACGGACCCTAAACTACGCTCTAGCCAACACTTCTAACAAAACGAAAAACAAAGAAAATGCGACTATTACTAGAGAAAAAAAACTATAGTTGGCTTAGAGGATACATATTGGGTTGCCTCCCAACCAGCGCTTGATTTAACGTGCGGCACGACGGAGGATACTCGATTACTCAGACT
>CM040625.1:50094756-50214872 GCA_022817965.1 Solanum lycopersicoides | reverse complement strand
CAGGGCCAAAACAAGGTTGCTTTCTGCATTAGCCACCCTCAACTTATGCTTTTGGCATAAACTGAGGTGCACATGTCCAAGGAGGGACCAGGCCAACACATTGTTCCCAGAGAAGATCATTTGGGGTGAAAAAGAAAGATCTATTTTAAGCTCAATTCATTTGGATCAAAAAGGGATTAACTTCATTTGGTTTTCTGTTATTTTTAGGCTCAAGATTGACTATTTCGAACAAGGGCCTATGATCCTTTCCTAATTGTTTATTTCGGCTTACTTTCAGCAAGACTAACCAGGCAAGTTCTAGCTCAGTATCAATGGTGGATCATTCGAATTTTCCTCACACTCACTTGACATCTGTTACACTACCAGATTATCAGACACCTAGTTCGAGTCTTAGATTCAGGGTCATGCAGTAGTGTATCTCTATGTCATGCTTAGAGCCACACATTTATCAATTACTATGCCTAGTCATTGCATCATATTCATTACATCGGGATATCATTTCAGTTTTAGCCATCATGCTTCAGAGTTATACTATGTACACAAGATATAAACATGCCGGTTCAACAATAAAAGTAATCAGTCTCTTGGGGAAAAAGAACACAGGCAAGAAAACCCCAAGAGAGGATCGTGAATTGGGCTACTCAGACTTCACCCTAACATTCACTTTCCATTTACCCCACCCCCAACAAAAAATATATGCAATTGTCCCCAATGCATAAAAAAACTAAAATACGTGAATGGTAGGTGAAGCAAACCTGAGGCGCAAAGCGCCGGCGATCAGCAAGCTGGTGGGTCCGGTTCCCCGGAACCCACTCCCTCCGTAGTCTGGACACCCTCAGTAGTGTCCTCAGCAGCAACAGCACTATCAGTAGTGCCTCTCACTGTCTCCACAACTCTGGAGCTAGACGCCCCGGCAGCTAACTCTACATCCCTCAACGTACGGGCCTCCTCATCGGCAATCGAGGCTCTCCTTGCAGCCTCCATCTCACGCGCTCCTTCTTCCTCGCCCTAGCCTCGTCCTCCTCTCGACCCCTGCGCCTCTTGGCATGCTCTCGTGGGGGAGGTGGTGGAATATCAGAAGTGGCGAATAGAGCAGCCATCACTGTGTCCTCAGCAGGCTCTGCAGAAGGGGCCTCAGACTCAGGCACCCTAGCCTCTAGGATCATATCAAGATCTGCTCGCAAACTCTCAACCGCAGCCTGAAGGGTCGACACGTCGGAGGGGCTGGCCGGCTAGCACCCGCAACTCAAAAGCGTCTAAGCGCTGATGAACCTCCGAGATCTTCCTCTCTGTGTGCTGTGCCATCTTACGCTCCAAGCGCTCCTCCGCCTCAGCAATAGACCTCTGCATCCAAGGCTGGATGTGATGCAGAAGTGTGGCCATCTGAGCCTCTAGTTTCTGGACCCTAGCAAGTGGGACCAGAGCGGGGGAAGGGGCTGAGCGAGAAGAGCTCGGGCAGTGCTACTACCCGGGATAGACTCGACCGGGGTAGTGTCAGTGGGTGCAGAAGCAGCCTGGGTAGCCGCTTGAGCATGCGCTACAGTATCTGCCAGGTTCTCACCAAGTGGAGGCATCTCTGGGCGGGGCCCTCTGCGTGGAGCCAACTCATTGGCCTCATCCCTGATGAGGCCGATATCAACATTGCCCTGCGGGGTCTTGAGCTGATCAATGTGCCAGATGGGCACACCTGCGGACCTGCATAAGGAAAACACCATGCACGGAAAAGGGTAAGTCGTGGTGACCTTGAAAGCCCTCTCGTGCATGACCGCCTGAAGAAGCCAAGCGAAGTCAACCTCAAACCCTGCCATCATCGCTGCCATCAGAACTGCGCGATCCCATGTAACTATATTATCTGCAGCAGTGGGGGAGAGGCAGTGGCGGACAATCAACCATAGAAACTTGGCCGTGAAGGTCAAGTTAGCCTTCCTGATGGCTCCCTTCGGCTCCATTACCCAGTCAGCAGCCTCTCCATCAATAGATAAGTGCTGGGCCATCCACCTCTTGGTGGTCTCTCTCAGCGATGGCTCACGCAAGAACCGCCCTCTTTAACAATTTGCCACGGTAGTCGAACTCGGCGGTGAGAGGGGTCCTGGTGGCATCAACATCCTCGCCGTACAGATACCGGCGGATGGCTGGCAGGGAGATGTCGACCTGTATGCCGCGGACTCTGACGTGATCAAGTGGGGCCTGTTTGGCGGGGGCAGCCCGCCTATCGATCTGTGATCGGAGAGTAGCCACATAAGAGGCGTAAAACTCTCGGACCAACTCCTCACTGTATCGGCCCAAAGAACGAGCCGTCCACTCTAGCCGGTGTCTGGTGAAGAGAGTGTGGATATCCGGCATGGTGGGAAGACTACCCGTAAGGACCCGCCTCTCCAGTGTAAGGGTCCGTGTCATGACGCCCTTATCATTTAGCAGCTTGGCGTCTGAATACACTTGGTATTGCCCGTCGACACACCACCGGTTGGGCTGGTCGGCAACCGGGGCGGGAACTCCAGTCGGTGAGCCTGGAGTGGAATCAGTACTGTCAGCCTCATCAGACGAGGTAGACTGTGCAGCTGTGGCGGGTGCAGAGGCTTCTGCGGACCCGGAGGCTTCCTCCGACCAAGAAACTCCTAAGGAGCCAGACGCTCCTTCATCTTGTGCAGCTGACCCAGAAGGTGTGCCGGTCAGTGTGCGCTCCTCATCAGACTGGGAGGCAGTGACTACGCCGGACGCCACCTTCTTGGGCGTGGCTCTGGTAGCACGTGCAGCTCGTGCTGGAGTGGCAGTGCCTGGGGGCACGTACTCGGGATCATGCTCATCATCAGAGCCTATAACCAGTCGGGCAGACGGGGCGACGGACTTTGAACGCCCACGTGCGTAAACGATCTTGTTTCGGTGCCATGAGAGATAGTACCTGTAAAGAATCCTCATTAGTACTAGAAGGAGCAAACAAGACAAGCAAAAACGAAACAAAATACACATAAGATCAAAGTTGTAATGACATCTCTGAAGTAGCAGTGAAACACGACGGACCAGTTGACAGCCCGTCGTGAGTATGACGGACCGTCATGGGGTCCGTCATGTATTACTTAAACAATATTTCTTTGGAGACCCTCAGAAGGAAAGTCTCTGACAGTTACAACGGATAAGCAGGACGGACCACCGTGATCATGACGGTCCGTCGTAGATGTCCGTCGTGGGGCACTTAGAAAAAGTATGTAGACCCTTAGGAGAGGGATCTCTGACCGTCATGACGGTTGTGCAGGACGGACCGTCGTGGTTACGACGGTCCGTCGTATAGGTCCGTAATTGGACACTTGGAAAAAAATTGGAGACCCTTAGGACTGGGGTCTCTGACAACCATGACGGTTGTGCAGGACGGACCGTCGTGGGTACGACGGTCCGTCGTAGATGTCCGTCAGTAGACACTTAGAAAATATTGGAGACCCTTAGGATAGGGATCTCTGACCGTCATGACGGTTGTGCAGGACGGACCGTCGTGGGAATGACGGTCCGTCGTATAGGTCCGTCAGTGGACACTTAGAAAAAGTTGGAGACCCTTAGGAATAGGGTCTCTGACAACCATGACGGTTGTGCAGGACGGACCGTCGAGGGCACGGGTCCTCGCATATGTCCGTTGGTGGACACTTAGAGAAAACAAATCGTGGGGTGTTGGGACAGACCCTATGACGGTCCGTCGTGGGTACGACGGTCCATCGTCGGGGTCTCGTTCTGTCATTCAGTGACAGAACTGAGGATGCCACAATCATCCCCTGTGATTCAAATGAAAGACTCCATATTAACCTACATATTTCTAACCCAAATACCTAGCAAACTAGCAATGCTAAAGCACCAATTTCTCGAGTTTTAACAAGGCAATTCGTGGGACTATCAACCTAGGTCAGACAAGATTCCAAAAAAAAAACATATACCCCTGCTTTGATTCGGTTAACCCACTACCCACATCAATTGTAATTATAAGTGTAGGTCTTTAAAGCATGTCATGTTGTCTTTAGCATACTACAAGGGATCAAAAATCAAAGACCCACCAAAAAGAAACAGGCCAATAGTAATTTAAAAACAATAATGTAGTGTAAATGGGTAGAGATCAGAAACACATACCTGAGAAGAGGAGAAAAACAAGCAAGTGAGGCACTCAGCTAGGAAGATCAGAAACACAGCAACAGACTCCGACCAGCAGAAAGGAGATTGGGGAAGGGGAAAATGAGAATGTGGGGATTTGGGGAAGTGATGGTGGATCAGTTGATAGGGAAGAGGATGAGGATGGAAGGAAGTTGAAAAGGGAGGAAATGGGAGATAGAGGGAAAGAAACGGTTGAAATGAAGGGGTGGGGAGTTTAAAAGGTTTAAAACTTTTAAAATTCCCCAGCCGGGTCGGGTCGGGTTGCTGGTTAATGACGCGACGAGTCCCCGACGACGGTCCACACGTGTGACGGTCCGTCGTGGGTTCCGTCGCGGGTGCCCTAATTTTAAAAAAATAGACAAACTTACCTGGCACGACGGATTCCTGTGACGGTCCGTTGCAAGCGTGACGGTCCGTCGATGGATCCGTCATTGAGTGTTTCAGACCAATTTCTGCAGATTTTTCTGGTGATGTGCTACCTGCAAAGTTAACACCCATTAAGCTATTCTCTATGTGTTTGACTGGAGACTTAGTGGACACGGACCCTAAACTACGCTCTAGCCAACACTTCTAACAAAACGAAAAACAAAGAAAATGCGACTATTACTAGAGAAAAAAAACTATAGTTGTCTTAGAGGATACATATTGGGTTGCCTCCCAACCAGCGCTTGATTTAACGTCGCGGCACGATGGAGGATACTCGATTACTCAGACTTCATCAAGATGGTATGCCTCGATCACTTCATTCGCCGATTCAGCATGCCCCAAATAGATTTTTATTCGTTGTCCGTTCACCTTAAACCGCACACCCTCCTTGTTTTCCAACTCAACCGCTCCGTGAGGGAATAGTTGGGTGATCAAGTAAGGGCCAGTCCATTTGGACTTGAGCTTGCCCGGAAACAAACGCAACCTAGAATTGAATAAAAGCACCAAATCCCCAACTATAAAATCGCGTTTCTCAATCTTCTGGTCATGGTATTTCTTCATCTTTTCTTTGTAGAGGGCTGAACTTTCATAAGCTTTTAGGCGAAATTCATCGAGTTCATTCAACCCATTTAACCTCTGTTCTACAGCTTCATTCCAATCCATTTTCAACTTCTTCATAGCCCACATGGCTTTGTGCTCTAATTCAACCGGTAGTGACAAGCTTTCCCATATACAAGTTGGTATGGGGACATACCTATGGGAGTCTTATATGCTGTCCGGTAGGCCCAAAGAGCATCATCAAGCCTCCTTGACCATCCGTTCTACTAGCGTTCACTGTTTTTGACAAAATCTGTTTGATCTCCCTATTTGACACCTCAACTTGCCCACTAGTTTGAGGATGGTAAGGAGTGGCCACATTATGGCGAACCCCATATTTCTCCAATAATCCCTTAAACAATTTGTTGCAAAAGTGGGATCCCCCATCACTAATAATTACCCTTGGGGTACCAAATCGAGAGAATATATTCTTTTTCAAGAATGCAGTGACACTCTTCCCTTCATTGTTTGCGACGGCGATATCTTCCACCCATTTAGATACATAATCAACCGCTACTAAAATATACTTCATTCCATGAGAACTCACAAAAGGACCCATAAAGTCAATACCCAAACATCAAATAATTCAATCACAAGAATGGGGTTTAGAGGGAGCTCTTGCTTTCTTGAAATGCCGCCATCTCTTTGGCATCTATCACATGCTTTGGCAAACTCATGAGCATCTTGATGATTAGTTGGCCAATAGTAACCACATTGTAAGATCTTATGAGCGGTCCGTATACCACTATGATGTCCACCAACGGGTAAGGAATGGAATGCCTCTAAAACACTCAACATCTCAACTTCTGGCAGACAACGCCGAATAAGCCCATCGGCACAGCTCCTATATAAGTATGGTTCATCCCAAAAGAACTTCTTCACATCGTACATGAACTTTTTCCTTTGATGAAAGGACAATCCGATGGAACAATATCGCTAGCCAGATAGTTCGCAAAATCTGCGAACCATGGAATCAAGTCTTGTGAGGCAGCCAATACATGCTCATCGGGGAAAGTATCATCAATATCAGTCTTATCCCCTAACTCTCTCATAGCTTCATCTTCTAAACGGGACAAGTGATCAACAACTTGATTTTCGGTCCCTTTTCTATCCCTCACCTCAAAGTCAAATTCTTGCAGTAGTAATACCCAACGAATCAACCTCGGTTTCGCATCCTTCTTTGCCATCAAATATCTCAACGCTGAATGGTCAGTATGCACTATAACTCTAGTACCTAACAAATAGGATCGAAATTTTTCAAAAGCAAAGATTACTGCAAGGAGCTCTTGCTCAGTCACTGTGTAGTTCTTCTGGGCTTCATTGAGGGCTTTAATAGCATAGTAAATGGGATGAAGAATTCTGTCCCTTCTTTGTCCCAATACCACACCTAGAGCAACCCCACTAACATCGCACATCACCTCAAATGGACTGCTCCAATCCGGAGAAATAATGATAGGTGCAGACACGAACTTCTCTTTTAACTCGCCGAATTCTTTAAGACAGGATTCATCAAAATAAAATTTACACTCTTTCTCCAGCAATTTGCACAACGGATGCGCAATTTTTGAAAAATCTTTGATGAACCTCCGGTAAAAACCTGCATGCCCAAGAAAGCTTCTCACACCTTTTACAGAGATAGGTGGGGAAGTTTCTCTATTACCTTGACTTTAGCTAGATCAAACTCTATACCCTTCTCTGAAATGCGATGACCCAAAACAATACCTTCTTTCACCATGAAGTGGCATTTTTCCCAATTTAATACTAGATTGCAGTCTTCACACCTCTTAAGAACCTAAAATAAATGACTCAAACACCGCTCAAAGGAGTCACCAACCACAGAAAAATTATCCATAAACACCTCAATAGTGTCCTCCACCATATCGGAGAATATCGACATCATACATCTCTGAAATGTGGCAGGTGCATTGCACAACCAAACGGCATTCTCTTGAAAGCAAAGGTCCCATATGGGCAAGTGAAGGTGGTTTTCTCTTGATCTTCCGGTGCAATAGAAATCTGATTATACCCCGAATAACCATCAAGAAAACAGTACCACCCTTTTCCGGCAAGTCTATCCAACATCTGATCCATGAAGGGCATAGGAAAATGGTCTTTTTCGGTCCATGCATTTAATTTCCGGTAATCCATACACACCCTCCATCCAGTCACCGATCTCATTGGAACAAGTTCATTTTTTTCATTGGGGACCACAGTCATTCCCCCTTTCATAGGTACACACTGAACAGGGCATACCCAACTACTATCGGCGATCGGATATATTACTCCGGCATCCAACCACTAAATGATTTCCTTCTTCACGACCTCTTGCATAGGTGGATTTAAGCGTCTCTGGTGATCAATACTTGGCTTATGGTCGGGCATGAGTTGGATTTTATGAGAACAAATACCAGGAGGGATCCCAATAATATCCGCAATAGTCCACCCAATAGCTCTTTTGAACCTTTTTAGCACTTTCACCAAACTCTCAATTTGTTGTTCATTCAGGTCTGATGCAATGATTACCGGCAAAGTGTCACCATTTCCTAAGAATTCATACCTGAGATGAGGTGGGAGAGCTTTTAGTTCTAACTTTGGAGCCTCCTCTATAGATGGTTTGCGGGTGGAGACTCGCGATTCTTCATATCTAACTCATATTTCTTCGGTTTAAACCGAACATCACCACGATCGAGAGCCGCGACTAATGACCCATACTCTTCAATGCAATCGCTATCAAAATTCATTATCACTGCCGCTAGTGCTTCTACACCTAGATGTTCTTCTATTTGTGTCTCGGATGACTTATCAACTTTGTAGGATATAGCAGCTACTGATTGGAGCTCACCACTCTGCCTCATGGACCTACAAATGTTGAAGGTCACTTCTTCATTGTTCAATCGAAATTTCATCTGCCCCTTTCCCATATCAACTAAGGCTCTACCCGTAGCAAGGAATGGCCTCCCAAGAATAATAGGCACCTCAAAATCGACTTCACAATCAAGAATAATAAAATCGGCCGGAAATATGAATGACTCCACTTTTACTAGCACATCGTGGAGTATCCCAATAGGCCTTTTTACTGTAACATTGGCCATCAGTAGCCGCATCGCAGTGGGCTTTGGGTTACCCAAACCCAACTTCTTGTAAATTGAGAGGGGCATAAGATTTATGCTTGCCCCAAGATCACATAATGCTTTCGCAAAATGTAATAACCCGATTGTACAAGGAATAGTGAAAGCACCCGGATCTTCCTTCTTTTGCACTAGAGACTTTGTAGCAATAGCACTACAATGCTGCATTCTATCATCATCCTCAAAAGTGACCGATCTTTTCTTCGTAACCAGATCTTTCATAAACTTGGCATAACCGGGCATTTGTTCCAGAGCTTCTACCAAAGGAACATTGATGGAAAGCTGCTTCAACATCGTTATAAAACGCCAATATTTACCATCCTCGGTCTTTTTCACTAATCTTTGAGGAAGGGGGGGGGTCTAGGCATGGGAGTCACCTTTTTGGGCACTTCAGCATCTTTTCCCATTGTATATTCTAACTCACCACTAATCTCCACCACTTTATCATTATCTCTTATCACCTTTTCTGCATCATACGGCATAGGTGGGTCAATGGTTGCTTACCACCCCGAGTAGTGATTGTCATACAGTGTCCATCATTTTTCGGATTTTGGACAGTGTTGCTACGGAGAGTGCCCGGTTGCCGTGTGTTCACCGCCGCAGAAAATTGGGCCATTTGCAACTCAAGCTGCTTAATCGATATTGCATGTGTATCGACTTTCTGCCCAATACCCGCTAAATCACTCCTTAACTCTTTAGTGTGCTCATCACTAGCATCGAACCTCCTCATCATTTTGTGCAACATATCCTCAACTCGCGCCATACTACCTCCACCATCCCTAGGAGCAACTTCACGATTTTGAGGAGGAACATAGGGCCCACTCCTATCATTTCTATTACCATAGTTACCCCTGTTGAAGTTGTTGTCGCGGTTGTAATTTCCATCTCGGACATAATTACCCTCACGGTTATAATTACCATAGTTCCGACCTTGGTTTCCTTGACCTTGGCGCCAATTCTCCTGATTGGAGCCTTGGGCATTCGGTCGGAAACCCCCCGTCTGCTCATTTACCGCATAGGAATCCTCCTCATAATAATATTCATCAGTTGGTGGTGGTGGTTTAGACAAGTAGTTCACTGCATTTATCTTTTCTGCACCCCAGTGACATGTTTTAATACCAACCCAAGCTCAGTTCTCATCTGAGCCATCTCTTCACGAATCTCGTCTGTGGCTGGGTTGTGTGTGGATTGCACTGCGAAGGTGTTTCTTCCAGTATCTGACTTCCTAGTACTCCAAGCTTTATTATTTCGCGAGATTTTCTCTAACTTTTCAGCAATCTCAGCATAAGGACACTCCCCATAAGAACCACCCGCTATAGTATCCAATACCGCTTTATTATTATCATCTTGTCCCCGATAGAAGTATTCTTTCAGTGACTCATCATCGATGCGGTGATTGGGGACACTTCTCAAGAATGAAGTGAACCTATCCCAAGAACTGCTAACTGACTCTCCCGGTAGTGCCACAAAGTTGTTCACTCTGTCTTTGTGGTTTAGTTTCTTAGAGACCGGATAGTAACGTGCTAAGAAGGCATCCCTCAGTTGATTCCAAGTGAAAATTGAGTTATAAGGGAGCTCAGTAAACCATATAGCAGCCTCTCCCGTCAGTGAAAGAGGAAATACTCTTAGCCCAATTACATCCATGTTCAAATCGGGCCTCCCTACACAACTTTTGCACACTGCCCTTACCTTAGCGATGTGGGCATGTGGATCTTCAGAAGGTAGCCCTGAAAACAAACCTCTGGCAGTGAGCATTTGCATTAGACTACTGGTTACCACAAAAGTGTGGCCGTGTGGTAGAGGAGGCAAGACAAGTGGCCCATCAGAGTCTGCAATATTATCATAACCTCTGTAGTATTCTTGAGGACGTGGAGCGGGATTTTGTCCCCTTTGTTCATCTTCACCAGGATTATCATGTAATAACCGACCATGAGCATCAACTGGAGCTGGGATGTTCTGGTTTGGGTCATCATCGTTAATACCCAAGTTTCGATTCATATTGCGTAGTGTACGCTCTAATTCGTGGTCGTAGGGAAACAAGGGTTCTCTTCCTCTCCGCGTATTTGGCATACAAGGAAGTTAGTTCTGCAAGAATAAAAAACAACAGAAAAAGTAAAATTAGGAAAATATTGACTAAACTTTAGTAATAAGTTTAAGTTAATCTAAAAGCTACTTTCCCCGGCAGCGGCGCCAAAATTTGATACGCTCAAACTTACTTCTCAAATAAGAAGTAAAGCGGTCGTATCAAGTAAAGAACCCAACTAATGAGGTTGGGATCGATCCCACGAGGAAAATAGTTCAGACTTAACTTTATTCTATTATTACTACTATTTAGTCAACTATTTCCCTGGAAAACAAAAGACAAAAAGGGGGTTTTTAAATTAATAAAATGATTAACTAAATTAAAGTAAACAACTAATAGATTCAAATCTCGGAGTTTAATCAATTAATAAAAGTAACTAGGGCTTAAGTGTTCCCCACAGGTTCCTAACTTGATAATTCTAACTATAACAATTCTTTCCTAGTATCCTGCATGTAAAGTGATAAGTTATGTATCTCTAAATCCTTGGTCCGGCATCTAGAAAATTTCACTCCGCACCTTGGTCCGGCTACGTGTGTTGCTATACTAACCCTTATCTTTACCTCATATTAAGCATTGTATTTGATATTTGACTAAGTTATTACCTCGTACCAACCAACACTAGCCTATTAGATAGTATACACTAAATCTATGTTGATAATTCTTCTCCTATTATCTAACTCCTTGGTCCAGCAAGTAGCATTAAGGCGAGTTCTAACGTTGGCCACCCGTTAAAAAGACTTCTACACGAAAGAATTATCAATACATGCAAGACACTATTCTAGAATTGTTATTTTAGTTAGATTTTACCTTATTGTTCACCCATGGTTCCCACAAACCTAGTTATGGAGTTTAGTTACCCATGGTCATAATCACACTATTCATATTTTTAATATAAGAATTCATGCACTTACTTTAATGAGAAAGAATAGAATCCAGAAATTCACTTGATTAATCAACAAAAACACCAACAATCAATTCAGAAAAAGTGTATCAATTACTGAAATTAATTCTTCAATACTTGAAAAAGAGAACTAAAAATTATCCAAAAGTCTAACCCCAAAAACGAGGTTTTTCAAACTATTTATAATAAAAACAAAACCTAATAAAAGAAGGATTCTAATTAATGAAAATTTGTCCAAACGCGTCTGAGTCGACGGACCGTCATGGCCTCCATCGTCCCATACTTCACAAATTCTTCTTCTGCTTTCTTCATTACCCTCGACGGACAGATATGACAGACCGTTTCAAGCACGACGGTCCGTCGAGGGGCTCCGTTCCATAATACTTAACTTCTTGGAATTTGGGTACTGGGACTACTCTCTGATCATTACGATGAACCAGCAGGACGGACCGTCGTGGCTATGACGGTCCGTCATGAACTTCCGTAGTCCCACACTTGGTCAGACTTCCCCATCTTCCTTCAGCAGCTTCTCTCCTCACTACGATGCCACCTACGGACCGTCATAGCCTCGACGGACCGTCAAAAGCTCCGTAGGTGGTCTCTTCTGCATTTCTTGCTCAAAACTCCCGCGTTCATCTTTGGATAGATTTCCTGCAAATAAAGAGAAACTTATATAAAAAATCAATACAAAAAGGCTTTAGACACACACTAAACTTAAGGAAAAAGCATTAAAAGTACCGTGAAACCACGGTACATCAAAACGTGGCAGCTTTTGCAGGGACCCATCGACAGACCCAAGCAATGGGGCGTCAACTGAACGATGGCCCGTGCTGCATGGGTGTCATTTGGGTCTGCAGCTAGCAAGTGGAGGGTTGAGATCCCAAGTTAAGTCTTGACCTACGCCCCTAGAAGACGGGGCGTCGTCTTGAGTACGACCAGTAGACTGCTAGGGCATTGATTGCCCTGTTTTGGCAGCTTGGTTTCTATCACGCCCCGAGCTACGCCCGAGACGCGGACACGGAACCTAGGACCACAAGTGATCCCAAGATAACCCTGCTGGCATGATCATGAGCATACTAAAGATAATAAAATGTTGCGGAAGCTAAATCATACATAAAATGAAAAGATGGGGAATACCCATATTCTATAACTGAGATATTTGAAAACAATGAGTTTAATACAAAAGAAATATTAACTCAATACTAAGCTGAATCTAACTATATCTGAAATAAGCCTCTAAACTAGACTAGAAATACTGGGATAAGACCCAGCTAAATCTAGCAAAAACTGAAACCAAAAGAATAAATACTGAAAAGAAACTCATGACTATTGTCCTCGGAGAATGAGGACTCACCACTAAATCTGCTGAACTGGAGATCGGAAATCGATCTATGCGTGATCTGGATGATGAGAACCTGACCCTACATCACGAGAAGATGTAGCGCACGTATGCGTCAGTACTTGAAGGTACTGAGCATGTAGGATGGAGTAAAGCTGAAATAAAATATAACTGAACAAGCATAAAAGAAGGTATAATAAACTAAACATAATATACTGAATTTCTGAGCTAACTGAAAACAATGACCAATTTATAACATGCTGAAACTGAATACTGAATATACTGATAAATGGTCAATGCAGAGAGTCTGACTGAACTGTGGGAGCTACTAATAACCAATAATAAAACCACATGAGCTAAATGTGGAGTCCGATGTATACGCCCCATTGAGAGGACCCAATATACCCTGCCAAAGGTATAAAGGCATGCTGACGTGATCACTTAACTGATTGCCCACATAGGGGACTTACAACCTACTTGGCTAGTAGTTCTGGGACTATTGGGTACGCTAAACCCTAGTCCAACTCGGTATTATCCTACTCCCAATGAATTATGTAAATTAACTGATTATGTATGAGTTTCTGTAAATACTGGATAGCTCGAAACTGAACATGCAAACTGAGAATGCAACAATTAATCTGGTAATTATGCATTTATAACTGAGACATGTATATCTGAAGTGTCTGAAATATCTGACCTAGCATGTGTAGTTCAAGAACAAAAGAAATACAAAGCTAGGGTCCTGAAATCATGCGATAATCTGAGTAATAACATGATAATCTGATTTGGAACATATATTTAATAAATTCATGAAATTCTATCAAAGTTCTAAAAACCCTAGGTTTAATCATGACAAGAGAATCAAGAACTGACTGAAAACTAGGGACCCAATGGGTTAAAGGAACCCACTAGTGAAATCCCACATACCTGGCGATGAAATCCACGAAAAAATACTTAAGTTTCGGGGCTGGAACTGCTGGAGCTTGTGGCGTTCTTGAACTAGGGTTCTGGAGCTTTTTCTCCCCTCTTGCTTCTAATTTTCTAAGTTTTGATTTAATGATTTGACTTGGATATGTTTTAGTTATGTTTCTAGGCTTAAACTGACTAAAATCTGAGGATTTAGGGTCAAAATGATGTAACTTAGGGTTTAAACAGAGTGGGAAAGGTCAAAAAGACCCCTGGGAAAGTTGTTGTCGGACCAAACGACGGCCAGGACTGACGGTCCGTCGTCTGACCGATGCCCCGTCGTTGGGTCCGTCGACTGGGCCTGTTCGACAGGCCTTTACTAAAATGAGCATAACTCTTTACTCGGAGGTCTGATTTAAGCAAGGTTGGTGGCTATGGAAAGATAATTCAATTATATATCTGTTGGTAAGTCATGCGACACGTAATTACTTTTGTGCTAAGAGTTATTACCATTTGAAGTTAACCCAACTGCATTTCCCCTTAACTGTCTGCAAATTTTCCACCTACGAACCGTGATGGTCATCCGTAGCTCTTGTCAGAGAGTGGGTGAAGGGAGTCTTGATCGATGGTCATGGACTACGGACCGTCGTCTGACCTACGGACCATAAGTCCATCCGTCGTCCAAGACTTAACCAATTTTTCTGGGCTGAAATTTTTGGGAGTTTCTGATCCCATCGACGGTTGTGCAGGACGGACCGTGGGTCAGGCTACGGTCCGTCAATGCACCGTTGGTTGCACCTGTAGATTTCTTTTTATGAAAAAACTAATTTTTGGTCTTTTTTTTTACTACGGGGTGTTACATTTTCTCCCCCTTGGGAATATTCGTCCTCGAATGAAGACTAAACTAGCTGTAATAGAGGGAGAGAGCTGCAAACCGTCCTACTAAACACTGAGAACTGAGTTTCTGACTGAATTGAGTTCCGAGTACATGCAAATACGCTGAAAATGCATGTACAAACTGAGGGAACATGATTCTAAAACTGAATTTATGCATGAATGACTCGGAAACTAAAGAGGAACTATTACCTCAAGCTGGAGTGGAATCGGAAGGAAAGAGGTGAGGATACTTGGCTTTCATGGCTGCTTCTGCTTCCCAAGTAGCTCCCTCTACGGACTGACTCCTCCACAAAACCTTGACTGAAGCGACTTCTTTGTTTCTCAACCTTCTAACCTGACGATCAAGAATCTCAACTGGTACATCCTCATAAGAAAGACTATCTTTCACCGCCACACTCTCCAATGGCACTATAGAGGCTGGGTCACCCACACACTTCTTCAAGAGTGAGATGTGGAAGACCGGATGCACTGCTGCTAAGTCTGCTGGTAACTCAACTCATATGCCACCTTGCCAACCCTTTTCAAGATCTTGTAAGGGCCTACATATCTAGGACTGAGCTTCCTTTCTTTCCAAATCTCATCACCCCTTTCATAGGTGAGACTTTCAGAAAACCCAATCATCAACTTGTAACTCTAGTTCCCTTCTCCTTACATCTTCATACGATTTCTGACAACTTTGGGCTGTCTTAAGTCTATCTCTAATGAGTTGCACTTTCTCCATAGCATAAAGGACTGAATCCGGCCCTATCAAAGCTGCTTCACCTACTTCAAACCAACCAACAGGAGATCTACATCTACGCCCATATAAAGCCTCACAAGGGGCCATCTGAATGCTGGAATGGTAGCTATTATTGTAGGCAAACTCAATAAGAGGAAGGTGATCATCCCAACTACCTTTGAAATCGATCACACAAGCTCTCAATATATCCTCTAGGGTCTGAATAGTACGCTCTGCCTGTCCATCCGTCTGCGGATGAAATATTGTGCTAAGGTTAACTTGAGTGCCAAGACCCTTCTGAAATGACTTCCAGAAATGAGAGATAAACTGAGGACCTCTATCTGATATGGTAGACAAAAGAACCCCATGCAACCTCACAATTTCATTAATGTAAAGCTTGGCACAGTCCTCTGCCGAATCTGTAGTCTTGACCGCCAAAAAGCGAGAAGACTTAGTCATCCTATCAACTATCACCCAAATGGAGTCATGTTGTCTTCGAGTACGCGGTAACCCTGTGATGAAATTCATATTGATCACTTCCTACTTCCAAGTAGGAATATCGATCTCTTGAGTAATACCTCTTGGTTTCTGATGTTCTACCTTGACTTGCTGGCAATTGGGGCACTTACTCACAAAGTCTGCTATATCCCTCTTCATGTCATTCCACCAATAGACTTCCCGCAGATCGCGGTACATCTTAGTGGCACCTGGATGAATAGAATACCTGGAGTTATGGGCTTCTGCAAGAATATGCTGTCTCAACTCGCCCACATCAGGAACACACAATCTACCCTGGTAGCGAAGTACACCATCTCCCCCTTGGGAGAAAACCTCCACTCTCTGATTATGGACTGCACCCTTAAGTTCAAGCAAGATTGGATCACTGTCTTGCTTTTCCTTAACCTCCACTACCAAAGACGATTCTGCCCCATTCTGAACTGTTACACCGCTGTCTGATATGCTCATAAGGCGAACTCCCAAGCGAGCAAGCCTGTGAACATCCTTCACTAGCTCCTTCCTTTCTTCCTCAACATGGGCTACACTACCCATAGATAATCTACTAAGAGCATCTGCTACTACATTCGCCTTACCAGGATGATAATGCACACTCATATCATAATCCTTAAGGAACTCAAGCCATCTCCTCTGGCGAAGATTCAACTCTTTCTGGGTGAACACATACTGAAGGCTCTTATGATCAGTGAACACATCTACATGAACACCATACAAGTAGTGTCTCCATATCTTGAGTGCAAACACCACTGCTGCAAGCTCGAGGTCATGAGTTGGATAGTTCTTCTCATGCACCTTAAGTTGTCTAGAAGCATAAGCTATAACCTTATCTCGCTGCATCAACACACAACCAAGGCCAACTCTGGATGCATCGCAATAGATCACATAACCATCTGAACCCTCTGGTAGAGTCAAGACAGGAGCTGTAGTCAATCTAGTTTTCAATTCTGCAAAGCTTTTCTCACAATCATCTGACCATTGAAACTTGACCATCTTCTGAGTCAACCTAGTCAATGGTGAGGCTATGGATGAAAATCCTTCCACGAACCTTCTGTAATAACCCGCTAGACCTAAGAAACTTCTGATATTTGTAGCAGAGGTAGGTCTGGGCCATTGTTTCACTGCTTCTATCTTCTGCGAATCCACTCGAATCCCTTCGCTAGATACAATGTGACCAAGGAAAGCAACGGATTGCAACCAGAACTCACAGTTGCTAAACTTAGCGAATAACTGGCGATCTTTGAGAGTCTGCAGAACAACTCTCAAATGACTTGCATGTTCTTCCTCACTCCTAGAGTAAATGAGGATATCATCAATGAAGACGATAACGAACAAGTCCAAGTACTGTTTGAACACTTCGTTCATCAAATCCATGAAAGTTGCAGGAGCATTGGTTAGTCCAAATGACATAACTACAAATTCATAATGACCATATCGAGTTCAGAAGGCTATTTTCGGAATGTCACTATCTCTGACTCTGAGCTGATAACCCGATCTGAGGTCTATCTTTGAGAAATGACTAGCACCCTGAAGTTGGTCAAACAAGTCATCAATCCTGGGGATGGGATACTTATTCTTAATTGTGACCTTGTTCAACTGTCTATAGTCAATACACATTCTGAGAGAACCATCTTTCTTCTTTACGAACAACACTGGTGCACCCCATGGTGAAATGCTAGGTCTGATGAAACCCTTATCTAGAAGGTCTTTCAACTGCTCTTTCAATTCCTTAAGCTCTGCTGGAGCCATTCTGTAAGGAGGAATTGAAATAGGTTGGGTATCTGGAAGGAGATCAATTCCAAAGTCGATTTCCCTCCGGGAAGATCTTCTGGAAACACTTCTTGAAATTCACTGACTACTGGAACTGACTCAAGAGTTGGGGTTTCAGGGCTAGAATCCTTAACCCGAACTAGATGATAGAGATAATCCTTAGAGATCATCTTTCTGGCCTTAAGGTATGAAATAAATCGACCCATAGGCGCTAAGCTACTACCCTTCCATTCTAAGATTGGTTCATCTGGAAACTGAAAACGAACAATCCTCGTTATGCAATCGACTGAGGCATAACATAAATGTAACCAATCCATGCCTAGAATGACATCAAAGTCTACCATTTCTAACTCTACTAGATCTGCTGAGGTGACTTTCTCAGAGATTGTGATAGGGCAATTTCTGTATACCCGTCTACATATAACTGGGTCACCGACTAGAGTAGAGACTGAGAAAAGTTCTGAGAGTGTTTCTAGACTAACACTTAATCGGACTTCTATACTGAGTTACAAAAGACAAAGTCATGTCCGTTGTCTGAGTGAACCATATGTGAGTCACATCCGTGAGTTGGTAGGATGCCATTCTCACCTATCACTACCAGTTACTGACATCATACCAAATATTTTCTTGACCTCGTCAATGAACTTCTGTGGGTCCTTACCAACTTGTGACCCTAAAAACTTAGGCGGATTTATCCTAACGAAATCACAAACTCTGGCTGCCACTAATCGATCATTTCTATTAGTAGGAACTCGAACCTGCTGATTGTTCTTGTTGTTCATACTCTGAGCCAAAAGCTGAATTGGCGTTCTGAAACTCTACATTAGAACTTCATAATCTGGTACTAGAGGAACTGCATTAGCATTGCGTGCATTAGCATTCCATGCCTAAGCTCTACGAGATGGCATGATCTTAAGCGCACAACGTCGAGTTAGAATGGAATTAGATCATACCTTACGCACGATAAGAGTAACAAGAAAGTGAAGTTTTTCCTAAAACACTTCATAGCCTCCCTCTCATTAGATGCGGTGCCCTTCACACCCATGAGAAGGACTCTACTTAGTGCGGATTTTCAGACATCCTAAGACTCTTGAACCTAGTGCTCTGATACCAAGTTTTGCCACGCCCTGAGCTACGCCCGAGACGCGGACACGGAACCTAGGACCACAAGTGATCCCAAGATAACCCTGCTGGCATGATCATGAGCATACTAAAGATAATAAACTGTTGCGGAAGCTAAATCATACTTAAAATGAAAAGATGGGGAATACCCATATTCTATAACTGAGATATTTGAAAACAATGAGTTTAATACAAAAGAAATATTAACTCAATACTAAGTTGAATCTAACTATATCAGAAATAAGCCTCTAAACTGGACTAGAAATACTGGGATAAGACCCAGCTAAATCTAGCAAAAACTAAAACCAAAAGACTAAATACTGAAAAGAAACGCACGACTATTGTCCTCGGAGAATGAGGACTCACCACTGAATCTACTGAACTGGAGATCGGAAATCGATCTATGCGTGATCTGGATGCTGAGAACCTGAACCTATATCACGAGAAGATGTAGCGCACGTATGTGTCAGTACTTGAAGGTACTGAGCTTGTAGGATGGAGTAAAGCTGAAATAAAACATAACTAAACAAGCACAAAAGCAAGTATAATAAACTGAACATAATATACTGAATTTCTGAGCTAACTGAATGCAATGACCAATTTAAAACATGCTGAAACTGAATACTGAATATACTGATAAATGGTCAATGCAGAGAGTTTGACTGAACTGTGGGAGCTACTAATAACCGATAATAAAACCACATGAGCTATATAAAGGCATGCTGGCGTGATCACTAAAATGATTGACCACAGAAGGGACTTACAACCTACTTGGCTAGTAGTTCTTGGACTATTGGGTACGCTAAACCCTAGTCCAACTCGGTATTATGCTACTCCCAATGAATTATGTAAATTAACTGATTATGTATGAGTTTCTGTAAATACTGGATAGCTCGAAACTGAACATGCAAACTGAGAATGCAACAATTAATCTGGTAATTATATATTTATAACTGAGGCATATATATCTGAAGTGTTTGAAATATCTGACCTAGCATGTGTAATTCAAGAACTAAAGAAATACAAAGCTAGGGTCCTGAAATTCATGCGATAATCTGAGTAATAACATGATAATCTGATTTGGAACATATATTTAATAAATTCATGAAGTTCTATCAAAGTTCTAGAAACCCTAGGTTTAATCATGACAAGAGAATCAAGAACTGACTGAAAACTAGGGACCCAATTGATGAAAGGAACCCACTATTGAAATCCCACATACCTGGTGATGAAATCCACGGAAAAATACTTAAGTTTTGGGGCTGGAACAGCTGGAGCTTGTGGCGTTCTTGAACTAGGGTTCTTGAGCTTTTTCTCCTCTCTTGCTTCTAATTTTCTAAGTTTTGATTTAATGATTTGACTTGGATATGTTTTAATTATGTTTCTAGGATTAAACTGACTAAAATCTGATGATTTAGGGTCAAAACGACGTAACTTAGGGTTTAAACAGAGTGGGAAAGGTCAAAAAGACCCCTGAGAAAGTTGTTGTCGGACCAAACGACGGCCAGGACTGACGGTCCGTTGTCTGACCGACGCCCCGTCGTTGGGTACGTCGACTTGGGCTGTTCGATAGGCCTTTACTAAAATGGGCATAGATTTTACTCGGATGTCTGAATTTAGCAAGGTTGGTGTCTATGGAAAGATAATTCAATTATCTATATGTTGATAGGTTATGAGACACCTAATTCATTTTGTGCTAAGAGGTATGATCATTTGAAGTTGACCCAACCCTTAACTGTCTGCAAATTTTCCACCTACGGATCGTGCTGGTCATCCGTAGCTCTTGTCAGGGAGTGGGTGAAGGGAGTCTTGATCGATGGTCACGGACTACGGACCGTCGTCTGACCTACGGTCCGTAAGTCCGTCCGTCATCCAAGACTTAACCAATTTTTCTGGACTGAAATTTTTGGGAGTTTCTGATCCCATCGACGGTTGTGCAGGACGGACCGTGGGTCAGGCTACGGTCCGTCGATGCCACCTTGGTTGCACCTCTAGATTTTTTTTCCTGAAAAAACTGATTTTTGGTCTTTTTTTTACAACGGGGTGTTACAGTTTTCAAGTCTTGGGTCCTCTTCTAGGACCCCTTGTGGGTCCTAGGTGGAGTCGTACCCCGACGTTAAACCCATATACTAAGTCATCTAGGTCTTAGTAACATCCCACATCAATTTCAATTAAGACGAACAGGTAAAACTCACTAAAACACATGAAGACACACAAGCACCTTCTAAGGAACACCTTCCGAACGTCATGGACGTTCTTGGACGTTTGACCTCCAAACGTCACCAAACTTCACACACTGCCTAAGAACATCATTGTAAATCATTTTAACAAAAAATTAGCTCATGAAACATTTACGAAGCTTTAGTTCACCTTAGTTCGTTTTAGGGTATTACATGTATGAAAAGAAAAAAGAAAAATTACTCTGATTAATACCTTTTAATAAATATTTATTGATTTTGGCATACTTTTTATTCGTTATTATGTATATCAATATATAACAATACTATGTTAAATGTGCAATATGCATCAAAAGTGAATTATGTATGCTATATATATGTATTAAAACTATTTTTTTTAAAAATATATTAGGCTTGTTTTTTAAGAAATTGACACATTGAACTACAAGTCAATTAAGATATTTGGATAATATATCATCCATCAATAAAACTTGTATTGTATGTGAATAATAAATTGTTCTTTATAGTATGTATTAAAATGTATTTTAAATGTATAAAAAGTGATTAAGTGAACAAAAAATGTTATAGCTATAAATGATAAATATTTTCTTAATATAGTATATTTATGTAAGTTTACCACCAGACAATTCTAACATGGTTGTCTCTTGGTTGGAGCAAGACAACAACTAGATGCAAGAAGACTGACAACAAAGTATTCTTAGTTAGCAATGAAAATTAGCTAAGAAGAGAAGACATTTCCTCTAGAAGTGGATATGACTGAGAGAATCATTTAGAGCAATGTACTAGAGTTGTGTTCTTTCTACTTATATCTTTACTGTGTTATTTCTTATCATAATTCCATGTAAATTAGTTCAGTCACAACTTCCACTGTCATTTACCTAAGCTCATTCTAAGTAATTAAACATAATGTAAGGATTTATGAACATTGAAAACTTTCAAAATTATATTTAAAAAATAAAATCAAAATCAAGTATATCGGACTGTGGCCGATCTAGTAATAAGTATAACTCAAATAGGTTGATTTTTTTTAAAAGTACACTTTCTTAAGTTATTTTTTCAATTTTTTAAATATATTCTAAATAAAATATATCGATAAATTTGTGTGATACATTAAAAACTGTAATTACAAAAGAAAAAAGTTTTTAAAAATTATGATCAATTTTTTAATTATTACATGATATCAAAGTAAATAATTTATATTAATAAAAAATAATAATATTTAATCAGTTTATTATGTTAAAGTGAATTAGTTTGTATTTTGAGTTAAGTTAATTCTATTGAAAAATCTTGAACAATAAGCTTATTTATAAGGATAAACTACATGACTACACACACATCACTTACATAGATACTATATCTACCTCTAGTTTAAAACAATTACACATATTATCACTTTTAATATTGATATAATATATTTTAAAAAATTTAATTAGATACACAAATCCCTTAAATAGGGATTGAATAATTATCTTAAATCTAAACTCCTTAATTAATTGTTCATTAACAAGTGAAATTCTCTTTTTTTTCCCTTCTACCGTTTCCTCCATTGTCACGTCCACCAGCCATCCTTCTTCCTTAATTCATCTTCTCCTTTTTTTTCTTCCTTCATCATCTTAATACATGTTTAATTTCTATGTTCAAATCATCATTATATGTATAAGTTTGTTTCTATTATTTTATTATTCAAACATATTTTTATTTAGTATCTGTAGAGTTCATAATGTTCTGGAGTTCAATTTTTTTTTAAAAAATTACAAATTAGGTTTTATATTTTTTTTTATTTTGTTGTTTATCAAACACTTTAATGGTTGAACATTTCCAAAATCGGATGATTCTTGTTAAAGGTACTACACATTAACAATACTATACTAAATCAAACACCTTTTATTTGTTCATTTTTGCTCATGAATTTCTCGTTTCAGGGACTGACTCTTCATCCACCAACATTCAAGTCTAGAATAGATCTGAGTATAGGAACCACACAATCGAGATGAGAATTATGTCAAGCTTTAATTAACAGAAAAAATACACCATTAGATGAACATCAAGTGCAACAATAATGTTGGATACACATCAGGTTTACATGTATCTGTAAAAGGATTTTTTTTATAATGATTGTGAAAACATAAACAATCTAACATTTAGAAATCCTATCAATTATTCAGGATCGTACTACTATATGATTTTCACATATATTTAATACTATGATATTTTAGTCAAGAATACATACCTGAATCTGTCATTGTAATTCTTGACTTGATTGAGCGGAAGTCTTTTCTTTTGGTAATTTAGAAGTTGTTTCTCTCTCTTGCCTTATACTTTATGTATAACTTTGATGGATAAGACTATATCTTTATGGAAGAGAGAGGACCCTTTGAATAGAGTGTGTTTTAACATCATTCCCACCTTTTCATCATGGTCAATAGTGGAGATAATGGATAGTTGGAAGAGGTAATGGGTAAAGTGAAACACTTAATGGGTAGTTGAAGTAACTTCTGCACTTCCTAACTTCCCCACTTCTCCACTTCTCCACTTATCCAATTAGAATTAGAATTTAGTTAGTAGTTAAATATTAAACTAAAATAATATTAATGTGAGTGGGTCATAAAACTAACTTCTCCCACTTGACACGTAACATCATATACTTAATGATTTAATAAACATTTCAATTACAATGTGAACATATACTAAATTCAATATTATTTGTTGTTATTAAGTAAATCAACTAATATGAGTCATGGCGGTTGTACACCACTTTATTTGGCATAGTCCCTTCCATGCACTACAATATTAGTCTATTGCCTAACACAACATTTTAAATACATAATGGTTCCACCATAATGCTTAGAATATCTTTATCTAAAACAAAACTTGTCATCATCATTCTCAACATAACATATACAAGAGAAAACTAGTAATAACAAAAATATATATATATATAGTTGAGCTCAAAGTGTCAATTGCATAAACATAATATAATCTTTACATAATGTCATTCATTGCTATTAATAAGACACATTCTTTCAACATGTTCAACAAATGTTTTGGGCGATAATCCTTTCGTCAAAGGATCATCAATCATAAGTTTGGTGCTAATATGTTCAATTTTCACTTTATGTTTCTGGACTTCTTCCTTAACTGGAAAGTATTCCAATTCCATATGTTTGACACCCTTAGAATACTAATCATTTTTAGAGAAGAAGACTGTTGCAGTATTATCACAATTAATTTTCAACGGCTTGGAAATACTGTCGACTAGTCCATGTCCTGAAATAAAGTTCTGCAACCAATTAGCCTAAACTTTGGCCTCAAAGCATGCCACAAACTCAGCTTCCATAGTGGATGCAGCTATAACAGACTGATTCATACTCTTCCATGATATTGCTCCTCCAGCTAATAGGAACAAATACCCAAATATGGATTTTCGTGTATCCACACAACCAGCATAATCTGAATCTGAATATCCAATCACATCAAGATGATCAGATCTTCTATAAGTGAGCATATGATCTTTAGTTCCTTGCAAGTATCGCAACACTTTATTCGTAGCTTTCCAGTGATCCATTCCTGGATTACTTTGATAGTGGCCCAACATTCCAACAGCGAAACTGATGTCCGGTATAGTGCATGTTTGGGCATACATTAGACTCCCAACTATTGATGCATAAGGAATACCATTCATTTTCTTACGTTCCAATTCATTCTTTGGACATTGATTGAGACTAAATTTATCTCCTTTCCAAATTGGAACAGGACTTGATGAGCATATTTCCATTCTAAATCTCTCTAACACTTTATCAATATAAGCTTTCTGAGACAAACCTAATAATCCTTGTGATCTATTTCGAAATATTTCTATTCCAATCACATAGGATGCCTCTCCCATATCTTTCATTTTAAAATTATTAGATAAATATCTCTTGATATCATGCAACAAACCAAGATCATTAGTAGCAAGAAAGATGTCATCAACATACATGACTAACATAATAAACTTACTCCCACTAACCTTCAGATATATACACCGATCAACAGTGTTTTCCTTAATCCAAAAGTGACAATAGTTTCATTAAACTTAAGATACCATTGTCGAGAAGCTTGTTTAAGTCCGTATAATGACTTCTTAAGTTTACACACCATGTGTTCCTTTCCTTTACAAGAGAACCCTTCAGGTTGATTCATATAAACTTCTTCCTCCAAATTTCCATTTAGAAAGACTGTTTTCACATCCATTTGATATAGATCTAAGTCATAATGAGCTACTAAAGCCATTATAATTCTGAGTGAATCTTTTCTAGAGGCAGGCGAAAATGTTTCTTTATAGTCGATGCCATCTTTTTTAGTAAAACCATTTGCAACAAGTCTGGCCTTGTGATGTTCGATGTTGCCAGTTGAGTCATATTTGGTCTTAAAGACTCATTTACACCCAACTGTTTTGCAACCTTCTGGTAATTCAACAAGGTCCCATACTTCATTTTGTTCCATAGATTTTAACTCATCTTTCTTAGCATTTATCCATCTATCAGAATTATTACTTTCAATAGCTTATGAAAATGAAACTAGATCGTTATCAATTCCTAAGTCAATTTCTGACTCGTGTAAATATACCAAATAGTCATCAGAAATAGCAGGTCTCTTTGGTCTTTGAGATTTTCATAATGCTACTTCTTGTGGTACATCTACGACAGGTTCATTAATTATTGCTTCATTGAGATTAACAGGAACATCAATTTGTTGTTCTTGTTGATTGTTAGGTTGTGCAACAACTTTAGGAACAGCATCTTTAAAACAAGTAAAAGGTAGAGAAACGCTCATCCTAACTTCTTTAATTTCCACTTTACGTGGTTCTTCACTCCCACTAACTTCACCATTCTCAATGAACCTAGCATTTTTAGTTTCAACTATTCTTGTACTGTGATTTGAACAGTAAAATCTATACCCTTTTGATTTTTCTGGATAACCAATGAAGAAACCATTGATTTTTCTTGAATCCAGTTTCTTTTCTTGTGAGTTATAAACTCTAACTTCTGCCGGGCAACCCTAAACATGCAGGTGCCTTAAACCAGGTTTCCTACCAGTCCATAGTTCAAAAGGAGTCTTTGGGACTGCTTTACTAGGAACCTATTAAGTAAGTAAACGGCAGTCCTTAAAGCATACATCCACAATGAAAGAGGAATAGATGAAGTACTTGACATACTCCTAACCATGTCCATTAATGTACGATTACGCCTATCTGCTACACCATTTTGTTGTGGTGTTTCAGGCATTGTGTATTGAGCACATATGTCATATTTTTCGAGGAATTTAGCAAATGTACCTGGGTGTTGTCCATTTTCATCATATCTTCCATAATATTCACCACCTCGATCTGACCTGATTATTTTCACCTTTCTATCTAGTTGTCTTTCAACCTCAGTAGTAAAGACCTCTAAGGCATTTATCGTTTGATATTTTTCATGCAACAAATAGACATATCCATAACATGAAAAACGTCAATAAAAGTGATAAAATATTTTTCTTTATTGAAAGATGTAATATCAAAAGGACCACATATATCAGTGTGTATAATTTCAAGAAGTTGTGTGCTTTTTGTGGCTCCTTTCTTTGTGTGTCTTGTTTGTTTTCCTTTAATACAATCCACATAAATGTTAAGGTCTGTAAAATCCAAATTTGGAAGAAGTTTATTCTTAACTAATATTTCCAATCTTTCTTTGGATATGTGACCTAAACGTTTGTGCCACAAGAAAGGAGATTGTTCATTCGCCAAACTTCATTTGGTTCCAATATTATGATGCAGAGTTAAGAGTGTTTTGGCAAATAGATTATCAAGATTCAGTTTGTATAAGTTATCACAAAGAGTGACAGTACCAATGAGATACTTATGTTTAAACAAACTAAAACATTCATTATCGAAATTAAAAGAGTATTCAGTCTTATCCAACTTAGACAAAGAAACTAAATTTCTCGAAAGAGAAGCTACATAACAAGTTTCAAGTAAATCTAAGTGGCGCCCAGTATAAAGGATCAAACGGAAAGTTCCTATAGCTTTAACTGGAGCCTTCACTCTATTCCCCATATACACAAAACTTTCATTCTGGTTTATGGTTTGTGTTGTAAGGAATCCCTGCATCGTATTAGAAACATGAACAGTACAACCAGAGTCAATCCACCAAGTATTATAAGGAACTTCAGTTAAATTTAATTCGATATATGTAAAAGGACTAGGCTTAACTTCTTCTCGAGCCATGCCTTAAATTTCAGGCAATCTTTCTGAAAGTGTCCAAATTTTCCATAGAAACGACATTTATCATTCTTATGTTCCTTCTTATGTACTTGAGAGGAGGATTCATTAACATTATGGTGCCTCTGTTTTCCTTTAGCATGTTTCTTTCCTTTCTTTCCAACTCATTGATGACTTACAAGGTAATGGAGTGGGTTCCTTGATTCTTGAGCCTTACTTCCTCCTGAACCAACATTCCGTGAAATTTATGCACGTTCCATTTGTCTTTCATGGTTTTGTAGTTCATTTGGAAAGGGTCATACTCAGAAGGTAATGAGTTGATAATGAATTGTACAAGGAAATTTTATTCCACTTCCATTCCCAAAGACTTAAGTCTTGCTAACGTTTGTCATTTCGATGACATGCTCATGCATGATACGTGAACCATCAAACTTCATAGTGGTCAAAGTACCCATTAGTGTCCCAGCAAGAGACTTATCAGCAGTTTGAGAGGATTCTTCCACGAATTTTAGAAAATCTTTTGCATTTTCAGTTTTGGGAAGAGTAGTCTTAATGTTGCTCGCAATATTCATTCGCATAAACATTATGCCTAATCTGTTAGATCGATCCCAGTTCTTATAATGAGACATTTCTTCAGTACTGCTAGTTTCAGTAATAGCAGTTGGCTTCTCAGTGTAAAGTGCAACATCAAGATCTAAAACTCCGAAATGAAATTTTATCTGTTCGCACTAATCTGAGAAGTTAAGACTGTTAAAGGTCGTAACAGAGGCAGAGTGCGAATGAAGAGAAAATGCTGCAAATATAATATACTCATTTGTAATACTTTGAGTTATGAATTTTAACTTACTATCAAATTCAGAAATGGTTTATAAATTCTTAAATGTATATTGATGTCCTCCTTTGGGCGAAACTTCAAAATACAACTTTAGACATAATGATGCTTAGATGTGAATTTAACGTAATTCAATAATTTTAAATGTGTCAATCAATAATATTATTATCATTGGATAAATAAATAAAACTAACGACACATCTAAATTATCTCATTAATGTTCAATGGTTATAAAATGAAATAATCAACCTTTGGGTGATCCCTAAATATCTTACAACCAAAAAGGTCAATATATCCATAAGTTATATCAGTTATAAGCATCAAAATAATGGATAATTAAATATACATTTAGTCATTATTATTTTGAATTAATTCTTCAAAGATTAGACCACTTTGGTGATTAACTAATCTCATATGCATAATTTCAAAATAAAATATATCATGATAGAGAATAATTATTTCACTTAATACTAGTCAAGAATACATACCTGAATTTATCATTGTAATTCTTGACTTGATTGAGCGAAAGTCTTTTCTTTTGGTAATTTAGAAGTTGTTTCTCTCTCTTGCCTTACTTTATGTATAACTTTGATGGATAAGACTATATCTTTATGGCAGAGAGAGGACCCTTTAAATAGAGTGTTTTAACATCATTCCAACCTTTCCATCATGGTCAGTTCTGCACTTCCTTACTTCCCCACTTCTCCACTTATCCACTTATCCAATTAGAATTAGAATTTAGTTAGTAATTAAATATTAAACCAAAATAGTATTAATGTGAGTGGGTCATAAAACTAACAGTATCTAGTTAAGAGTTAATGTATCTGAGTTAAGATTCTATGTATCTATGAGAAAAAAAATTCAGATCATTAAAGAAAGGGAGAATTTTGATGTTTATTAAACTTTTTTTTTGAATTAGTGATAAGACAAAAACTCCACAGTAGTGATTTATTCCTAAATTCTCGTGTTTCAATTATATTTCATATTTAGATACAATGATATTAAAACTAGACACATATAACAAATACACAAAATTAATATTAGATACTTCTACTATACATATGAATCTACCTGTATGATACTCATGTATCTAAGTGTTTTATTTATTGGATACATTATATATTGATAATAGATACATCAAATTAATGAATTTCTTATTTTAAGAGTAATAAAATGAAATTAATCAAACTGCATGACCAAGAATGCATATTTTTTTTCTCTTATAAATAATATTAATGAATTTATCATTTCAAATAATAAAAAATAAAATAAATTAAAAATAGATACACTCCTTGATTTCCGCCTTATATTAAGAAAATTGGTTACAACCAATTAATTTAAATAAATAAAATACGTATCTCAATTTTAAAATTTGACAGATTCATGTATCTCACAGATTCAAATTCATGTATCCTAAGTATGATCATATAATAGATACATGAAATTAATATTTATCATATAAATAGATACATGACATTAATATTATTATATCATAAATAGATACATGAAATTAATATTATTATATCATATAATAGATACATGATATTAAACTAGACACATATAACAAATACACAAAATTAATATTAGATACTTCTACTATACATATGAATTACCTGTATGATACTCATGTATCTAAGGTTTTATTTATTGGATACATTATATATTGATAATAGATACATCAAATTAATGAATTTCTTATTTTAAGAGTAATAAAATGAAATTAATCAAACTGCATGACCAAGATATGCATATTTTTTTTCTCTTATAAATAATATTAATGAATTTATCATTTCAAATAATAATAAAATAAAATAAATTAAAAATAGATACACTCCTTGATTTCCGCCTTATATTAAGAAAATTGGTTACAACCAATTAATTTAAATAAATAAAATACGTATCTCAATTTTAAAATTTGACAGATTCATGTATCTCACAGATTCAAATTCATGTATCCTAAGTATGAAATATAGTAGAGAAAGTTATATTTAAAACTATTGAGAATCTAAGTAATTAGGACATAAAGTAATGAAATTTATGTAGTTTGCCCTATTTTTAATGTTTGCCTTTCGGGATGACCTAGCGAATTGGCACTACAAGAAAATATACTTATTACTACAAAAACTAAGCTATGAATTCGAAAATCATAGCTATTATCTAGTACTAGCCATAAAAAATCAAATTTCGTGGTTGTCTAAAAATTCGTTGAATTTTTTAGTCATGAATATTAAGTTTACAAAGCTAAATACTTGTATTTGCTTAATTTCTAATAATCATGACAATAATTATCTAAATAGCTACAATTTTACTGCTACAATAAAATTTTGTAGCTAATTATAACTTTTTTTGCGATCCAATAAAAATAATTGTAGCAATAGTAACTCTTTATCCATAATAAATTATTTGAAACAAAATATTGTGGCTAAATAAATAATTTTGCTTCAAGTTGTAAAAAGATGTGGCAATAGTTAAATGATATACCCATAGAATTTTTGTTACAGTAAAATTTTGTAGCTAATTACTATTTTTTGCCATAAATTTTAATTTACCGTAGTAGTAATAACCTATTAGCCACAATAACTTATTCGAAGAAATATTTGTAGCTAAATAAATAATTTAGCTTTAAGTTATAAAATATTGTGGAAATAATTTAGCAAAATAGACATAGATTTTCTTCTATAATAAAAATTCATAGCTGATAATTATTTTTTGCCACAAGTTTGAATTTATCATAGAAATAATAACCTTTTAGCCACAATAACTTGCTTGAAGAAAAAATTGTAGCTAAATGTTTTTTGCAAGTTATAAAAGTCTTTGCATATTATAAATATATAATCATAGATTTTTTGCTATAATACAATTTTATAGTTAATTAGAAGCTTTTTTCACGGTCATGTTGAAACTTGTTGAAGCAATATATAGTAATCTTTTATACATACATAGGAAGTAATTTTAAATAAAATATAATAACTTAATAAATATTATGTTTCGAGTAGCAAAAATTGTTATAATGATTAACTTAATAGTTAAAAAATATTGTCATGAAAAAATGATACAACTATGTGAGTATAATTGTGGTAATATATTTTATTCGATACGGTGTGAACGTAAATCTTGAGTTGCTTCATCTTATGTTGAGAATTCATTTTTTACAAGTCAGACCTCTTCAATCGAACAATGCATTTATCGAGCTAGCTTATTTAGAGATGTCAATATTTTCATCAATTCAATTTTACAAGATCTTAAATTGAGAGTTTTATGTATAATTTAAATAAATATAAGTTATAAAAAAAAATAGATGTTATGTCTAATTAAGTTGATGTAATTGTACCTTTTTTATACAAATAAAAAACATGTATAATCAATTTATAAATCATTAAATAATGTCATATATTATTCAAATATGCCATATGAATTATTCTTGAATATAGATAGATAAATCAATTGTTTATTGAATATAATTAATACACATATGAAGTGATATTAAGATTCATTTAAAAAAAAAAAACTTCTATTGACAATTTTTAATTATTTCTTATTTTAATCTTAACTTCGTAATTCATGTAATTTTTGTATTTTCAATTATAACTACAAAATTACAATCCAAAATTCACATCTCTAATTAAATTCAAATTGAAATAACCAAACAATGGAGAAGTATAGTTTCATTTAAGTTGGAAAATTTAACTTGAATTTGAATTCAAATTCAAATGGTCGATACAAAAAAATTGGATTGAGTTTCTTATTTCTTTTGAATATACTTCCTTAAAATAATTTTCAAACTTGAATTGTACAGTAATTGACACTTGTCTTCACAATATTTTTTATGTAAAACTTTATAAACTTGTTACACTTTTAAAAAAGAATTAATTGTAAGGTAAATTGAAAATACTGATTCTATCTTTATTTCATAAATGGACAATTAATTTGAGATAACCATTTTTATTAATGTGAACAACTAATATGAGTTGATGGTCTCTCTATTTCACGAGATAGTAATAACGTCTACGTACACTTTATTCTTATTAGACTCCAATTATGAGATTTCACTACATATGTTATTATTATTGTTATTTGATGATTAATATGAGACATAAGAAGTATACGTTAAAAATTAATTTTGAACGACGAATAGATAACAATTGTTATTTTCATGAGATAATTATTTGTTATAATCTATAAAAATTGTTAATTTTATATAACAATTTTTGATTTGTTATATGATAAAAGAATATTGTATCTGTTAATTTTAAAATAAGGAAAAATAATAACTATAAAAGCAAAACATTAATCTTCACCTAAAATAACTCTCCAACCGTCTCCCCCCTTCCCCATTTAGATCCAAAAACTTTTACCCCAAAAATTAAAATTTACAAAAGATCAAAAGTTTCCCCAAAAAATTTAAAATCCATTTAATAAAACCTAGATATCCTTTCCGCTCTTTCCATATCCTTCTTGTTCACCCTTCTCCATTTGTTTAATTATTTTGTTTCTAATATTTTTTTAGGTTTTACATAACATTCTTCAAGCAGATGAGATAGTTTTCACAATATTAAGTTTTTGTTTACTCAGTCGTATGCTCTAAATTTTCTATTATCTTTAGGTTCAAGAAAAGATTGAGCCACAAATAATTTATCATACACAATTATGTTTTTTATTTTGCAAGAGATTGTTGTCTTAACTTGAGTCGATGGATATTATAATGGATTGTATATGTTTATTAATGTAAAAAAATAATTCTGATTAGGTATGAGTTTTATAATTGATACTCAAATTTGAGATATATATCTACAGTTTTTAAGAAGTTTAAAAGTTACAGATTTTCTTACTCCTTTGTTTTCTTTGTTTTTATTTGTTAAACATTGATCATAGACATATATTTTTTTTCCTTGAAATTTTAAATCGTTATGTTCTTGGTGCTAAAATATTTACCATTATTGATAGGCATATTTATAGAATAAGATCATACAAATGACAAATTCGAACCGATGTTGATCAATTTAAGGTGCAATTAAAGATTGTGGAAGGAAAGATAGGAGAAGACTATGTTGCGTTGGACTCAAACAAGATGATGTCTTACAAGAATTGTATATTATGACTATTCTAAAAAATTTAGACTACAATTATATGTAAGTTGAGACTTATTTTGGAATATCAAAAATGTATTCATGGTTACATTATGTAACTTTTTGACTAACAAAGCTGGTGGAAAATCCTTTCAAATTTGTAGTGACAAAATTGTTGAAATTTATATTTTAGCTGCATTATAAAAATTTTTGTGATTGATAATGTTTATGTCAGTATTCTTCAATTTCTTGCAATGAATTTTTGTAATTATGACTAAATATATATGTAATTATAAAAAATAAGGCGATACATTTTCACTTTTCATAGCAAAATTAAAAATATTAGCTATAATTATGTATGTCATGGCAAAAAGTTTGAAATCTTAGCTTTGTGAAAAAAAATTCTGGCAAATGCTCTAATTTTTTAGCAATAGTTTTTTTAATTTGTAGCTTAATAGAAGTATCATTGCCACAAGATTAAAAATATAAAATAGCCACAAATTATAAATTTTCTTAGCAAAAAAATAAGTCTTTTGCTACAATATAAAATTTGCTATATATTTAATTTCTTGTGGCAAAAGAGTAAAAATATTTTGCTACAAGTATACATTTTGTAGCAAGAATTTTGTACTATTATAGCCACAACCCAATTTTTTTAGCAGCTATAAGTATTAGTCCTTAGCCACAGACCAGATAAAGTTTGTAGCTAACTTTTAGCCACCCTACATCTTGCCACGAATGCTACAAAAAAATATTTTGTGGCTAAAGCGTTTACGATGGAAAATTTCATATTTAGCTACAATTTATTTTGTAGCTTTAAATGCATTTTCTTGTAGTGTGGGTTTTGTACTTCAATGTTAGAGGTTTCAAATTCAAAACTCATTGCCAGCGAAAGCAAGGGATTGCCTTCTGGGTCAAGTTCATCATATCAACATTTCCTAGTACATGTTACTTCTCCTATTTAATTTGCGAGCTATTGCATAAAAGTAGAGGTTTTATCCCGTGTGCACCCAAAGGATAGTGGCTACGGATTTTCCTTGTCATAAAAAAAGTTTATTTTTAGTTTTAACTATTTCAAAAGTGTTTTGATTATATTAACAATAATTGTGTTTATTTGTACTTTTTAAAAATGTGTTAAATATTTAATTTTTGTATTTGATATGTATTAGGAGAAAAAACATAAGAAAATGAAAGAAAAGAGGAGTGAGTGGAAGACGAGTCGTTGTGTTGGTGAATTTTTGTGTCATAAGCAAAAATATTTATTGATAGGTACGTTGTCCGCCGTTTTAATTAAAAATAATTATTTATAAATTCAAAACAACGTCGTCCATCATTTCAAGTTATCATTTTTTAAAACTAATTAATGGTCATCGTCGATTAGTCTTTCACTTTTGGTTAAATTTTTTTTAAAGAAAGACCAGTAGCGTCACTTAGTCTGTCGCTTTTTTGATCAAACATTTTTTTAAAAAAAAATTACGATGTTCCTCGCTTTTCTTAAAGTATTTAAGAGATCAGACACAAATTTTCCATTTTTCTTCATTGTTATTTATTCTCTATTCTTACTCTCTAAACCACCACTGCCACAATGTTGTCCCCTCCGCCCACTTACATCGGCATTAGTTGTGCCCCCACTGCCTCCCCCAACTCCTTTTTCTCTTCTTATTAAGTTTAGAGTTTTGAATTTATTCTAGTTTTTATCAAATTGATTAATTTTTTATTTGTTAGTTTATTGAATCTATGTTATTAATATAGTAAGTTTGTATATTTGATTGTGAATTAGTAAATTGAGTTATTATTTTAATTTTAGCGCTTTAATGTGAATTGAATTTATTGAATTAGGTGGTGAATTGAGTATTTTTTAGATGGAATTTAAGTAGTTTATGAAATTAATACTAAGAACTTAGATTACTTGAAATTTTTAAACGTAGAAATAATTGAATTTACAATGTTTAAAAGTTGAACTTAGAAATCTATTGAATTGCATGATTTTTGAAGTTCAAAACTTATTAGAAAATAGATATTCAATCTAACTTGAATTTTAGGATTTTTGAAGTTGAACTTAGAAATAATTTTTGTTTGTATAAATTTTAAACTTTAAATTTTAGAACCAAATAGAACTTAGAACTTCATATTGTCATGAACTTTAAATACTTGAATATTAAGATTTTCGAACTTTAATTATATTTGAAATTTGGAATTTTGTATTTTAACTTAACAAAATTCAGCTTGAATGTCATTAACTTAGAACATCATTAGAATTTGTAATTACAACTTAGAATTTAATTATAACTTGAACTTAGAAGTTTGAACTTGAGCTCTTGTTGATTTTAGAAACCTTGTTGAATTGTAGTCCTTATGAACTAATTAAGCGGGGGAAAATAATCTTGAATTATTGTAAGATTTATGAACTTTAAGTTGTGAACTTTAGAAATCTTAAATTGTAGAATTTATTAACTTATTAGATTGTGAGCTGTAGAAATGTTGATGAATGGTAGTCTTGATGAACTAATTAGGTTAAACTAGAGATCTTGAATTATTGTGGATTTAAATATGAAGTTTAGGTTGTGAACTTTAGTTCAATAATTCAATATTTCTAAAGTTTAAGCTTTAATTGGTTCATAATGATTACGAGTCAACAAGACTTCAAGTTCAACGTTCTAAGTTCAAGTTCTAGATTCAAGTTTAAATTAAGTTATAAGTTATTATTACAAGTTCCAATTAAGTTCTAAGATCATGACATTCAAGTAAAAAAAATTCAAGTTAGAGTACAAAATTCCAAATTCTAGTATATTTAAATTTAGAAATCCTAAAATTAAAGTATCTAAAGTTCGAGTTCATGAAATATGAAATTGTAAGTTCTAATTAGTTTTAAAGTCTAAAGTTTAAAATTTATACAAACCAAAAAAAAATCATAAGTTCACTTCAAAAATCCTAAAATTAAAGTTCATGACATTGAATATGTAATTTCTAATTTGTTTTAAGCTTTAAAAATCATACTATCCGATACTTTTCTAAATTCAACCTTCAAACATCCTAAATTCAATTATTTTTAAGTTCAAAAATCAAGATTTCTTAGTTCTAACTTCTAACTTCAAAAACACTTATATTCCAACTCAATATACACAATTCAACATCAAATTCACAAAACTTCAATTCAAGCTAATACCCTAAAATCAAAATTATGACTTTATTCACAGTCAAATGCACAAAGTAATTACATTAATAACATAGATTCACCAAACTAAATAGAATAAACTAATAAATAAAAAATTAATCAATCTAAAAAAACTAACATAAATTTAAAACTCGAGGTAGGTGATGATTGTGATTCTATAATTGTGTGGTGTATCCTTGTTATTGCTTCATTATGATGCATGTATGTATGCAAATGTTGCATTGTTATTTCACACTTGTTGCAAATGAGATAGATGAATAATTACATGTCATGGATCAATCTTGACTGCATGACTTGAAAGTATACTTGTGTTTGTGATTGTGGTGTGTTGATGGATCGAATTGCCACGTTCCGGCATAACTAACTTGGATCCGATTTCTACGTTTTGGGATAAAAATGATATCGGATTGACAAGTTCTGACATAACTATGGGATCAGGTACCACGTTCTGGTGCACTAACAGTTTGAGTTTGAGTTCCATGAGAGGACCGACTACTTATGATAAATGTGTATTATTGGAGCATGTGATATTCAATATTGATTATGTTCAGTATATTTCATGGTTATATTGGTGTATTAACTTGTTTGTGTTGCACTTAGTAGGATAGTTGTGATCCTACCAGTACACGGTGGTCGTGTACTGATACTACACTTGCTCTTATTTTTGTTGAGTACAGTACATCTTTCGGCGGCTATTGACAGACCTCACTTAAAAGAACTGTGATTTTCAACTTCGAATTCAAGGGTGAGCTAGCATTTGTTGGGCAGCCATGAAATTCTCTTTGGTCAACCATTTTCGGACTTAAACATTTGCTTTAGTTAGTTGTTTAGTTCATTAGATTGGGGTTGCATCCCTTCATGTTTTAGACTTGTTTTACTTTAGATATTTTGGTACATTGAATTTCAGGTTCCAGGTGTTATTTCTTCTGCATTGTTTAGTTTAGTTCTTGAGAACTCTTGTTGAAGTTTATGGAAACTTCATTTTCTTTAGTTAAATGCCTTAGCTTTGGCTTAGTTGTTTTTGGGTTGTAGTAGTGGCTCTCCCACCAGAGAGTTAGTGTGGGTGCCAATCACGACGGTCTGGGTCATGAAAAAGTTGGTATCAGATCCTAGGTCGGTTGATCTCGATGTACCAAAATGAGTCTAGTATAGTCTCGCGAAACGTTACAAGGACACCTTTACTTTTCTTTGAGAGGCTACAGGACTTTAGGAAATCTCTTTATTTTTGTCTTGTCTCCTTTTGTGCTATAACTTGATTCTAATTGGTATCTATCGATTCAAATTGGTATCTAACCTCCTTCATTCTTTTGTCCGCAGATGGTTAACACTAGATTCAATAGTGTTCGTCCCACAGCTCCCGTCAATACTTTATATAAGGAATCTACAATGAAAGGTCGCGATCGAGGTAGGAGTAGAGGAAGAGCTAGGGGAAGAGGTGGTGGAAGAGTACCGAATTATGGGAATGAGGTACCGGTTGACAATGTTCCCCAAAATTAGGTGTTGCCCGTACATAAGGAGGAGATAGAAGACGATATTAAGGTTGGGGATGTTGAGGAAATTGGACAAGAGGAAGAGGTGCCATAAGAGATTACGGTTGTTCCTCTCTTGGATCTAGTTTCAGCGCAACGGATCATGTCGCTCTTGAAAAGTTTGGTTGGTCTAGGAATTCTTCCCGTTGTCCAAGCAACTCAGGCTCCCGCCAATCCTTCTACTGCTAGCACTGCTCCTAAGGTGAGTGGCACGGGAGGTAATGATGCATTATTCCGTCCTTTGTTGGGTTCTGTTATGACTTGCAAAGAGCATGACATGTTGACTAAGTTTCTGAATCTTAAGCCTCTGGTATTTCTTGGTTATGAGAGTGAGAATGTGTATGATTTCATTCTGGATATCTATGAGAGGCTACATAATTGGGTATTGTTCACTAACATGGGGTTGAGTTTGTGTCATTCCAAATTGAAGGTGAGGCCAAGCAATGGTGGAGAGCTTATATGGAGTGCAGATCTACTACTTTACCTCGACTTACTTGGACCCAATTTCATGCTTTGTTTTAGAAAAGTATGTACCTAGAACTTTGAGGGATCGAAAGAGGGATGAGTTTATGGACTTAGATCAAGGTGGTATGTCTGTGGATGCTTATGAGGCCATATTTCATGCTTTAACTAGATATGCTACTTAATTGGTGACTAATGATGAGGAGAGTATCCACTTATTTATTAGGGGACTGAATGTTGAGTTGCAAGTATTAGCTATCCATATGACTTATGCAGGGAGGAGCTTTAATGAGGTGACAGATTATGTTAAGAAAGTAGAGGGGGTGTGGCGAGTCGGTCATATGGATAGATAATACTTGACATAATCTTAGGCATAAGTTGGTTGTCCCCCTATTATGTTGTACTTAATTGTAATACTAAGTCTGTAACTCTAAAAATTTCGGGAAGGGAAAAATTAGAGTGGGAAGGGGTGTACAAGCCTAAGAAAGCCAAGTTATATCCTCCATTCGGGCTAGTATATTAGTAGAAAAGGGTGTTTGGCTTATTTGGCTCATAATTAGGGATGTTGAGACTGAGGCTCCATCTATTGAGTTTATTCCTGTGGTGTCGAAATTTAAAGAAGTGTTTCCCAATGACTTCACTGGTATGCTCCGGAGAAAGATATAGATTTTTGCATTGACTTAAAACCTGGTACGTGCCCCATTTTCATCCCTCCATATCACATGGCTACAGTAGAATTGAGAAAGCTTAAGGCTCAAATCCAAGAGCTTCTTGATAAGGGATTTATTCGCACTACTGCTTTACTATGGGGTGCTCAGTGTTGTTTGTTAAGAAGAAGGATGGTAGTATGAAAATATGTATAGATTACCGGCAACTGAATAGGTTCACTGTTCGATACAAGTATCATTTGCCTCGAATAGAAGATATCTTTGACCAAGTGTAAGGGGTAGCAATTTTCTTTGATATCGATGTGAGATCCAATTACCATTAATAAAAAAATAGACTAAAAGATGTTCCTAAGACGACATTTAGAACTTATAATTGGCATTATAAGTTTTTGTTTATGTTTTTTGGTTTGACTAATGCGCATGCATCTTTCATGAATTTAATGAATGGGATGTTCAAGCCATTTCTTGATTCTTTCGTCATAGTCTTTGTTAATGATATTTTGGTTTATTTGAAAAGTAAGGAAGAGCATGCCGAGCTTATTCGTATTGTTTTGGGGATTCTTGGGAAACAAAGGTTGTATGCAAAATTCTCTAAGAGTGAATTTTGGTTGAATTTGGTTGCATTTTGGGGAATGTAGTTTCAAAAGAATGGGTAATGGTAGATCCTCAAAAGATTAAGGAGGTTAAAAGTTGGTTTCGGCCTAGCTCCGTTACGGAGTTAGGTGTTTTGTGGGACTTGCTAGCTATTATCGTTGATTTGTGAAGAATTTTACTTCTTTTTCCATGCACTTGACTAATTTGACTTAAATAGAGATACCATTTGAATGGAATGAAAAATGTGGGGAGAGATTCCAAAATATCATGACTCTCTTGACGACCGTGCCTATTTTAGCATTACCGACTGAAGGATTTTATTATTTATTGTGATGCTTCACATTCTTGTTTGATGCAGTGTTAATGCAGGATAAGAATGTTATGTCTTATGCCTCGCGTCAATTAAAGGTGCATGAGAGGAATTATCCAATGCATGACTTAGATTTGGCAGCGTTAGTGTTTGCTCTAAAGGTTTGGCGACATTACCTCTATGGCGTTAAGTATGAAGTGTTTATCGATCATCGTAGTTTACAACATGTGTTCACTCAAAAGGATGTGAACTTGAGACAACGAAGATGGATGGACTTGCTTAAATATTATGATGTGACCATCCAATATAATCCGAGCAAGGCTAATGTGGTGGCAGACGCTTTGAGTCGAAAGGCGGTGACTATGGGTAGTTTAGCTTAATTTAGTGTATCCAAGCGACCTTTGTCTAAATAAATTCAAACCTTAGAGTCTAAGTTCATGCAGTTGGGTATCTCAGAAAGAGGTGGGGTGGTAGCTAGTATCGATGAAAGGGACACATTCATGGAGGAGATCAAGGCCAAAAAATTTGAGGATGAGAATTTGGAGGAGCTTAGGAAGAAGACTGCTATGTAAGGCACAAGAGACCACTCTTGATGTGAATGGTGTACTCAATTTTAAAAGGAGAATATGTGTTCTTAGAGTAGATGACTTGATTGGAAAATGGTTGGCAGAGTCTCATGGTTCGTGATATTCTATTCATCCGAGTGACCAAAATGTATAAAGATTTGAAATGAATTTAATGGTTGTCGGGAATGAAGAATGACATAACATAGTTTGTATCGAAGTGTCAAATTTTTCAAAAATTGAAGTATGAACATCAAATGCCTGCAGGTTTGCTTCAAAGAACTCCAATTCCGGAATGAAAGTGTGAAAGGATAACCATGGACTTTGTGGTTGGTCTTTCCAAGACTTTGGGAAAGTTTGATACTATTTGGATAATGGTTGATAGATTGAATAAGTCAGTCCATTTTATTCCGGTAAGGATAGAAAATTGGCTAAGGTGTATGTGAAAGAGATAGAGAGGTTGCATGGGAATCCCCTTTCTATCATCTCAGATCGCGGTACCCAATTCACTTCCATGTTTTGGAGGAAATTGCATGAGTAATATGGCACACAACTCAGTTTTAGTACATTATTCCATCCGCAACAAATGATTAGTTAGAGGACTATTTAAGTATTATAAGACATGTTGAGGGCATGTGTCATTGCTTTTTTAGGGCATTGGGATAAGTTCCTACCCTTGTGTGAGTTCTCTTAATATAATAGTTATCACTCCAACATAGATATGACACCATTTGAGGCACTCGGAGGGGATGTAAATCACCCATAGCATGGTTTGAGGCTGGAGATGTGAAACCTTTTGGGGTTGATTTAGTGAAGGATGATCAAGATAAGGTGAGGAGTATTAAAGCTAAGCTTCTAGCAGCCCATAATAGACAAAAGAATTATGCAGATCATAAGGTAAGAGACATGGCGTTTCAATCCTGTGAAAATGTTCTTCATTAAATATCACCCCTTAAATCGGTAATGAGATTCAATAAGAGAGGTAAGCTAAGTCCTACATACATTGGTACCCTCAAAATTCTTGAGTGTATGGGGCCGGTAGTGTATAGATTGGCTTTACCTCCTAATCTATCGAGTGTTCATCCAATATTTCATGTGTCCACGTTGAAAAGGTATCATATTGATGGTGATTATATCATTAAGTTGGACTAATTGTGCTAGACAAGGATCTCCAATATGAGAATGAATCAATTGCTATTCTTGATAATGATGTGCGCAAGTTGAGGACCAAATATATTAACTCCATGAAAGTTCAATGGAAGCATCGTTCAGTTGAGTAAGATACTTGGGAAACTGAGAGAGACATGCGAGACAAGTATCCTTAATTGTTCGACTATTTAGGTACTACTCCATTCCTTCCTTAGCCTATATTTTTGACTGATTTTGTCACTTTTGGTCGAGTGATGGGTAAATTGGTATCTACTATAATGACCGGTACCCGTGGTTAAAAAAAAGCCAATGGGAACAATTTGGGGTCGAAAAACTTTTTGGTAGTAACTTGAAATTTGCCAATCTAGTCCAGATTTGGACGACATCGGAGCCATTAAGGTGTAGAGAAATTTTGTAACAATCGGGTGTATCATTTATAATTTTGATTATATGAATAGTTAGATAACTCGTTAAAGAAACCGTACGACTTTACAAAATTGAATTTAAGTGAGTAAAACTCTCGGATTTGATCTTAATGTTATAGATATTTTTTTGAGCGTCGTTGGTTAGGGGTGTGTTGTGAAATGGACATATTAGAATTCTTGAAATAACTCTGTATTTCGCAAATGCAGCCTTGGTGCTGCCTTTTGCTACTTTGGTAGGGCCGCTGTGACGGGGTGGTGGCGTTTTGGCGGGCCTGACGCGACTTAATGTCGTTAATAAACCTCTAAATGACCTTATTTAGAACTTTTTCATTTTTAGAGCAAAGGAACAAACCCTAGGAGAATCTTACTCTTTTTTCACCATTCTTGAGGCTAAGGATAAGTTTTTCGTTCCACGAATCCGTTTTTCAATCTGTATAACGTAAGATAATGGGTTCATATTGATGTGGAAGGGTTCTGTTATAGACTCTATGGTGGAAATAACCCTCAAATTGGATAATTGGGATTATAGGTTTGATCTAGGGACATAGAATTGTTATAATTTTGGGTAGTTAGCGATTGTTTGTTGATTTCCATGTTATTATGATTGTTTGTAGACCAAGAACAAGCGCAACAAATTCGGAAAAGGATGGATCAAGTTTAATAAGGTTTCAAGAATTTTTCGAGGTAAGTGATGGTTATGATTCTATGATTGTGTGATGTATATTTGTTATTGATTTATTATGATGCATGTATTTATGTGAATATAACATTCTTGATTCACACTTGTTGCATATGAGATAGATGAACAATTACATGCCATGGATCACTCTTGATTGTATTACTTTAAAGTATACTTGTGTTTGTGATTGTGGTGTGTTGATGGACAGGATTACCACGTTCCGACATAGTAAACTTGGATAGGATTGCCACGTTTAGGCATGAAAATTAGATCAAATTTCCACATTTCAGCATAATTATGGGATCGGGTAGCATGTTCCAGTTTGTACTAACAGTTTGGGTTTATATTCCTTGTGAGGACAAACTACTTTTGATAATTTTTATTGTTGAAGCATGTGTTATTCAATATTGTATATGTTCGGTATATTGTATTATTATATTGTTTTATTAATCTGTTTATGTTTCACTTAGCGGGATAGTTGTGTGATCTTACCAGTACACAGTGGTTGTGTATTAATACTGCACTTGACGTTGTTTTTGTTGAGTACATGACATCTTTCACCGGCTATTGACAGACCTCGCTTAGAAGATTTGTGATCGTCAACTTTGAATTCAAGGATGAGTTAGCATTTTTCGGGCTGCCATGGAATTCTCTTTGTCTATCCAGCATTTTCAAACTTAGACATTTGCTTTAGTTAGTTGTTTAGTTCATTAGATTGGGGTTGCATCCCTTCATGTTTTAGACTTGTTGAAATTTAGATGTTTTGGTACATTGACTTTCAGGTTCTAGGTGTTATTTCTTCTGCATTCTTATGTTTAGTTCTTGAGAACTTCAAGTTGATGGGAACTCCATTTTCTGTAG
Organism: Solanum lycopersicoides; assembly: GCA_022817965.1. Taxonomy (NCBI): domain Eukaryota; kingdom Viridiplantae; phylum Streptophyta; class Magnoliopsida; order Solanales; family Solanaceae; genus Solanum; species Solanum lycopersicoides. The sequence goes on along the minus strand of CM040625.1, from coordinate 50,171,592 downwards.
TTAAATGCCTTATTTTAGGTTTAGTTTTCTGTTTGGGTTGTAGTAGTGGTTCTCCCATCGGAGAGTTAGTTTGGGTGCCAATCACGATGATCTGGGTCGTGACATGTACAAAGATGAAAGTTAACATTGCACAAAATCATCTTCTTCTTAAAACAAAGTCCATAAATTGTAAACTTATGGTGATCTTTCTACCATTTATATAATGCTAATCAATAAAGTAGCAATAAAATTAGTTTTGTAATAACCATGAAGATAACACTTTTAATAAGAAAAAATTGCATCTAAACAAAAGTTATTGGGTTACCTTTGCTCTTATCTTCATCCAAAATTCTTCAAACATCGAACTAAATAAATAGATTATCACAAAATAATAATAAAATCATAGTAATAACAATTTTTGAAAAAATCATAGTAGTAGTCGTAGTAGTAGTAATAGTAATACTAATAGTAATAGTACTGATAATATATAATAATAATTTTGAAAAATAGAAAAGAAAAACAAAGGAATGACAAAAAGACAAAAAAAATGAGGACGAGAGAGAAAATATAATGTAGGAAATAAATATATCTCGTTGATTTCAAATATTTCTCCCAATTCAAATATATAGCTTATAAAAAATATATATTATATTTTAAAACAAGAAAAGAAAGAAAAACAAAGAGATTTTTTATATTAAATAATATAGGGTGGATGTCCACTACACCAAGAGGTTACTCTCACCAATTATCTACATTACTTTCCTCTATTATGAAGATAACCTCCATCTTTATCATCATTAGTCTTGTAACCTTTCACCTCCAAAACCTCCTACATTATATCAAGGTTCAGTGTCATGTTTATGACTAACCTTTTGTATGCCTCTATGTTGCATTATAAATAGAGGCATAAGGGTTCATATTGTATACACTTGAAGATTTTGTGAACACTTGAATACTTTGAAGAATAAGAAAAGCTCTCATCTCTTGTCTCCCTATTTTTACTGTTCTTATCTTCTATGTTTTTTGTCTTATTTCTCTTTAGTTTTATAAAACGATATCAACACTAAGCTCATGAATTCAAGATATGCCTTATTACTCTTGTCAATCATAATAATTTATTGTGTTTATCATTTTGGATCCTTTTTAGTTTTAGGTGTTCGACTTTAATAGTTTGTTACATCAACTAATTATGCATGAAGAAATTATGAGGCAAACAAACATCGAGATGTGAACCTTGTAATTTTCAGCGGAAGTCGTTGATTTTACTTCTTTGACATGATTGCACTCAAGTCCCTCTTTGAATCACTAGGAAACAAAAATCTTTGTTCACAAACTAGAAGTCTGCTTTATGTGTTGATTGATTCGTCAAAGAAACTCACTTCTCCATTTCTGAACTTATCGCTTGTTTTTGGTTTTCTATTTCACACATTTTCCTCTCAAACTTTTTCATGTTTCACATACTCTCAAGTTACTCCCACTTAGGAGAGATTGAACAGTATGTCTTATCCTTTAAAAGGATTTTTAGAAATTAATTAATTCGATATGACATAAAATGAATTAAGCCAGATTGGGTTGGTCCACATAGGCGACCCACGACACAAAACTTACATCTCCCACTTCACACATGGTGGATAAGACCCAAGTCAACATTATATCAATCAGACACACAATTCATATGACAAATAGTTCGTGTGACCTGTGAGCATGAAGATGTTACCTTTAAGGTTTTACAAGTCTTATATAAGAATCTAATCACACGTGGAAAGAATTCACTATTATTTTAAGGAAACTATTACTCACAATACCCCAGGCGTCTTTCACTACTTCAATAGTTACTTATTCGATCTCTCAACCTCTTAAAGAGGTGAACTCGAGTTTATGTTTAAATTTATAAATACAATTACACTCGAGTGTAATAGACGGATTATGTATACCAGTTGAATTGTTTGATTAATTATTTCCCTTTCTACTCGAATCTATGTGTTTCATATCAACTGGTTTCCTAGACATATACTGCATTGCCAAATCGCTCATGGTTATTAGTAACATTATAAAGTAGCGACACCAATTGAAACTTCAAGAAACAAGAAAATGTCAAAGGGTATTTCATTGAAATTTATTTTAACTTTTCTGGGTCTCACACAATTAAAAAGCAGGGAATATTATTTGATTGACTCATTGATGTACCGTGGTTTTACGGTACTTTCAATACTTTTTCCTTAAGTTTAGTGTGTGTCTAAGGCCTTTTTGTAGTAGGTTTAATGTATTTTTCTTTATGTTTGCAGGAAAAACTATCCAGAATGATAACGCTGAAGATGTGCTGAAAATTGCAGAACAGATGACCTACGGAGCCATCGACGGTCCGTAGGTTGAAACCGTCGCCATGAAGATATTATGCTGCCAAGGAAAGATCGGGGAATTCTGACAAGTGTGGGGCTACAAAAGGGATGACGGTCCGTCGTCTCATCGACGGACCGTCTTGGTGATCCGTTGGTGTTAACAGAATGTAGCTTCAGTACCCGATTTGAAAAGATTCTAAGTGTGGATGACCGAAGGCCATCCACGGACCTTCGTCCTGTCAACGGACCATCATCCTGTCAACGGACCGTCGTCTTGGTCCATCGATGGTAACAGAGAGTTGGAAAAGAAGGCAGCTGAAAGTAGAGTTAAAGTATGGATCGACAGAGGCGTCGATGATCCGTCATTGCCTCGACGGTCCGTCGGTCAGGTCGTCGATGCGAGACGCGTTTTTGGACAGATTTTCCTTATTTAGGTTTCCCTCTATGTTTAGGATTCTATTATTATAAATAGGATGAAAAACCTCATTTTTGGGGTTAGACTCTTTGATAAGTTTTAGATTCGTATTGTTGGTTGTTGAATTTTGGGTTTTGGAAAATACTTCACTTTTCCGGAATCGATTCTTACAATATTTTGATTAATTCAAGTGATTTTCTGGATTTTCTTCAAACTTGTTAAAGTAAGTACATGAATTCTTGTCTAATTAATATGAATTGTGTAATTATGAACATGGGTAACTAAATCCACAACTAGGGTTGTGGGAACCATGGGTAATTAACAAAGTAAAACTATCTAAAATAACAATTCTCGAATAGTTTCTTGCATGTATTGATAATTCTTTCGTTTAGAAGTCTTTTTAACGAGTGCACGCGTTAGAACTCGCCTTGTTGCTACTTGCCGGACCAAGGAGGTAGATAATAAGAAAAGAATTATCAACGTAGATTTAGTATAAACTATCTAATAGGCTAGTGTCGATTGGTGCGAAATAATAACTAAGCCATACATCGATTATGATGCTTAATATGAGGTAAAAGGTAAGATTTAGTAAAGTATACACACGTAGCTGGACCAAGGTGCGGAGTGAAATTCACTAGTTGCCGCACCAAGAAATTAGGGATACATAACTTATCACTTTGCATGCAACATACTAGGAAAAAGTTGTTATAGCTAGGGTTACTGCGTCATGAACCTAATTGGGAACACTTACACCCTAGTTTCTCGCATTACTTGATAAACATCAAACATTTGAACTTGCTACTTGTTTACTTAGAATTAATTAAATAATTTTGTTACACAAACCCCCCCCTTTTAATTGTTTATTTTTGGAAAGGACTTGATTAAAATAGAAGTAATCGTAGATTAAAGTTAAGTCTAAACCATTTTCCTCGTGAGATTGACACCAACCTAACATTTGGGTTCTTTACTTGATACGACCGGTTATACTTCTTTAGGGAAGTGTAATTTGAGCGTATCAAATTTTAGCGCCGCTGCCGGGGATTAGTGGCTTTTAGATTAACTTTAACCATATTACCGAGTTTTAGTCAATAATTTCTTGATTTTACTTTTTCTTTTTCTTTTTGTCTCTTGCAGGTCTAGCTTTAGTGTATGCCAGGTACACTGAGTTGAGGAGAACCAATACTTCCGCTTGATCCAGAACTAAACCGTACACTTCGCAGAATGAACATTCAAAACAATCCTGCTTATATCGAGGATGAGATCAATCCTCAGCCTCCCCCGCCAGTTGATGCTCATAATCAAGTGATGGTTGATAATCCGGGTGAAGGTAATCCGAGGAGGCAACCTCCTGCCCCACACCCTCAAGAGTACTATAGGGGAAATGTTAACATCACTGACTCTGACGGGCCACTTGTCCTACCTCCTCTACCACATGGTCATACTTTTGTGGTACCTAGTAGCTTAATGCGATTCTCACAGCTAGACGTCTGTTTTTTGGGCTACCATCTGAGCATCCACATGCTCACATCGCCAAACTGAGGTTGGTGTGTAAGAGTTGTGTAGAGAGGCCTGACTTGGACATGGACGTCATTGGGATAAGAGTGTTTCCTCTCTCACTAACAGGAGAGGCTGCTATATGGTTTACTGAGCTTCCCTATAACTCAATCTATACATGGAACCGATTGAGGGATGTGTTCTTAGCTCGTTACTATCCGGTTTCAAAGAAGCTCAACCACAAAGATAGGGTGAACAACTTTGTGGCGCTACCAGGGGACTCAGTAAGCAGTTCTTGGGATCGGTTCACCTCTTTCTTGAGAAGTATCCCTAATCACCATATTGATGATGAGTCGCTGAAAGAGTATTTCTATCGAGGGCAAGATGATAATAATAAAGTGGTGTTGGATACGATTGCGGGTGGTTCTTCTGGGGAGTGTACTTATGTAGAGATCACTGAAAAGTTAGAGAAAATCTCCCGAAATAATAAAGCTTGGAGCACTAGGAAGTCGGATAGTGGGAGAAACACTTTTGTAGCAATCTACGCACAACCCAGCCGCAGATGATATTCGTGAAGAAATGGCTCAAATGAGAACTGAGCTTGGGTTAGTGTTGAAACATGTCACTGGGGTGCAGAGAATGTGATTGCGGTGAATTATTTGACTAAGCCACCACTGCCGATAGATGAGTTTTACTATGAGGAAGATTCTTATGTAGTGAATGAGCAGACGGGGTTTTTTTGACCGAACGCCCAAGGCTCCAATCAGGAAAATTGGCGCCAAGGTCAAAGAAATCAAGGTCGAAACTATGGGAATTACAACCGAGAGGGTCACTATGTTCGTGAAGGAAACTACAACCGCGACAACAACTTCAATCGGAGTAACTATGAAAATTGAAACGATCAAAGTGGGCCCTATGTTCCACCTCAAAATCGGGAAATTGCTCCTAGGGATGGTGGAGGTAGTATGGAGCGAGTTGAAGACATGTTGCAAAAGATGATGAGGAGATTTGACGCAAGTGATGAGCACGCCAAGGAATTGAGAGGTGATTTGGATAACATTGGGCAAAAAGTGGATGCACATGCAGTCTCCATCAAGCATCTTGAGATGCAAATGGCCCAATTGTCGTCTACTGTAAACCCTCATCAATCGGGTACTCTTCCTAGCAACACTGTTCAAAATCCGAAGAATGATGGACATTGTATGGCAGTCACTACTCGAGGTGGTAAGCAAACCATAGATCCACCTATGCTGTCTGGCATAGAAAATCAGATGAGAAGAGAAGATGAGGTAGTAGAAGCTAGTGGTGAGTTGGTAAATGAAGCAGGAAAAGAAGCAGAGAAGCACCAAACGGTGACTCCCATTCCAAGACCACCACCACCATTCCTGCAAAGGTTGGTGAAAAGACCGAGAATGGTAAATACAGGCGTTTTATTAACATGTTGAAACAACTTTCCATCAATGTTTCTTTGATAGAAGTTCTTGAACAAATGCCCGATTACGCCAAGTTCATGAAATATATGGTCACTAAGAAGAGATCGATTAGTTTTGAGGATGATCATAGGATGCAACACTGTAGTGCTATTGCTACAAGGTCTCTAGTGCAAAAGAAAGAAGATCCGGGTGCTTTCACTATTTCATGTACAATCGGGCTGTTACACTTCGCTAAAGCATTATGTGATCTTGGGGCAAGCATAAATCTCATGCCTCTATCCATCTACAAAAAGTTGGGTTTGGGTGATCCAAAGCCCACTGCGATGCGGCTACTGATAGCCGATCGAACAGTGAAGAGGCCTATTGGGATACTCCACGATGTGTTAGTGAAGGTGGATTCATTCATATTGCTGGCCGATTTTGTGATTCTTGACTGTGAGGAGGATTTTGAGGTGCCTATTATTCTTGGGAGGCCATTTATTGCTATCGGTCGCGCCTTGGTCGACATGGAGAAAGGGCAGATGAAGTTTCGATTAAACAATGAAGAAGTGACTTTCAATATTTGTAGGTACATGAGGCAGAGTGGTGAGCTCCAATCGGTATCTGCGATATCCTATCGAGTTGAGAGTTCGTCAGAGGTCCAAATAGAAGAACGTCTTGGTGTTGAGGCACTAACAACAGTGATTATGAACTTTGAGAGTGATGGTATTGCAGAGTATGGGTGATTGGTTGCGGCACTTGATCGAGGTGATGTTTGGTTCAAACCTAAGAAATTGGAGTTAGATATGATGCATCGCGAATCTCCGCTTGCGAAACCATATATTGAGGAGGCTCCAAAATTAAAGCTTAAGGCTCTACCACCTCATCTGAGGTATGTATTCTTGGGGAAAGATGACACTTTGCCGGTAATTATTTCATCAGATTTGAAGGTGCAACAAGTAGAGTGTTTGGTTGAAGTGTTGAAGAGGTTCAAGAGAGCTATTGGGTGGACTATTGCGGATATTATTGGGATCCCTCCCGGTATTTGTTCACACAAAATCCAACTCATGCCCGATCATAAGCCAAGTATTGAGCACCAGAGACGCCTAAATCCACCTATGCAAGAGGTAGTGAAGAAGGAAATTATTAAGTGGTTGGATGCCGGAGTCATATATCCGATCGCTGATAGTAGTTGGGTATGCCCTGTTCAGTGTGTGCCCAAGAAAGGGGGAATGACTGTGGTCCCCAATGAGAAAAATGAGCTTGTTCCGATGAGGCCGGTGACCGGATGGAGAGTGTGTATGGATTACCGAAAACTAAATGCATGGACTGAGAAAGACCATTTTCCTATGCCCTTCATGGATCAGATGTTGGATAGACTTGCAGGCAAAGGGTGGTACTGTTTTCTTGATGGCTATTCGGGTTACAATCAAATCTCTATTGCACCGGAAGATCAAGAGAAAACCACTTTTACTTGCCCTTATGGAACTTTCGCGTTCAAGAGGATGCCCTTTGGGTTGTGTAATGCACCAGCTACCTTTCAGAGATGTATGATGTCCATATTTTCCGATATGGTGGAGGACACCATTGAGGTATTCATGGATGATTTTTCTGTTGTTGGTGATTCGTTTGATCACTGTTTGAGTCACTTGTTTGAGGTTCTCAAAAGATGTGAAGAGTGCAACCTTGTGCTAAATTGGGGAAAATGTCACTTTATGGTGAAAGAGGGTATTGTATTGGGCCACCGCATCTCAGAGAAGGGTATAGAGGTTGATCGAGCTAAAGTCGAGGTTATAGAGAGACTTCCCCCACCCATTTCTATAAAAGGTGTGAGGAGTTTCCTTGGGCATGCAGGTTTCTACCGGAGGTTTATCAAAGATTTCTCAAAAATTGCACTTCCTCTGTGCAAGCTGCTTGAGAAAGATTGTAAATTTTATTTTGATGAATCTTGTCTTAAGGCATTTGGAGAGTTGAAAGAGAAGTTGGTATCTGCGCCTATCATTATTTCTCCGGATTGGAGAAAGCCATTTGAGGTGATGTGTGATGCTAGTGGGGTTGCGCTTGGCGTGGTATTGGAACAAAGAAGGTATAAAATCCTTCACCCCATTTATTATGCTAGTAAAGCCATTAATGAAGCCCAAAAGAACTACAACGTGACTGAACAAGAGCTCCTTGCGGTGGTCTTTGCTTTTGAGAAATTTCTCTCCTATTTGCTTGGCACTAGATTTATAGTGCATACTGATCATTCTGCCTTGATATATTTGATGGCAAAGAAGGATGCGATACCGAGGTTGATTCGTTGGGTTTTACTATTTCAAGAATTTGACTTTGAAGTGAAAGATAGAAAAGGGACCGAAAATCAAGTGGCCGATCACTTGTCCCGATTAGAAGATGAAGCAATGCGAGAGTTAGGTGAAAAAGCTGAAATTGATGATACTTTCCTGATGAGCATGTATTGGCTGCTTCTCAAGACTTGATTCCATGGTTCGCAGATTTTGCGAATTACTTGGCTAGTGATATCGTCCCATCGGACTTGTCCTTTCATCAAAGGAAAAAGTTCATGCATGATGTGAAAAAGTTCTTTTGGGATGAGCCATATCTTTATAGGAGTTGTGCCGATGGGCTTATTCGGCGTTGTGTACCGGAAGTTGAGATGTTGAGAGTTTTGGAGGCATCACTCCTCGCCTGTGGGTGGGCATCATAGTGGTATCCGGACACCCATAAAATCTTGCAATGTGGCTACTATTGGCCAACCATCCACCAAGATGCACATGAGTTCGCCAAGGCATGTGATAGGTGCCAAAGAGATGGCGGTATTTCTAGAAGGCAAGAGCTCCCTTTAAATCCCATTCTTGTGATCGAATTGTTTGATGTGTGGGGCATTGACTTTATGGGCCCTTTTGTGAGTTCTCATGGGATGAAGTACATTCTTGTGGCGGTTGATTATGTGTCGAAATGGGTGGAAGCCATAGCACTTGCAAATAATGAAGGGAAGAGTGTCACCGCGTTCTTGAAAAAGAACATATTTTCCAGATTTGGCACCCCAAGGGCCATTATTAGTGATGGGGGATCCCATTTTTGCAACAAGTTGTTCAAAGGATTGTTGGAGAAATATGGGGTTCGCCACAATGTGGCCACGCCATACCATCCTCAGACTAGTGGGCAAGTTGAGGTGTCAAACAGAGAAATCAAGCAGATTCTGGCAAAAACGGTGAATGCGAATAGAACGGATTGGTCAAGGAGACTTGATGATGCTCTTTGGGCCTACCGGACAGCATACAAGACTCCCATAGGTATGTCCCCATACCAACTTGTATATGGGAAAGCTTGTCACTTGCCGGTTGAGTTAGAGCATAAGGCCATGTGGGCAATGAAGAAACTGAAAATGGATTGGAATGAGGCTGTGGAACAAAGGTTAAATGGGTTGAATGAGCTTGATGAATTTCGCTTAAAGGCATATGAAAGTTCAGCCCTCTACAAAGAAAAGATGAAGAAGTACCATGACCAAAAGATTGAGAAGCGCGATTTTGTGGTTGGGGATTTGGTGCTTTTATTCAACTCTAGGTTGCGCTTGTTTCCGGGCAAACTCAAGTCCAAATGGACTGGCCCATTTTGATCACCCAAGTTTTCCCTCATGGAGCGGTTGAGTTGGAGAATAAGGAGGGTGTAAGGTTCAAGGTGAACGGGCAACGAATCAAAATCTACCTTGGGCATGCTGAAAAGGCGAATGAAGTGATCGAGGCATACCATCTTGATGAAATCTGAGTAATCAAGAGTCCTACGTCGTGCCGCGACGTTAAATCAAGCGCTGATTGGGAGGCAACCCAATATGTATCCTCTAGCCAACAATAGGTTTTTCGTGATTTTATAGGCGTAGTTGCATTATTTCTGTTTTTCTAACTTAATGTCACGTATTAATTTTCTTTAGAAGTGTTGGCTAGAGAGTAAACTAGGGTCCGTGTCTAAAAAGTGTCCAGAAAATACAAAAAGATTAGCTTATTGGGTGTTCAATGTGCAGGGACCAAATCCCCAGAAATCTGCAGAAAATTGGTCTGGTGCACTGATCGACGGACCAATCGACGGACGTCGTCCGTCGAGGACCGTCGGTAGGGTCCGTAGATCCCAGGTTTTTTCTTTAATTTTTCTAAGTTAGGGCACCATCGACGGAGCAGTCGACGGACCGTCGACTGACTTACGGTCCGTCGACGGGGAATCGTCGGTTCCTCGACCCACTAACCCGACCCGACCCGACCGGCTATATATTAAAATTTTAAACTTTTCAGTTACCCACCCTTTCAAATACCCTCCCAACCGTTTCCCTCCCCATTTCCTTCAACTCCCCACTTCCTCTCCCACTAACTCCCATTTCTAATCAGTCATATTCTCCTCTTCCCCAAATCTCCATCAGTTTCCCAAATCCCTTCTCTTCCCCACTCTTCCATCTTCGTCTGTCTTCTGCCCGGTCGGTGTTCGAGGTCGCTATTTGGTGTTTCGTACTTGCAAGAATTCATCCCCTCATTCCCTACACTACAGTATACAGGTATGTCTTTCTGATCTGCTCTATTTACTCTCATCACTTTACATGCTAAATTGCTGGAATATGATAGTGGGTCTTGAATTTGGGACACCGTTGCATGCTTAAAATCTTCAAACTGAATTCATAGTACCTTAGATCAATTAAAGTGAATGGGATGGGGGTGTATTGTCTGATAATTGCTGTGTTTTGAGTGTTGTTGTTTCCGACGTAGGGTTTGATAGTCTGTGTGAATCTATGTTTAAAACTACGATAATTCAAGCCCTAGGAATGATGAAATGCTTTGTTATATGCTAGAGGAACTTAATGTTCCTTAGATTGCCCTGAATTTTATTCTTTGGGGGAAACAATGGCTGCCAAAATTTTGTCCCTGAAAGCCAGAACGAGACCCCGTCGATGGACCGTGTTCAATCGATGGACATCGTTGGGGTCCGTCAACAACATCTCCCTGATTTGTCTAAATGTCTACCCACGGGGGTAGACAACGGTCGTCAACTGGTCGACGGACCGTCCTGCATGACGTAGACTCTAACAGAACCCTTATTTTCTGAAGTTCCTGCGAATTTTCTAAGGTTCTAATAACGGACCCCACTAACGGACCGTCATTTATTTGACGGTCCGTCCTGAGGTCCGTCATCTCTATCAGAACCTTTGTTCTGAAACTTTACACAAGAAATTTTCTAAGTGTCCACCGACGTACCCTCACTAACGGACCGTCGGTCCGTCGACGGACCGTCGTTGGGTCCGTCAGGTCAGTTCTGCAGTTTGCATCTCCACTCTGTTTGTGTTCCCCTTCTGTGTTTGATTCTTTTGAGTTGTTGTATGCTTCTACTGGTACTAATAACCCCTCCTTGCAGGTACACATGGCACCCAAGCAAGACNAATACCGGCGTTTTATAATATGTTGAAACAGTTTTCCATCAATGTTCCTTTGTAGAAGCTCTTGGAACAATGCCCGGTTATGCCAAGTTCATGAAAGATATGGTACGAAGAAGAGATCGGTTAGTTTTGAGGATGATGATAATGCACACTGTAGTGCTATTGCTACAAGGTCTCTAGTGCAAAAGAAAGAAGATCCGGGTGCTTTCACTATTCATGTACAATCGGGCTGTTACACTTCGCTAAAGCATTATGTGATCTTGGGGCAAGCATAAATCTCATGCTCTATCCATCTACAAAAAGTTGGGTTTGGGTGATCCAAAGCCCACTGCGATGCGGCTACTGATGGCCGATCGAACAGTGAAGAGGCCTATTGGGATACTCCACGATGTGTTAGTGAAGGTGGAGTCATTCATATTTCGGCCGATTTTGTGATTCTTGACTGTGAGGTGGATTTTGAGGTGCCTATTATTCTTGGGAGGCCATTTCTTGCTACGGTCGCGCCTTGGTCGACATGGAGAAAGGGCAGATGAAGTTTCGGTTAAACAATGAAGAAGTGACTTTCAATATTTGTAGGTCCATGAGGCAGAGTGGTGAGCTCCAATCGGTATCTGCGATATCCTACAGAGTTGAGAGTTCGTCAGAGGTCCAAATAGAAGAACGTCTTGGTGTTGAGGCACTAGCAGCAGTGATTATGAACTTTGAGAGTGATGGTATTGCAGAGTATGGGTCATTGGTTGCGGCACTTGATCGAGGTGATGTTCGGTTCAAACCAAGAAATTGGAGTTAGATATGATGCATCGCGAGTCTCCCCTGCGAAACCATCTATTGAGGAGGCTCCAAAATTAGAGCTTAAGGCTCTACCACCTCATCTGAGGTATGTATTCTTGGGGAAAGATGACACTTTGCCGGTAATTATTTCGTCAGATTTGAAGGTGCAACAAGTAGAGTGTTTGGTTGAAGTGTTGAAGTTCAAGAGAGCTATTGGTGGACTATTGCGGATATTATTGGGATCCCTCCCGGTATTTGTTCACATAAAATCCAACTCATGCCCGATCATAAGCCAAGTATTGAGCACCAGAGACGTTTAAATCCACCTATGCAAGAGGTAGTGAAGAAGGAAATTATTAAGTGGTTGGATGCCGGAGTCATATATCCGATCGCTGATAGTAGTTGGGTATGCCTGTTCAGTGTGTGCCCAAGAAAGGGGGAATGACTGTGGTCCCAATGAGAAAAATGAGCTTGTTCGATGAGGCGATGACCGGATGGAGAGTGTGTATGGATTACCGTAAACTAAAGCATGGACTGAAAAAGACCATTTTCCTATGCCCTTCATTGATCAGATGTTGAATAGACTTGAAGGCAAATGGTGGTACTGTTTTCTTGATGGCTATTCGGGTTACAATCAAATCTCTATTGCACCGGAAGATCAAGAGAAAACCACTTTTACTTGCCCTTATGGAACTTTCGCGTTCAAGAGGATGCCCTTTGGGTTGTGTAATGCACCAGCTACCTTTCAGAGATGTATGATGTCCATATTTTCCGATATGGTGTAGGACACCATTAAGGTATTCATGGATGATTTTTCTGTTGTTGGTGATTCGTTTGATCACTGTTTGAGTCACTTGTCTGAGGTTCTCAAAAGATGTGAAGAGTGCAACCTTGTGCTAAATTGGGAAAAATGTCACTTTATGATGAAAGAGGGTATTGTATTGGGCCACCGCATCTCAGAGAAGGGTATAGAGGTTGATCGAGCTAAAGTCGAGGTTATAGAGAGACTTCCTCCACCCATTTCTGTAAAAGGTGTGAGGAGTTTCCTTGGGCATGCAGGTTTCTACCGGAGGTTTATCAAAGATTTCTCAAAAATTGCACATCCTCTGTGCAAGCTGCTTGAGAAAGATTGCAAATTTTATTTTGATGAATCTTGTCTGAAGGCATATGGAGAGTTGAAAGAGAAGTTGGTATCTGCGCCTATCATTATTTCTCCGGATTGGAGCAAGCCATTTGAGGTGATGTGTGATGCTAGTGGGGTTGCACTTGGCGTGGTATTGGGACAAAGAAGGGATAAAATCCTTCACCCCATTTATTATTCTAGTAAAGCCCTTAATGAAGCCCAAAAGAACTACACCGTAACTGAACAAGAGCTCCTTGCGGTGGTCTTTGCTTTTGAGAAATTTCGCTCCTATTTGCTTGGCACTAGAGTTATAGTGCATACTGATCATTCTGCCTTGAGATATTTGATGGCAAAGAAGGATGCGAAACTGAGGTTGATTCTTTGGGTTTTACTATTGCAAGAATTTGACTTTGAAGTGAAAGATAGAAAAGGGACCGAAAATCAAGTGGCCGATCACTTTTCCCGATTAGAAGATGAAGCAATGTGAGAGTTAGGTGAAAAATCTGAAATTGACGATACTTTCCTTGATGAGCATGTATTGGCTGCTTCTCAAGACTTGATTCCATGGTTCACAGATTTTGCAAATTACTTGGCTAGTGATATCGTCCCATCGGACTTGTCCTTTCATCAAAGGAAAAAGTTCATACATGATGTGAAAAAGTTCTTTTGGGATGAGCCATATCTTTATAGGAGTTGTGTCGATGGGCTTGTTCAGCGTTGTGTACCGGAAGTTGAGATGTTGAGAGTTTTGGAGGCATATTACTCCTCGCCTGTGGGTGGGTATCATAGTGGTATCCGGACAACCCATAAAATCTTGCAATGTGGCTACTATTGGCCAACCATCCACCAAGATGCACATGTGTTCGCCAAGGCATGTGATAGGTGCCAAAGAGATGGTGGTATTTCTAGAAGGCAAGAGCTCCCTTTAAATCCCATTCTTGTGATCGAATTGTTTGATGTGTTGGGCATTGACTTTATGGTCCCTTTTGAGAGTTCTCATGGGATGAAGTACATTCTTGTGGCGGTTGATTATGTGTCGAAATGGGTGGAAGCTATAGCACTTGCAAATAATGAAGGGAAGAGTGTCACCGCGTTCTTGAAAAAGAACATATTTTCCAGATTTGGCACCCCAAGGGCCATTATTAGTGATGGGGGATCCCACTTTTGCAACAAGTTGTTCAATGGATTGTTGGAGAAATATGGGGTTCGCCACAATGTGGCCACGCCATACCATCCTCAGACTAGTGGGCAAGTTGAGGAGTTAAACAGAGAAATCAAGCAGATTCTGTCAAAAACGGTGAATGCGAATAGAACGGATTGGTCAAGCAGACTTGATGATGCTCTTTGGGCCTACCGGACAGCATACAAGACCCCCATAGGTATGTCCCCATACCAACTTGTATATGGAAAAGCTTGTCACTTGCCGGTTGAGTTAGAGCATAAGGCCATGTGGTCAATGTAGAAACTGAAAATGGATTGGAATGAGGCTGTGGAACAAAGGTTAAATGGGTTGAATGAGCTTGATGAATTTCTCTTAAAGGCATATGAAAGTTCAGCCCTCTACAAAGAAAAGATGAAGAAGTACCATGACCAAAAGATTGAGAAGCGCGATTTTGTGGTTGGGGATTTGGTGCTTTTATTCAACTCTAGGTTGCGCTTATTTCCGGGCAAACTCAAGTCCAAATGGACTGGCCCATTTTAATCACCCAAGTTTTTCCTCATGGAGCGGTTGAGTTGGAGAATAAGGAGGGCGTAAGGTTCAAGGTGAATGGCCAACGAATCAAAATCTACCTTGGGCATGCTGAAAAGGCGAATGAAGTGATCGAGGCATACCATCTTGATGAAATCTGAGTAATCAAGAGTCCTACGTCGTGCTGCGACGTTAAATCAAGCGCTGATTGGGAGGCAACCCAATATGTATCCTCTAGCCAACAATAGGTTTTTTGTGATTTTATAGGCGTAATTGCATTATTTCTGTTTTTCTAACTTAATGTCACGTATTAATTTTCTTTAGAAGTGTTGGATAGAGAGCAAATTAGGGTCCGTGTCTAAAAAGTGTCCAGAAAATACAAAAAGATTAGCTTATTGGGTGTTCAATGTGCAGGTACCAAATCCCCAAAAATCTGCAGAAAATTGGTTTGGTGCACTGATCGACGGGCCAATCGACGGATCGTCGTCCGGTCGATGGACCATCGGTAGGGTCCGTAGATCCCAGGTTTGTTTCTTTAATTTTTCTAAGTTAGGGCACCATCGACGTAGCAGTCGACGGACCGTCGACTAACTTACGGTCCGTCGATGGGGAATCATCGGTTCCTCTGACCCACTAACCCGACCCGACCCGACCGGCTATATATTAAAATTTTAAACTTTTCAGTTACCCACCCTTTCAAATACCCTCCCCAGACCGTTTCCCTCCCCATTTACCTTCAACTCCCCCACTTCCTCTCCCACTAACTCCCATTTCTAATCAGTCATATTCTCCTCTTCCCCAAATCTCCATCAGTTTCCCAAATCCCTTCTCTTCCCCACTCTTCCATCTTCGTCTGTCTTCTGCCCGGTCGGTGTTCGAGGTCGCTATTTGGTGTTTCGTACTTGCAAGAATTCATCCCCTCATTCCCTACACTACAGTATACATGTATGTCTTTCTGATCTTCTCTATTTACTCTCATCACTTTACATGCTAAATTGCTGGAATATGATAGTGGGTCTTGAATTTGGGACACCGTTGCATGCTTAAAATCTTCAAACTGAATTCATAGTACCTTAGATCAATTAAAGTGAATGGGATGGGGGTGTATTGTCTGATAATTGCTGTGTTTTGAGTGTTGTTGTTTCCGACGTGGGTTTGATAGTCTGTGTGAATCTATGTTTAAAACTACGATAATTCAAGCCCTAGGAATGATGAAATGCTTTGTTATATGCTAGAGGAACTTAATGTTCCTTAGATTGCCCTGATTTTATTCTTTGGGGGAAACAATGGCTGCCAAAATTTTGTCCCCGAAAGCCAGAACGAGACCCCGTCGATGGACCGTTGTTCAATCGATGGAACATCGTTGGGGTCCGTCAACAACATCTCCCGTGATTAGTCTAAATGTCTACCCACGGGGGTAGACAACGGTCTGTCAACTGGTCGACGGACCGTCCTGCATGACTGTAGACTCTAACAGAACCCTTATTTCTGAAGTTCCTCCGAATTTTTCTAAGGTTCTAATGACGGAACCCCACTAACGGACCGTCATTTATTTGACGGTCCGTCCTGTAGGTCCGTCATCTCTATCAGAACCTTTGTTCTGAAACTTTACACAATAAATTTTCTAAGTGTCCACCGACGTACCCTCACTAACGGACCGTCGGTCCGTCGACGGACCGTCGTTGAGGTCCGTCAGTCAGTTCTGCAGTTCTGCATCTCCACTCTGTTTGTGTTCCCCCTTCTGTGTTTGATTCTTTTGAGTTGTTGTATGCTTCTACTGGTACTAATAACCCCTCCTTGCAGGTACACATGGCACCCAAGCAAGACCTAGTCTACTCTTGAGGGCGTTCCAAGTCTGTCGCCCCTTCCCACCGGTTGGTGATTGGGTCGTCCGACGATGAACGTGACCCCGAATACGTGCCCCCAGGCACCCAGACACCATCACATGCTGCTAGGACCTCTCGGGGCACGCCCAAGAGGGTGGCGTCCGACGTAGTCACTGCCTTCCAGTCTGATGAGGAACGCACACTGACCGGCACACCGTCTGGGTCTGATGAAGTTTCTGAGGGAGCGTCTGGCTCTGAGGAGGCTTTCGGGTCTGAGGAAGCTTCATCTTCACATGGGGCCACTGCTCCAGCTACATCGGTCCATTCTGCCTCGTCTGAGGAGGCTGATAGTGTGGATTCTACTCCAGCACCTCTGAGCGACGTCTCCGCTCCGGTGGCTGATCATCCCAACCGGTGGTGTGTTGAGGGCCAATATCAGATTTACAGGGATGCAAAGCTGCTCAACAATAAGGGGGTCATGACTAGGACTCTGACAGTCGAGCGGCAAGTTCTTACCGGGAGTCTTCCCACGATGCCAGCCATACATGATATTTTCACCAGCCATCGGCTATACTGGACGGCTAGGAGTCTGGGCCGTTACAGCGAGGAGATAGTGCAAGAGTTCTACGCCGCTGATGTGGAAACTCTCAGGGATAGTTTGTACAAGCGGGCTAACCCCGCCAAACACGCACCACTCGAGCATGTTCATGTCCGTGGCAAGCGAGTGGATATCTATTTGCCCGCCATTCGCAGATTCCTATATGGTGCTAACATTGATGCCACCAGGGCCCCCCTCACTCCCGAGTTTGACTATAGGTGGAAGCTGATAAAGGACGGTCGTTTCCAGCGCGAGAGAGTGCTGAGAGAGACCACCAAGAGGTGGATAGCCCAGAACATCTCTGTGGATGGCGAGGGTGCTGATTGGGTGCCGAAGTCCAAAGAAGGAATAAAGAAGGCCAACCTCACATTCACGGAAAAATTCTTATGGCTCTTGGTCCGTCATTGCCTCTCCCCCTCTGCTGCTGATAATATTGTCACATGGGATCGAGCAGTGCTGATCGCTGCCATAGTTGCTAGGTTCGAGGTGGACTTCGCGTGGTTGTTGCAGGCGGTCATTCATGAGAGGGCCTTTAAGGCCACCTCTACTTACCCCTTCCCTTGCATGATATTTGAGTTGTGTAGGTCTGCTGGAGTGCCCGTGTGGCACATTGATGTGCTCAAGACCCTGACTGGCCAGGTTGATATCGATCTCATCCGGGATGAGGCCAATGAGTTGGCTCCCAACAGAGGGCCCCGTGCAGAGGTGAAGCCGATAGGTGAGAACCTGGCAGCCACGGTAGAGCAGACCCAAGGGGCTAATCCGGCTACATCAGAGCCTACCGACACCACCCCGTTTGAGTCTATCCCGGGTACTAGCACCGCTCTGAGCTCCTCCCGCTCCACCCCATCTGCAGCACTGGTCCTGATCGCTAGGATCCAAAATTAGAGGCCCAAATGGACACACTTCTGCATCATATCCAGCCTTGGATGCAGAAGTCCATTGCTGAGGCAGAGGAGCGGATAGAGAAGAAGATGGCCCAGCGGACTGAGAGACAGATCATGGAGGTCCACCAGCGCCTTGACGCATTTGAGTTCAGGGTTCTTGCTCGTCCAACCCCTACTGTAGATTTGATGACTCTCCAGGCTGCTGTGGTGAGTTTGAGGGCAGATATGGATGCCATTCTGGAGGCCCGGGTGCCCGAGTCTGAGGCCACGTCTGTGGAGCCTGCTGAGGATACGGTGCTGGCTGCTCTTTTCCAGACCACTGTTGTACCGCCGCTTCCACCACGTGAGCATACCAAAAAGCACCGATCTAGAGAGAAGGATGAGACTCGAGCTAAGAAGAGAGCGTCTTGAGTTGAAGTCTGCGAAGAGAGCCTCGCTGATGGATGAGGAGGCCCAACAGATGAGGGCTCAGAAGGTGGCTGCTGGGGCGTCTAGCTCCAAGATTGCTGATGTTGAGAGGAGCACTACTGAGGGTGCTGTTATCGTTGCGGACACTACTGATGGTGTCCCTACTACAGAGGGAGCGGGTTCCGAGAAACCGGACCCGCTAGCTTGTTGATCTTCGGTGCTATGCGCCTCAGGTTTGCTTCACACCACCCTATTTTATATATTTTTTATGCATTGGGGACAATTGCATGCTCTTTTGTAGGGGGTGGGGTAAATGGAAAGTGAGTGCTAGGGTGAAGTCTGAGTAGCCCAACTCACGATCCTCTCTTGGGGTTTTCTTGCCTGTGTTCTTATTCCCCAAGAGATTGTTTACTTTACTGTTGAACCGGCACGTTAGTATCTTGTACATAGTATCGATATGAAATCTGAAGCATAATGGCTAAATAAAATGATATCCTGATTTAAAGAAAATGCTTGCATGATTAGGCATAGTGAATGATGAATGTGTGGCTCTAAGCATGACATAGAGATACACCCCTGCATGACCCTTAATCTTAAGCTCGAACTAAGTGTATGATAATCTAGTAGGGTAATGATGTGTTAAGTGAGTGTGAGAAAGTTGGATAGACCACCGTTGGTACTGAGCTAGAACTTTCCCGGTTAGTCCTGCTAAAAGTAATCTGTAATAGACAATTAGGAAAGGATCATAGGACCTTGTTCAAAATAGTCAATCCTTAGCCTAGATAAAAGAAAACCGAATGAAATTAATCCCTTCTTGATCCAAATGATTTGAGCTTAAAATGAACCTTTGTTTTTCTACCCCAACTTATCTTTTGGGAACAATGTGTTGGACCTGGTCTCTCCTTGGACATGTGCACCTCAGCTTACGCCAAAAGCAGAAGTTGAGGGTGGCTAATGCAGAAAACAACCTTGTCGTGGCCCTGAACCAACCTTGGGTATTGTGTACCTTGAATCATGGCAAAGCCATGAGTTGAGGATGGTTATTATGAGGAATGCTCCGGAAAGTGGGGTTGAAAGAATAAATAGAGAGAAAGAAGAAACTAAAAGTGACTGAAGCAAAGATGAAATCAAGTGAAAAAATTGCAAAATTTGAAAATAAAAAAACAAAAGAAGAGTCACTTACACAAAAGGAGAAAAGCAAGGCAAAAAAATATAAGAAAATCAAGAATAGGGCGGAACAAACGACGAAAAGGTAGGACGCTTAGCCGTTATGACAAGGAGGGAAACAACTCACTAAAATGCATCCAAATGTACCCTACCTAACCCTGAGCCTACGTTACAAGCTAATAAAGTCCTATCGTGATCCTAAGAGTCTAATATGTTGAACTTAAAGCAGTGAAAATAAGGACAAGCCTATGGTGATAAGTATCAATAAGGTGTTAAGTTGTTCTGAGAGTGAGTGTTGAAAAATAATCCTTATACTCAAACTGAAATCACTGTGTGAAAAAGGAGGATATATTTTTTTAAGGACACTAGTTGCAATACTAGAATGTTGGTACTTTGGTGAGAGATAAAAGAGAAAAGGTTTCGGTGCGTGGTGAGTCTGTGTCATAGTCTGATCCACATAAGTGAGCCTAATAGTGATATCATTCATGAATATAATGAAAGTAATCAGGATTGATAGCCAGATGATTGCGAAATCTAAAATAAGGATACTTTTATACAAAGGTGTTGTGGTGAGTCATAGTGCGTCGCTTGGGGACAAACAACGAATTTCAGTTGAGGGTGTTGATGTACCGTGGTTTTACGGTACTTTCAATACTTTTTCCTTAAGTTTAGTGTGGGTCTAAGACCTTTTTGTAGCAGTTTTAATGTATTTTTCTTTATGTTTGCAGGAAAAACTGTCCAGAATAAAAACGCTGAAGATGTGCTGAAAATTGCAGAATAGATGACCTACGGAGCCATCGACGGTCCGTCGACCCATCGATGGTCCATAGGTGGAAACCGTCGCCATATAGATGTTATGCTGCCAAGGAAAGATCGGGGAATTCTGACAAGTGGGGGGCTACGGAAGGGATGATTATCCGTCGTCTCATCGACGGACCGTCGTGGTGATCCTTTGGTGTTAACAAAATGTAGCTTCAGTACCCGATTTGAAAAGATTCTAAGTGTGGATCAACGAAGGCCATCCACGGACTGTCGTCCTATCAACGGACCGTCGTCCTGTCAACGGACCGTCGTCTTGGTTCGTCGATGGTAACAGAGAGTTGGAAAAAAAGGCAGTTGAAAGTAGAGTTGAAGTATGGATCGACAGAGGCGTCGACGATCCGTCGTTGCCTCGATGGTCTGTCGGTCAGGTCGTCAATGCGAGACGCGGTTTTGGACATATTTTCCTTATTTAGGTTTCCCTCTATGTTTAGGATTCTATTATTATAAATAGGACGAAAAACCTCATTTTTGGGGTTAGACTCTTTGGTAATTTTCAGATTTGTATTGTTGGTTGTTGAATTTTGGGTTTGGGAAAATAACTTTTCCGGAATCGATTCTTACAATATTTTGATTAATTCAAGTGATTTTCTGGATTTTCTTCAAACTTGTTAAAGTAAGTACATGAATTCTTGTCTAATTAATATGATTTGTGTAATTATGAACATGGATAACTAAATCCACAACTAGGGTTGTGGGAACCATGTGTAATTAACAAAGTAAAACTAAGCTAAAATAACAATTCTCGAATAGTTTCTTGCATGTATTGATAATTCTTTCGTTTAGAAGTCTTTTTAACGAGTGCACGCATTAGAACTCGCCTTGTTGCTACTTGTCGGACCAAGGAGGTAGATAATAAGAAAAGAATTATCAACGTAAATTTTGTATAAACTATCTAATAGGCTAGTGTCGATTGGTGCAAAGTAATAACTAAGCCATACATCGATTATGATGCTTAATATGAGGTAAAAGGTAAGGTTTAGTAAAGTATACACACGTAGCCGGACCAAGGTGCGGAGTGAAATTCACTAGTTGCCGGACCAAGGAATTAGGGATACATAAGGTTACTGCGTCATGAACCTAATGGGGAACACTTACACCCTAGTTTCTCTCATTACTTGATAAACATCAAACATTTGAACTTGCTACTTGTTTACTTAGAATTAATTAAATAATTTTGTTACACCCCCCCCCACACCTTTTAATTGTTTGTTTTTGGAAAAGACTTGATTAAAATAGAAGTAATCGTAGATTAAAGTTAAGTCTGAACCATTTTCCTCGTGGGATCGATCCCAACCTAACATTTGGGTTCTTTACTTGATACGACCACTTATACTTCTTTAGGGAAGTGTAATTTGAGCGTATCACTCATTGATCGCTAGACACAAGTGGTATAAAACACATGCTACAATGTATACACCTTAAATTGGTGTATGTGTCTCATTATTTCAATTATTCAACATTGTACAAACCTTTGTCTAATCACATCTAGATGTTTAACCCTAGTTTCTCTCTGTGATGATCCTTAAACTCATTTCTTGGAGAAACTTTTGTCTTGATCACAAAACAAGTCATAAATTGGTGGTGAAACTCATCTCTTAACGTTCCCCGACGTAAGAGGCGATCGGTCATGTGAGAGAGCCAATCTCGCGACTTATTCAACACATTATATATTACAAATTATCACATGCATACTACATTTGAATATAAATTCAATAGTTTACTATGGAAGAGAATATTATAACAATTTCATATTACAACACTGAAATATCATTATACTCTACGTAAACCTAGAGCCTTAACATGTTTTTCAAACAAGTATTTTGAGATGGCCTTCGTAAAAGGATTAGCTATCATTTCACATGTAGGAATGTATTGCAAAGTTATTTCTCCATATTCCACTATGTTTCTCATAAAGTTATACTTGATATTGATGTGTTTGGTCTTGCTGTGATACTAGGATCCTTTGTGTACGCGATAGTCGCTTGACTATCACAATATAGAATCATGGGACCTTTATAATTCTTAGCATTACTCAAATGCTCAAAGTATCTCTTTAACCAAACAACTTCTTGTACGGCAGACACACAAGCCACAAACTCATATTCATGGTTGAAAGAGTTGTGCAAGTTTTCTTTATACTTTTCAATAAAATAGCACCACCGTGTAGTAAGAAAGCATAACTGGATGTTGATCAGCATCTTTATAATTTCTTATGAATAAATCAAATCCACTATAACACAATGTATGATTTGCAGGTCCCTTCAGGTATCAGAATATTCTCTTTACTGCTTTCCAATGATGTTTTCTAGGATTGAATTTGTAACACCTCTAAAACTACTTTGGTGAAACTAGAGCCTAAAACTTGTGTCGTGATGTTTTTAAGTCCTAAAAAGGATTATTATGATGTTTATAGGAAGTTTCTAAAGTTTTGTGAAGTTTGGAGGTCAAACGTCTTGGAACGTCCATGACGTTCGATACGTTTGCCTTGAAACGTGCTTGTGTGCCTTAGTATGTTTCGTCAAGTTTTACGTGTGCCTTAGTATGTTCGTTATGGATGAATGAAAACGTGTACTACTATATTCAGGTTGGAAACGTTTTCCCCAAGGACCAACCAAGGTGTCCTTGAGGAGTACCCAACTCAAGAGCCAAGAGCTGTGAAAACCATCCCCAAACGATGGAGGCAATCGACGCCCTGTAGGCTGGTCGACACCCCGTCGATGGAGGAGTAGGTTGACACTTAGTGTCAAAAGCCTAATATACCAAATGTGAGGCTCTGACCCAATCAAAGACTTGCCAGTACAGCTCGTTGATGGGTCGACGCCCCGTCAATGGGGAGCCGTCGATGGGCCTGCAAATTTATGCAGTGTCTCGTCCAAGGATAGGGGCATTTGGGTAATTCACCTAGCATTCTAATATTAGTTGGACGACTTATTAAAATTAGTTTCGGTATTTTAAGTGGGTTTATAAGTCTTAAACACTTAGATGAATTCATTATTTCAAAATAAAAACCCAAAACCTCTAAAGAACTCTCTAGAACACCATTGGAGCTTAAAGGGAGATTAAAGCTTGAAGCTTGGTTTCTCCATCAATTCTTATCAATTTTAGGGGTCTAGCATCAATTAAGGTATGGTTTTCATCCTTGAATCTCTTTTCTTCAAGGAGCCAATCTTCAAAGTGATTTCCAAAGTCTTTTAAAAGATGAAATTGTCCTATTTTGATATCTAGGCATGGGTTCTTGCATAAAACGTTTTGAATCAATGTATTATATTTGAATTGGTGTTAATTTGATGATTTTAGACTAAAAACTTTATGAATCCATGCAATTCATGAAACCCTAGTTTTGACTATTTTATGGGTGATTTGATTATGTCTCTATATTATTGAATTCTTGTGTTGTTTGATTATGACTATTGCATTATGAATGAATCATGCTAGAATATTAAGTAGGATGTCCTAATTTGATAAATTTATGTTGTATTATCTTGAATTAATTGTATATTGAGATTATTGGATTGAATTGGTGACTATGGCTATTGTTAAGAGCCTTTGTATATTGAGTTGGTTGAATTGTCTATGGATTGAATTTGTGAGATTGGAGTGGTGGTATGTTGACCTAAATTTATCTATATTGTGTAGTATAGGTCATAGATAATGATGATGTTTGGTATGGTCGACTTATGGTGGCGGTGCTTATGTGCTATACTTGTGAATAATGTGGTCTCGTCGTCATTACTTTCTGAATTGTGAAACAATGTGGCCTCGTCTGCATTACTTTATGAATTTTGTCTTTATCATGTTATAACTTTAATATGTGAGTATTATAAGGTCTTGATGACTTAGGTGTATATGTGGAGTCAAAGCGTGAATTCTTCTAGTTGATGATATGTGTCTCTAGTAGACTATAGTGAAGTCATTATGTGTTGCTTGATGTTGAAGTATGATGCTTCTTGGTGGATTATATGAAACTTGTGATAACTTAGATTGATGATACTATAGTAGTGAATAGGGTAACTTATTGTTTACACTAGTTGTTACTAGGTGTCTCTTGAATGATATGTTATATGTGGCATAGTGGAGTATGAGTGTGTCTTGTTTTGGTAGACTTGTGTCCCTTACTTGATACATGTACAATATGAATATGACTTCTTGACTTAGTATGATAAAGCTTCTTAGTCTTTATGTGTGATTAACATGTGACCTTCAACATAGTTAAGAAGGTCCTTTATGTGGAACATTCATCCTTGATGGAAGGTTATGATATCCTTGAAGTTTAAAGTCGTAATAGTATCCTTCTTGTGTGAATGGTGGACTTACGGTTGGTTGGGTGGAACGGCATGAAATCATCCTTAGGAAAGTCATTGAGCTTTCCTCTTGGACATTGTAGGTAGCCTTAGTGGACCCTCTTTTGTAAGGTGTAATGTGATTGGATTGTAAACTAGATATTGAACCCCTTCATATTCTCCTTTATTGAAATATTCTACGATAACAAAGGCTAGCACCGAGTGAGTATGCTTGGGAAGTTTCTCTAGTTAAGATGACATTAGAGAACAAAGGAACCCTCTATATTCATTAACCATGTGCCTACATGGGAGTGTCCTAGTTCAACCATTGGAAAGTAGAACACCCTCCATCAGAGTAGGTTTATGACTCAGGATTCCATGCATAGCTAATATGGTCTATGTCGGTTTTTGCCTATTCTCATTATATGGGATATGTACTAGTGTTGGAGAAGTTCTATGAAGTTTAGGTAGTGGTATGGGATGCTATCTAGACATTGCACGATTAGGCTTTGAAGATGTTAGTGTGTGAGTCCCTAGGTTTTCTCCAAGACCATTATTTGAATGTCCTTAAGTTTAAATGTCTCTTAATGAACTAATGAAGATAATGACTTAAGTTAGAAAGCATGTTATTGAATAAGTACTTATCTAGAGTAGCTTTAAGGATTGCCTAGTTAAGGTATGGAGGGGGCATAGGAATGGTCTCTTCATGTTTTACCTAGGGAAGTCTTAAGAATAACTCTAGATGGGATAGTTGAATAATGAAATGGGAATAACCTTATCTTAGGTATTCTAAAGGATCTCTTAGGAATGTGTGAAGGGATTGTATGGGCGGTCGTTTCATAACTCACTCAAGTGAGCCTTAGAATCACCTTTGGTAGGAGGATCTCCTGTGTTTCGATATATTCTTGAAGCTATGATATGTGAGTTATATGTGAAGTTCACTGTGAAGTTACTGTAATTTGATATAAATTATATATGACTTGGAATGTGTTCTAAATATGATGTTTGGTGTTTAAATGTGATTCTTATACTTTTAATATGAACTTTTAATCAAAAAGAGCATGTTTCTCATAAATGTTCGTTTCTCATGATATTATGCATTATGCCATATTTAGTACATGCATAGTACTAATTCCATACATTTTTTCTATACATAAAGGTGTAAGTGGAAGGTGAGACGCGTCTTGAAGCAAAGCTTGGAAACTAGGAGTCTTTCAAGCAAAGTTGGGGTATGTCCTCACTGATTCGAGGACATTACTATCTTTAGACTTCTTTTATTCAAAGTATTGTAATAGACTAAGTATTTCTATATTTTGATTGTATGGGCCGTGTCTCAAGTATTCTTGAGTCTAAGATTGGCATATGTTGAGACTTAGTATTTCCTATGGTTTTATATGAAAAATGTTTTGAGATATTGTTCGTGTGAAAAGTTGTAATTCCACACTACTTTTCGTACATGTATGCAATGAATGATGTCTACGAGATTGTACAAGACCTCCGAGAGGTCAAGTACGCCATGTTACAATCCGAGAACACCATTTCTCCTAGGGTGTACTCTCGGGGTGTGACAAAATTGATACCTGCTAACCAGACTCACGACATAACAAATGTCTGGGAGAGTACACATCATAGCATACATCAAACTTCTGACAACACTAGAATAAGGAACTCGATACATGTCTTCCTTATTTTTTTTCCCCGTCTTTGGAAATATTTCAAGGCTTACAGTTTCACCCCTAGCTACAGGAGTATCCATGGATTTGCAACTATTCATTCGAAAACGTTCCAATATTTTCTTTATATAAGTTTTTTGAGATAAACTCAAAAATTTTGTCGAACAATCTCTTTGGATCTTAACATCCAATATATAATCTTCTTCACCCATATCTTTCATGTCAAATGATTTTTAAAGGCATGACTTGAATGTTTTTACATACTTCAAAATATTTCCATCTAATAAAATATAATCTATGTAAATAGAAAGAATTAGAAAATTTCCATTTGACTTTTTCGCATAGATTTTCATACTTTCTTTTCTTGACCTTTAATGATGAAACCTACTGGTTGTTCCATGTCGAATTTCTCGTTTAATTCTCCATTGAGAAAAACAGTCTTCACATCTATTTGGTGTAATTCTAGATCTAAACGTGCAACAATAGCCAAAAGTAATCGTATGGAAGTAAACTTCACAACCAGTGAAAAGGTTCCCTCATAATCTATTCCAACTTCTTGAGTAAAACATTTTTGCCACTAATCGTGCTTTGTGTCTTTCTATTGACCCATCCGATCTGCGTTTAATTTTGAGAATCCATTTATTCCCAATAGAAGGTTAACTTTATCCTAGACTTTATTGTTTGTTATGGAGTCTAATTATTCTTTCGTCACTTTTAACTATTCATCCCTTGAAAGAATTGATGGGTCCTTAGTTACATAATTAGGTTCATCCAATTCTGTAGGATATACCACAAAAACATAATCCTACATCTTATAAGATCGTTTAGGTACACCTTTTCTTGTACCCTTACGTATTTGAAGTTCAGATTCATCTATACGATTTTGAGATTCATAACTCTCACTCTGACCATGAATCATTTCTTGATCCATTGAATTATCAAGTATACTTTGACAACATTACCTGATCTTTAGAAATAAACATTTCGTTTAGAGGCTCAACTTCACCTATTTCAGCAATTTTAGGAAAATCATTTTCCAAAAATCTGATATCTCATGATACAAATCAAGTAATACTTCCACCATTCAGTTCATCGATGAAAACATATACTTTAAAACGTTAAAAGTACCTTATAACGATACATTTCTTTCCTTTTGGACTTGGTTTACAAAACTCACCAAAGCGGTCTTTAATAGATGCCGCACAATTCCACAGTCGTAGATCATTTAGGTTTGTTTTACGACCAACCCAAAGTTCATAAGGAGTGAAAGACACTGACTTAGAAGACCCTTTGTTCAATATGTAAGCCGCAATCAATAATGCATCTCCCTAGAAAGAGAGACAAATATGCCTGCGCCATCATTTATCTTGTCATTTCCAATAATGTTTTATTCCTTCTTTCAGCTACACCATTTTTTTGAGGTGTATAAGGAGTAGTTAACTTCTGATAATACCCTTTTCAGTACATAATTCTTAAAATTGTTTTGACAAATATTCATGTCCTCGATCGGTTGTTAAAACCTTTATTCTTCTATCTAACTAATTTTCAACTTCATTCATATGTCTTTTAAAGTACTCAAGTGCTTCAGATTTATGAACAATCAAATCGACTAGCCGAGCAGGTGAAATCATCAATAAAATAATGAAGTATGCAACATCATACCTTTTGTTGACATTCATTGGACCACAAATATTAGAATGGATTAGTTGAAGTGGAAACTCAGCTCTCTTAGCCTTTCCAAATGGTTTACGCGTAATCTTTCCATCAAGACAATTTTCACAAGCTGACATTTCAATTTTGGTGAAAGAACCTAAAGCTCTTCTGTTTCCAACCTATTCATTCGATCTTTTCTATGTGACCTAATCTTGTATGCCATGTAATAACATCAACATCATTGTTACTTGAATAACATGTCATTACACAACGGTCAACATAATAATCATAAGTTGACGGATTACAATCTAATGCGATAAAATGGTCATGAAAAAATCCAAAACCATATAAACATTATCTAGAGTTATTCTAACAGCATTACGACTAAAAAAACAAATGAAAACCAACGTCTAAAAGAACAGACACAATACTAAGTTTCGTCGAATCTCTAATGAATATAGGACATCATGCAACATTAAAAAACGGCAACCATGCAACTCTACTTTGCAAGTTTCTACCCCTTTGACTTCTAGTTTCGCATTATTTCCCATATAGATCCACCTTGATTTAGATGAAACTCGACAAAACTTCACAAACGTTTCTCGATATCGATTCACGTGGTCGATGGATCCTGAGTCTACAATCCATATAGGATAAGATTCACTGAGTAAAGGAGTGATCGAAACATATGTTTCACTTTGAGATGTATTTAGAAATGCTACCTTTTGCGGATCATTGCATTACGAGCGAAATACCCCAACATTTGACAATTATAGCACTTCATTTTGCTCTTGTCTCTCTTCTTGAAAAACCCATTTTCCTTTCTTGGAATTTGAACTTCTTTTATAGAGGGTCCTTTTCCAGTCTTTTTGTCGTTCTCATTTCTTTTCCATTTTTTCTTAAGCTTTAAGGCTGAAGATTTTGTACCACTTCACTCTATCACAAAGGCATTAGATGTAGCTTCAACAGCACCAAAATGCTCATCTTCAAGTTCAACATGGCATACTAATAAAGATTCGAATCGGGGAAGAAAACAATTGAAATAAAAAACAGAATTAAACAACACAAAAGTAGATCGATTAGAAATAAGAGATGAGAAAAAAGAAAAAAAAGGCTAATTTATTAAACAATTAACCAAGGAAGAAGAGAAACTTGAATTCGAAAAAGAAACAACTCAAATTGAAAACCAAAAATGAGCAATCTCAAGTGAAATCAAGGTTAAGAAGTTCTAAATCAACAATGACAATTCACCCATCAATAATCTAGATTAAGCTACACTAAGCTAAGCTAACCTAAAGGGATTCCACCCTTAAACTACACTCTTGAAAGAGTTTGTTCATTTAACATTCAAATTCCATGTAGTCTTTATCTTCCAAAATAAAAGAAACTACTATTTATACTAATAAAATAAAGAAGACACTTCTTTGACAATTTTATCCTTAATGAGGTAAGGGCCTTGTTTGGTTGTCTTCTTTGTGAATTCTTGAAAATTATGAGATGACCATTTGCACAAATGGTCTCTTTCTTCTTTCTCTTAACTTAGATGAATATTCCACATATTGTACTTTTTGATTTTATTGCAAATGGTCTCTTTCTTCTTTCTCTTAACTTAGATGAACATTCCACACATTGTACTTCTTGATTTTATGTCCATTAAGCTTCTCTAAATCTTTTATTCGATCCATGTTATCCATGTTGTTATCATCCTCCCCTTCTTGAAAAGGATTCGTCCTCGAATCCAAACCTTGCAAAGCCATAAAAAAGGACAAACAACAAATATTTCCTCATAGAATGAGGGTAAGTACAATGGTTAGCACAAAAAGCATTACACCAAGGAGACTCAATCTCAAGGAAGAACCAAGTATCTAATATTATCATGACTATTAAACCCGTAGGTAAAGAACAAGGAAATGGTTTATTCCTCATATCAAGAGGATAATACCACCCAAAATATGACATTAGTACAAGCTCAAACACTCCCAAATGCTCACCGGGGTCAAAATGATAATAGGTCCACATAATGGGGTCATAAAAACAAATATAGACCTCAATGATACCCCGACCGAAATGTAATGCCCATTTAAGACAAATATGTGTCTCATCATATGCAAAGAGATAGTAGAGAAATTTTGCATGCACATAACGGTCATCTAAGGTGTTCCTACATTCATGATCTTAACTAGGTTTAAGGATCATAACACTCATCACATCAAAAGATGGAACACACAAATACATCATGAAGAATTTAAGAGAAACTTTCCCTTCTCCTAACAAATAACTCCTTCCCCCATAAAAGGCACAATCAACAAGATCATGCGCAAATAGATAGTAAAGAAAGGGGGTTAGAAAACTACCCTTCCCCGTGCACCACCTAGGCACCTCAAGTGGATTGTAAACCCTCAAGAAGAACATTCCATCACAGGGAAAGGTGTCACATAAATGAACTTCAATAAAGGTGTTCCCAACTTTAGCCTACACTTTATATACTAAAGAATCACAACTCATATTAAGAATCGAATCACATAAGGAAGAAGTAAAAATTAACACAGAAGCACTCCCTTTCATCTTAACACTACCCTCGCCAATAAATGTACTATCCTCTTCAGAAAGAGATTTCCATCCTTGGAAAGTATGTCATCATACCATAGGGGATTGTCAAACAATTGATAGCCTCCAAGAGTGGCTACACTTCCAACACTAGGTTGACACAAATTGATCTTTCTAGAAGAATCAACTTGGTCATCAATAAGATCAACTAGTGTAGCATCACTTTCATCGCATGACAATGTACCCTCATGCAGCGACAACTTACCTTGCTAAAGCAGGATCGACGAGGAAGAATCTGAATTTTGAGAAATCCTTATTTTTCTATCTTTCCAAATATGACCAATAGGTCGTAAATTACCCTAGAAACCCCAGAAAAGTTATTTCAAGTTAGGGTAAGAAGATGAGGGAGATTTCTAGCATAAGGATAACGGAATCTTGCGAGATCTTTGCAAAACTCATTGTAGCAAATCCGAAAAAGCTGAAAACGAAATCAAACTTTGTACAAATTGATTGGCACACATGTAGGTTAGGTTTTATGCATTGAGTAGTTGTAAATCCATGCTTACAATGTAATATATGAATTCAACAATACAAGGTATGTGTAGGCAAATGATTTATTTTAGGATTTGGTTTTGAAACTTTCGGTTTGCAAATAAAGTGCAATTTCTGGATTTACTACTCTTATTACGCAAGTTCATGATTTCTTCATCTATCAACATGAATTGTGTTCTTTCTAATATATGTAACTAAATCCACAACTAGGGTTGTGGGAACCATGGGTGATTAACAAAGTATGAATAGTAATTAAGCAATTCTTGAATAGTGTTTTTGCATGCATTGACGATTCTTTCATTTAGTAGTCTTTTTAATGAGTGCACGCGTTAGAGAACTCACCTTGTTTCTACTTGTCGGACCAAGGAGGTAGTTATTAAAGAAAAGAATTATCAACATAGATTTAGTGTGATACTATATAATAGTCTATTGTCATTGGTTCGAGGTGAAAATTAAGTCATACATCGATGTGATGTCTAATATGAGGTAATGGTAAGGGTTAGTAAATTATACACACATAGACGTACCAAGGTGCGAGGTGAAATTCTCTAGATGCTGGACCAAAGATGTAGAGATACATAACTTATCATTTTGCATGTAATACACTAGAAAAGCTTTACTATTACTAGGAATACCACATTATGAACTTGTGGGGAACACACACCCTAGTTATTTTATCATCTTGACAATAACCAAAGTCAACTTTTTTTCACTTGCTAATCACATAATTGAAGGAATTTGTTTCACAACCCCCCCTTTTACTTAATTGTTTCATAAATATCTTGACTAAAAAGATATGGTCACAGGTTAAAGTTAAGTCTGAACCATATCCCTTTTGGGATCGACCTCAACCTACTAGTTGGGTTCTTTACTTGATAAGGAGTGCTTATGCTTCTTTAGGGAGGTGTAATTTGAGCATATCAATTATGATTGGATATTATTAGAATTGTGCTTAGATTGTAACTTATTGTTGATATATATTATTATCTGTACCTATTCTATGATGAATTGTTGGAGACTTGAGTAATGGTAATCATGGATTGGGTGAAGGGTAAGTTTACCTAATTCTCTTATTATAATGGAATTGGTTTTTCATGGTTTGATCCACTTATGGTGGAGGTAATTACTTATTATGGAGGTGATTACTGTAAGATCCCAAAATAGGTTAACTAGAGCCTAACATTGTTTTCATGATAGTATAAAGTCCTAAATAGGTCTATAATATGGTATAGAGGCAGTAGCTAAGAGTTTAGGTGCATTGGAAGTCAAACGTCAAGGGACGACCAAAACGTTCGACGACTATGTCACCTGTGTTCCTCATATGTGGTTATATGTGTTTATGTATGATTCATGAGTTTTTAAGGTATTTAAATGAGTTAATATGATGTATAAACTCAGTGTGTCAAGTTTCGTGAAGTTTGGAGGTCAAATGCTCAAGAACGTCCATGACGTTCGAAAGATGTGTCTTGAAATGACCTTGTGTGTCTAGGCATGTTTCGTTGAGTTTTACGTGTTCGTTTTGGGTGAAATTCATTTAGAGGTACTAAAATCATATAATAGCATGTTTGGGTTGGAAACATCTGGTAAAATATCCCCAAGGACCATCCAAGGGTCCTTGAGGAAGGACCCAAAGTTGGTGTCAAGGCTGCCCAAGACAACCCAAACCACGGAGGCAATCGACGCCCAGTGGGTCAGTCGACGCCCCATGGGTGGTGCTCTTTCGATTGGGACTTAGCCTGGGGAAGGAGGAAGCAAGTCTCAGTCCCAGACCACAGACCAGCAGGACGGTCCGTTGGTCAAGGGACGGACCGTCGATGGGCAATCGTCGATGGGTCTGTTCCTGCGTGCAGTTCACTGCCAAGTTGAGGGGTGAACTTGTAATTTCACCCCACTTCCAAATACTAGTATTGGAAGTTCCTAAGGGGTATTTTGAGTATTTTAAATGTGTTAAGACTTTAACATTTAGAAGATTTCATTTTTCAAAAATCAAAATCCCAAATCCCTTAGAAATTCCCTAAGACTCCATTAAAGCTAAAACTTAAGAAAGAGCTTGGATTGGTGATTTGAGTGGAGATTCTTTATCAAATTGGAGTATTATCTTCATTGAGGTATGTTTTTTGATCCTTAAAACTCGTTTCATCAAGGAGCTAAACTTTCAAAGATGTTTTCTAAAGTTTTCAAAAGATGAATTGACCTATTTCATGATCTACCATGGGTTCTTGCATTAATGGTTTTTAATCATGGTTTAGTGATTGAATTGTTGTTATTAAGATGATTTTAACTTAATTAACCTATGAACCCATGTCATTGATGAACCCTAGTTTTTGACTAAGTTATGCTTACTTGATATTGGTCTAATGCTTATGAATTAATGTGTAGTTTCTTATGGTCTTTCTAATGATGTAAGAATTGTATTAAATTGATATATAATTGGTCTTAGATTGATAAATCTATATTGAATTGTCTTAGATTCATTGAGTATTTTAGTTTATGCTTTGAATTGATGTTCATGGTCATGGGTAAGGGTCTTATGATATTGAATTGGATGATTTGGCATTGGATTGAAGTATTGAGGATTAAGTGGTGGTACGCTGCCCTATTCTCTTTAATTAATGTTAATTAGACTTCAATTATGTTGTTATTGGTTTGGTCCACTTATGGTGGCGGTGTTATGTGAATTTATGTGGCCTTGTCGGCGTTATTTTAAGTATATGATGATCATGGCCTTGTCGGCACTACTTGAAGTAATATGACTATTTGTGTAGTTGATTATGTGATGTATGATCATATATACCTATATGTGAAGTAATATGATAGTGTGTGTTCTTCTATTGATGCTATTTAGGTGATCATGTTAGACTAAGACTATGTTCATGTGTGTAGTCTTAGAGTTGAATGCATGATTGTTCCTAATTGGCTATGTGAAGTCTATAATGGTGATATAGTAGTGTATAGGGTGACTTAATGATGATAATGGTTGTCCTTATGTGCTTCTAGAATAACATTTAATATGTGCTAAAGTGAAGTATAATGTGTCTTGTTTAGGTAGACTTGTGCCCCTTACTTGATGCATATATGAATGTGAATATGTGATGTCTTGACTTAGGAAGGTAAAGCGTCTTAGGCTTAAATGAATGAGTGATGTGAGACCTTGAATGATGATAAGAGGATCCTTTATGTGAAACCTTCAACCTAGAAGGTAAGGTCATGAAACTTGAAGTCGAAAACCGTAATGGTATCCTTCATGTAATGTAATGATGGACTTAAGGTTGATTGGCTGGAACGACATCATATCAATCCTTAGGAAAGTCATGATGAGCTTCTTGTCGCCATAAGAAGGTAGCCCTAGAGGACCTCTTTGGTAGGGTAAATGTGATTGGGTTATGAATATGATGTAAGACCCTATGTATGAACCTTAATGTGATGTACTCTATGAGAACAAAGGCTAGCACCGAGTGAGTATGGCAAGGGAATTAGTTCTAGTTAAAGTATGAGGATAGAATACAAAGAAGCCCTTCATATTCCTTAACCATGTGCCTACATGGGATGTATCCAAGTTCTACCATTGGCAAGTAGAACAACCTCATCGGAGTAGGATAGAACTCCGGATTCCATGTTTTGCTACCATGGTCTATGTCAGTTATTGCCTATTATCATCATATAGGATACCTACTAGCATTAGAGAAGTTCTATGAAGTTTAGGTGGTGGTATGGGACGCTATCTAGACATTGCACAATAGGCTTTGAAGATGTTAGTAAGAGTCCCTAGGTCTTCTCTAAGACCATTACTTGAATGTCCTTTATGTAATGAATGTGTCTTAATGAACTAATGAACTAATGACTTAAGTTAAGTAAGTATGTAAATGAATGAGTACCTAATCTAAAGTTACTTAAGGATTCCTTAGTTAAAGTGTGAAGAGGGCATATGGGATGATCTCTTTATGTATTATCTATGGAAGTCTTGAGAATGACTTTAGTTAGGGAAGTTGGTTGTTATGTTTGACATGATCTAAACCTAGGAAGTCTTAAGTATTATTTAGGTAACCTTGAAGAGGGTGTATGGGTGTTCTCTTCTAGGAGTACTTAAGTAAGTCTTCTGATAACCTTGGTAGGGGAGATTGTCATTTTTTGTATGTCTTGTATGTTGTTGTTTTGTAGTGTGTATGTGTCTCATTATGAGTATCCTAGAGGATCGTTTAGGCACATTTAGATAGGGTGTATGGGCGGTCTCTCTTTATGTGACTTAAGTGAACCTTAGGATAGCTTTTAGTGAGAAGACTACATGCTAGGAAGTGTTAAAAGGGAAGAAAAAGCACTTCACTGTAACAGTGAAGCAATTCACTGTACAGTGAATATGGGTTACTGTAAAGTGACTCTTTAAATTGTGATATTTGGTTTAAATGTTCTCTTATGTGATTCTAAGTTGATAAATATTGTTCCTATAATTATATTACGATATTTAAATGAAAAGATGCATATTTCACATAAATTTCCATTTTCATGATTTTATGCATTAAGTCATACTTTGTACATGTGGTTGTACTAATTCCATTATTTTATCTATCTATATAGTTCTTGGTAGGTGAGGAGCATTTGGGAAGCAAGACTCTGACCGTAGCATCGTTCAAGAGAAGTTGAAGTATGTCCTCATTTGACTCGAGGGCATATATGTTTTTATGTTCCGTAGTGAAGTATTGTAATAGACTTAGTAGTACTATATTTTCTAATTCTTATGGGTCGTGTCCCAAGTACTCTTATGTCTAATATTGATTAGATTGAGACTTAGTATTTCCTATTACTTTTATATGAAAGAGTTTTTAAAGACTATGATATGTATTGTGAAAAGTTTTAATTCCGCACTACTTTTCACTATGTATCTGCGATGAATGATATGAAAGAGCTTGTATAAGACCTCCGAGAGGTCGAGTACGCCGGTTACAATCCGAGATTGTGCCCTAACTTCTAGGGTGTGGTCTTGGGATGTGATAATTAATTATTGTATATGAATTGTGGTCATGGCCTTGTAGGAATTGTATGGTGAATTGGAGTATTATCATGATAATTTATTTGTACATTTATGAAGAAAAGGTGTTGATGTGATCTCAAGGATATCTTGTATAAAGGCTATAGTATTGTGATTTGAAGTATGTTCTCTCTTGGTTATATGTTTTGGTGTTAGAATGTGAAGGGCTTTTGTATTGTGATATTGTATCTTGATTGGTAGACTTATGTGCCTCTCCTTGATGCATGAAAGTTGTTGAATATAATCTCTTGACATTGTAGTCTTAGGCATCCATTTCTTGAGTAATTAATGAATGAATGTCTAGAATCGGTAGACCTAAGAATGGTGCCCTTTCTATGAGAGATTAATGAGCCTTCTAGGCTATGTTTTGAACCGGAGACCTAAGTATAGTGCCCCTTCTTTGATAATTCTAGATCCCTAGGTGAATTTAAAACCTTGAAGCGGTAGACCTTATGATGTTGCCTTCTTCTCGTGTGAAAGGATAGAGTTAGAGATGGTGTAGAAACCTTCTCTAGGAAAATCAATGAGCAATCCTTAATGAACCTTGATCGGTACACCTAAGCATGATGAACTTCGTTGAAGAAGTGCTATGGGTCAGTAGACCTAATGTTAGTTCCCTATGTATTAAATACATGTGATTGAACTACTCTATCGGAAGTAAGGATAGCATCGAGTGTATATGGTTAAGATGGTGTCTCTTCCCGAAGAAAAGGCTAGAGACCAATGAACATCTTTTGATATCCTCTAAACCATGTGCCAACATGGGTTGTGTATTTGTTCTACCCTTGTAAAGTAGAACACCTTCCAAGGTGTGGGGTCTTATGACACTGGATTCCATGTCTAGCTAGTGTGGTTTATGTTGGTTAATGCCTATTCCCATCATGTGGGATGTGCACTCTAGTTACTTGATAGATTCTACAACATGTAGGTAGTAGTATGAGATATTATCTACACATGGCACGAGTAGGCTTAGAGGGAGCTAAACTGAGTTCCCTAAGACTTAAATGACTATCATGTGAAGTCCCCTAAATTCATGAATGTCTCCATAAATATCCTTAATAATGAATGTTGACTATTTGCTTAAGTTGAAAAGGGAAAGTCCATATCTATTGTAGTCTTAAGGAACACTTAGGTGTGGTATGAAGAGGTAGTATAGGCTGCCTCTCCATGTCTTTCTTAGGTGGTCCTTAGGATAACTTTATGTGGAGGGTTTAAGGTGATGAAATGGTCTATTTGACAAAGGTGCCTATGATGTGATATTGTCGTATATGTGAATATTGACTTGCTATATGTCTCTTATACTTGTCTTATGTTGTTTTTACGAAAAGTACATGAAAATCATATATCTCAAATAAATGTCTGTTTTAACATGTTTTTTCATGATCATCATACTTAGTGCATATTTGTACAAATACCATTTTCTCCCTGTTTTTACTACAAAGTATAGATTGTGGCAACTAGAGGATCCTCTCTAAATTTAAGTGTTTGGATTTGCTATTCCCAAGTCTGGGTATGTCCTCAAGCATTCGAGGAAACTTATCTCAGAAGTTTCTTTAAATTCATGTAATATGTTTCTAATTGTTTTCTTTCGATTGTAAAGGGGGGTGTCCCTGTGATGTTTAAACGTGCCTAAGATTGGCTATTTTAAGACTTAGTGTTCCCTTTGTTCTATAAAAGATTTTCCAATTGTTGGATTTATTGATAAAATTTTTAATGCCGCACTATTTTAATGCTATGTGATGAATGAATTTTAAGGGCTTGTATAAGACCTCTTCGAGGTCGAATATGCCATGTAACGACTTAGGGGTGCTCTCAGGTTAAGAAAAAACTTTGTATCAGAGCATAAGGTTTTGGAAATGGTCTTTCGTTTTAAAGTCTCACAAGCCACCTCTAGTAGAGTCTTGTTCATCGGTGTGAGTCACGACACACTATGAGAGAGAGGCTATAGGATGTTAGAAGTTACACTTCTTTCATATTCTTGCAGTCATGCCTTAGAGTTGAGTTCTATAAGTTTCTCTTCCTAATTCTTCTCTTGTGTTTATAGGATATGAATACGAGAGGAAAACTCGGAAGGAGAGCGGAGGAGGAGATTTCTAATAAAGCGATTCCTCCTTTAGGTTCCCAATATGTACAAGATCCACAAGGTAATCAAGAAAATGAGGTTCTGGTGGTTCCCCGGACATAACTAATGAGGAGATTAGAAAACAAATTTCTCGCCTTATCCGAAGCCATGATGGCTCAAGCCAATAGATATGTGGGGCATAGGGTGAATGCTCTTGAGAGTAGTATAGCCTCAAGGTTGAGAGACTTTGTGAGGATGAATCCTTCTATCTTCCTTAGTTCTGGAGTGGGAGAGGATCCCCAAGAGTTCTTAATGGTGTTTATTAGATAGTGAGTGTTAAGGGAGTATCTTCTAGGGAAAAGAAGGAGTTGGCTTCCTATAAATTGAAGGAGGTTTCTCAAGTATGGTTCACTCAATTAAGAGACAATAGGCCGGTTGGAAGGGGTTCTATGGAGTGGGAAGAGTTTAATAAATTATTTCTTGGTAAGTACTTTCCCCGTGAGAAGAGAGAAGTTAAGGTTGAGGAGTTTATAAACCTTAGCCAAGGTAACATGAGCGTGGAGGAGTATTCTTCGAAGTTTACCTTGTTGCATCAATATGATCCATTTTTGGTGTCTAACTTTAGATATGAGATGAGTAGGTTTGTGATAGGTGTTTTTGACCTTCTGAAGGATGAGTCCCATACGAAAATGCTCCATGATAACATGAACATTTCTAGATTATGGTGTATGCTTAATCCATTGAGGAGTCTAATCTTAAGAGGTGGGGTAGAGATGTTAAGAGAGATAGATCCGGTGAGCAAGGACAACCTATGTTTAAAAAAAGAGCCCCAAATGAAGATTCTTATAGTGCTGTTAAGGTTAACTAAGAGAGAGGTGTTGTTTCTCAATTTGCAAAACCTACTTGTCACACTTGTGGTAAAAAGTACTATGGGAAGTTTCTAGCCGGTACTAGTGGGTTCTATGGTTGTGGGAATAATGACGACAAGGTGATAGATTGTCCTATCATAATGGCTAGAGGAAAGACGGACAAACAAGCATCACATAGTTACCCGAATCTTGATGATCAAAGGAAGACTCGTTTCTATGGTCTCCAAGCTAACAAGGAAGCAAATCCAGATGAAGATGCAGGTAAGTTATAGTTCCTTGTTTTGTCATTAGATCCTTATGTGTTGTTCATGATGACCTTTGTTGGGTTTCTCCCAAGTAGGGGATGGTTTGTTGATTCGATAAGTTGTTGAGACTGTTGAGGTTCTTGTCTTTTTCCTTCTATCCTATTCAAGCTTGAGACTTAGAGCTTTCTAGTAGCATGGTGCATGTCTTGGACTCTTGTGTGAAAACTGAGTTTCCATATGTTCTCCTTATGTTATGCATCTTCTAGTTGAATTCTTGTTAAAAGAGAAAATGAGTTTTTATAAAGTTGTGTTCCTCATGTCGATGTGCATTCATGATAATTGCTTAAATGTTGCATGAGTTGGAATTTTGAACATGCTTAAACGTGTCCTTGAAAATGATGCATGTTTGTGCTTTTATGAAAAAATTGCATGATGTACTTATAATGTTGAAGTGAGCATGATGAGATGTTGAGAAGGAAATCCTCCAATATGAAATGGGAAACGTAAAGTCTTGACACATAATGAGTTTGAGGATGTTGTTCCTACCTTCTTGTTGTGTTTTGAGCCTTTTATGTGGATTTGATGTTCCTCCTAGCTATGTGTATTGACTATATTTTTGAATGCATTATTGTGGGATTCTAGTCTTGATTCATTACCTTTATGTGTTTTAAGTGTCATTCGAGGACGAGTGTTCCCAAGTAACGGATAATGTAACGACCCTAAACTGATATAAGATGTTTTAGAGCTTCAAGTGTATTTTATGCGTTGGTAAGCTTGTATAATTACTAAAAATTACTTTACCAATACTCCAGATATCAACTCTAAGTAAAAACCAAAGATGTAGGGAAAAATCAAAGACAAGAAGCAACTGCCAGTGATAAAGTTACTATAGCAAAGCGAGTAATAACTACTTTGTAAGGGTGATTATACTCAACTTTATTAAGAGAAACAACATTTCAGAAATTAGTTTGGTGGATTTAGAGTTCAAACGTCAAGAGACATCCATGGCGTTCGGAAACTAGTCGTTTAGGTGCTAGTGTGTTCTAGTGTGTTATCATTGGATTGGTGTGTTGTTTAAAGTCTAACACTTGTGAAGGAGACCGTAGTACCTATATGGGCATGTGTAGGGGTTAAACGTCCAGGTAAGACTCCCCAAGGACAACCCTAAAGGTCCTTTAGGAGGACCCTAAGTTAAAACCCCAAAGCTGTCAAAACAGCTTATGTTACGGTGGCCACCTAAGCCTCTTAACTTGATTGACATACCATACATGGTAGGCGTAGGTCCACACTTAGCCTGTGCAGGCTTGGCCTCCATTTAGGAAGCTCTGACCAAGACCACGAAGTGCAAGGCCTGTAACCCCACCTACGGTCCGTAGGTGGGGGTCGTAAGTCACCCCTTAAATCTGTCTTGAGACACGGCAAGGGTGGTTGGTAAATTCCACCCTTGGCTGATAATATAGGGGTGGTTATTTTATGTATTTTAGGGTATGTTGAGAGTATTTAATCAATTAAACCCTCATTTAGAAATTAACACCTAATCAAAACTCTTCCCTCCCAAAAAGATCTCACTAGAATACCATCAAAGGTCAACGTCAAGGTCAAGGTCAAGTTAGAGAAGGAGATTTCAAGTGCTTTATTCTTTTAATTCTCGTGGGTTTTCAAATATTAAGGTATGGTGATCCTTTATTTAGGGCAAGCTTCACCCTAGAGTCAATATCAAAATATTTTCAAGTTTCCAAAGATTGTGAAGACCCCCTAAATTCTTAATCAAACTCGTGGGTTCTTGCACCAAACGTTTTCAATTGATAAACTATGATTATGTTTAGTTTTAATTGATGATTTTAAGGTGAAAAACTCGATGAACCCATTATTTCACTAAATTCCAAAAGTTGCCTTATAAAGTGGGTTTTACAATTATGATTGGATATTGTTAGAATTGAGCTTAGATTGTAATGTATTGTTGATATATATTGTTATCTATACCTATTCTATGATGAATTGTTGGAGACTTGAGAAATGGTGATCATGGCTTGGGTGAAGGGTAAGTTGACCTAATTCTCTTATTATAATGGAATTGTTCTTGTATGGTTTGATCCACTTATGGTGGAGGTGAGTACTTATTGTATATGAATTATCGTAGGCCTTAAAGGCGTTTTACGGTGAATTGGAGGATTATCATGATAAGGTATTTGTATATGTATGAATACAAGGTGTTCATGTGATCTCAAGGAGATCTTGTGTAATGTTTATAGTATTGTAATTTGAAGTATTTTCTCTCTTAATGCTTATATGTGTTGGTGTTAGAATTTGAAGGGCTTCTATATTGTAATATTGTATCTTTATTGGTAGACTTTGGTGCCTCTCCTTGATGCATGAAAGTTGTTGAATGTAATCTCTTGACTTGATAAGCTTAGGCATCCTTTTCTTGAGTAATGAATGAATGAATGTCTAGAATCGGTAGACCTAAGTATGGTTCCCTTTCTATGAATGATTAATGATGCTTCTAGGCTATGTATTGAACCGGTAGACCTAAGTATGGTTCCCCTTATTGATGAGTCTAGATCCCTAGGTGGATGTAAAACCTTGAAGTGGTAGACCTTATGATGGTCTCTTCTTCTTGTGTGAAAGGATAGAGTTAGATATGATGGGCCGGAATGGTAGAAAACTTCTATAAGAAAGTCAATGAGCTATCCTTAATGAACCTTTGATCGGTAGACCTATGCATGGTGCCCTTATTGGTAGAAGTACTATACGTCGGTAGACATAATGTTGGTGCCCTCTCTATTACATACATGTCATTGAACTACTTTATGGAACTAAGTCAAGCGCCGAGTGGATATGGTTAACATGGTGTCTCTTCCCAATGAAAAGGCTAGAGTCCAATGAACATCTTTGGATATCCCCAAAACCATGTGCCAACACGGTTTGTGTATTAGGTCTACCCTTGGCTAGTAGAACACCTTCCACGATGTGAGCTCTTATGACACCAGATTCCATGCCTAGCTAGTCTTGTCTATGTCAGTTAACGCGTATTTCCATCATGTGGGATGTGCACTCTAGTTACTTGATAGGTTCTACAACGTGTAGGTAGTAGTATGAGATATTATCTACACATGGCACGAGTAGGCTTAGAGGGAGCCAAAGTGAGTTCCCTAAGACTTAAATGACTATCATGTGAAGTCCCCTAAATTCATGAATGTCTCTATAAATATCCTTAATAATGAATGTTGACTATTTGCTTAAGTTGTAAGTCCATATCTATTGTAGTTTTAAGGAACACTTAGGTGTGGTATGAAGAGGTAGTATAGGCTGCCTCTCCATGTCTTACTTAGGTGGTCTTTAGGATAACTTTAGGTGGAGGGTTAAGGTGAAGAAATGGTCTATTTGACAAAGGTGACTATGATTTGATATTGTCTTATATGTGAACATTGACTTGTAATGTGTCTCTTATGCTTGTATTATGATGTTTTTACCAAAATGTCATGAAAAGCATATATCTCAAATAAATTTCCCTTTAAACATGTTCTTACATGTTCATCATACTTAGTGCATATTTGTACTAACACTAGTTTCTCCATGTTTTTACTACAAAGTGTTGGTTTTGGAAATTATAGGATCCTTTCTAAATTGAAGTGCTTGGATTTGCTATTCCTAAGTCTTGTTATTTCCTCAAGCATTCGAGGACACTTATCTTAGAAGTTTCTTTAAATTCATTTAATAGACTTCTTTCGATTGTAAAGGGTGTGTCCCTATGATGTTGAGACGTGTCTAAGATTGGCTATGTTGAGACTTAGTATTCCTTTCATTTTATCAAAGATTTTCCTTTTTTGGATTTATTGAGAAAAGTTTTAATTCCGCACTATTGCAATGCCTATGTTATGAATGAATGTTAAGGGCTTGTATGAGACCTCTTCGAGGTCGAGGTCGAGGTCGCCGTGTTATGACTTTGGGGGTTCTCTCGAGTCGTAACTTTTCTCGTTCTCTTTTATTTAATTTCGTATTGAGGACATTGTTATTTTTATTTTGTGTGGGGTGAGGGAACTTGTTCCATAATTCCCCATTTTAATTGTATTTTGTTACGTTCAGTTTTATTTTTGTGATAATTGTACCATTTGTTTTGTTTTACTATAGTGGTTTGATTGATTTAGATCTTTTGTCTCCATTTTAATTTACCCCGAGAAATTTTGGAACTCATAGAAATGCTTGAGTTTTCAATGATAATAATTCATGGATAAATTATGTTCAATATTGATGTCTTGAATTGTACTCATGATGATCATTGTGTTTAGTATTTGTGATGCAAGAAATATCGATATGGTTGCACTTTGGAATGATCTTTTTGAATCTTGTGTTTACTAACAACGTTTTGATGTGAGCCTTGCAATGAATATCACACATGAGCTTTTGATCTTATCGGGTTGTGCTAAACGATTGTGTTTGAAGTGTCGTGTGTGGTAAGGTCTTACACTGAAGCATGCTTGTTGGATCCTATAGTTTTCCTTGGTAGTCCAGTTGTCTAGATTTTGTGAATGTAAGGAATCATTTTGGGAAGAAACTTTCATAGGAAATTTTGTAACTGTTGCACCCAATTTTGGACTTCCACAATATAAATTAATCATCAAATTTCTTCAATTTCAAATTATTTAATATAATTAGTTTTATAAAAAAAACTAAAAAAATAGTTTGTAAGTTATTTAAATACCCTTTTCACCTTTTGTAAATTTTGATACTATATGTGCTTTACTTAATTATGTATATAATTAGTATATTTTATGAAAATTAAAAAATTGTCAAAAAAATAATATATTATACTTTTATTTAAATATTTTGTCAATTAGTTTGGTTTAAGTAATAGTTTATATTTTAAATTAACTCGTTTATAATTAAGTTAATTATATCATTTCGTCAAGATTAAGAGGCTCATTAATTAATTTATATCAATTCACCTTATATAATTACTAGCCAAATTTACTAAATGAATTCAATTTGGC
The DNA here is from genome assembly GCA_022817965.1 of Solanum lycopersicoides. NCBI lineage: Eukaryota > Viridiplantae > Streptophyta > Magnoliopsida > Solanales > Solanaceae > Solanum > Solanum lycopersicoides. Next base: position 50,127,353 of record CM040625.1, on the reverse strand, counting down.
TACATTCCTAATTCATTGGCTAAATTTGTAATGCAATTGACCACTTAACTCAGTTACAATTGTGACTTACTTGCCAAATTCCCTAAACCCATATTTTGAAATCATTTAAACCAATTTCAGCCCAATTTCCATTTAAATCGACCCAGACCCATTCTTATATTCCTATCCCAACTCATTCCCAACCCAATAATATCCAATTCCCCATTCTCACAATCAAATACATACTAACAATACCAAAAGAAACCCATATGCATACGTACATATACCGCCCCGACCCGGCCAAACCCATCTTCTTCTTCTTCCCTACGCCACTAGACCTAGAAACTAGTGAATAAATCGCGCTGCTAACCCTTCAAATCGCAGAAATTTAGCAGCAAATTGCGTGTCCCTTTCCCCTCAACCTTATCCTCTCGTACAAGAGTTGCTCGTGATTCGTGAGGTGTCAAAATCTCGTAGCTTCATTATCGTTTCTCCAAGATCGAATGGATCCCCTCTTGAATCCGTTGGAGATTGTAGTACTGTTGACAGACCTTTCAAAGTTTACCTTTCCAAGAAATAATTGAATTTCGAATTTGAAATCCCATCTTCTTCACCCGTTTTCCCCCTTAAAATCTACATTGTCACCCTTCTATAAATACATTCTTAGTTTTCATTGAAAGACAGAGACATAGAGATAGACAGGAAAAAATTGATATAGAAAAAAAGGGGGAAGGGGAAGAGAGTTTACCATTAGATACAAAAATAGTGGCAAAAAAATAAAAAAATACAAGTGAAGAGTAAAAAAAAACACAAAGAATTTGACTCTCTTCTATTCAAATTTGACGTTGTTATTTTCCGGAGCTCACAGAAATCTACTCGCAGTGGTGGAAGTTCTTCGTAGTTAAGCTCATCATCCTAGTATTGCTGCTCCGGGGAAGGTAATATTGTTGTTCCTACTTCTCATTATTTCTTTTTTAATAAATTGTGATGTTGTTTATATCGATTGGTTTTTTCTTTGATTTTTAGATCGCCTGAATGTGTTTGACCTCTCATGGTTAATCGAGAGTTGAGTATGTATTGAACGTTGTTGTTTGTTTGTTCTTGCTCCTTAGCATTCACATATATATATGTAGGCATCGAATGATTTTCTTTGTGAGGCTGAAGCATAATCTATGCTATTGTATGTTAATCTGGAATGGTTGTGATGACTTAAGATTTGTCATTTTGTTGGTCTCTTTTGAAAACATATTTATATAGCATGATTTTTATGGTGTTTAACAATTTTTGGTGGTGTACCTGTATTGATTATTTGTTAAGATTTAATTTTTATAGTTCAATAATTTATTTGATTTTTGCTTGATTATGAATAAGCTATATTTAGGAGCATTTTCTTTCTTCGAATCTTTATGGTAGTAGGATCCTCCTTTATGTGGCAGCATGTTTATTTTGACTAGAATGTGATTGTTTTGGCTTGATTTTAACAAAGGTTTTAGTTCACTAATTCTTATCTAAATCTGTGAGTTTTGTCGCACTTTAATAGCATGTCTTAGGTTGTTCCTTTCATGGTCTAGCATGTAGTGAAATTATTGGCTTGCTCTCTTTTTCTCTGTAACTGGTTTGACTTCTTCTCTTAATGTGTTATATTGGTGCAAATTTTTATATTGTGAAGCTTTAGGATCATTTGAATGCTAAAAATTGTTTGTTACTTCCCAAATAAGTATTAGCAATCTGCATTTAATTCCTTACTGCATGAGATATAATGCAACCACTTTCATATTTTATCAAAATTGATTGGTCTTATGCTTATCGACTAACAGTTGCCTTAATAATTATTTAAGTGGATTTAATATTATTCTTCTCTTAATCTTGTTGGATCATAAATGTTAAATCATAAATATAGTTTCTTATGTGTATTCATTTGAGTGTCAATGGAGGAGTGTGATTTTTTTAATCTTTCTGCAAGTATGTTGATAGATCTGGGAGTTTAAGTTGTTTAAATATGTTTTAGTTGATTAATTAAACAATACTTATTTGTTCGCCTCTCCTTTTTTTCTCATGTGATCAATCTGAGTCCATTTTTTACTCCGTCCCTACATTTCGTTGAGTTGATATCCTTATTGAGTCAACCTTCATGATTGTTCAAAGAAATTGGAAGCTGAAACAGGTGTTCGAAAAGTCCGAAAATGGGTCGTATACATGTTGTATACAGAATTATACATGTTCTATACAGAAGTATACACTGGTATACATGGTTAATATTGCTATACATGTCTAAAAATTTAAATACCGATGCTGAAAGTTGAAATGGACTGTATACATTTGGGATACAACTCGATATACAAAATCTGGGCGAAAATACAACCTATACATAAGTATACACTTGATGTATACACAACTTTCAGAAGCATAAATGGGCTGGAGAAACCCAAATAATGCAGCTGGCCCATTATTAGATTTAGGACAGGTTGGGCCGAAGCCCAAAAATATCTGATTTGTGCTTCTCTATTATTATCCTTATTTGTGATTTGCATAACTATAATCCTTCCTATTTAATTTGGTTTAACTTGATTAAATTTCCCAAAAGATGAACTATAATCTTTATGTTAGTTTAATTTGACATAATTCATTATTTATATCGATTATCTTTAAAATGGTTTCCATACTTTAAATAACTAAATTCGGTTGAATTGTTATTTAAAAATGAATCAAGTAAATTATAATTTATCTAATTTTGTTAAAATCTTAATCTCTTGCAAATTTAATACAAATATTTCAATTAATATCCTCTATTCTTGAAAAAAATTAAAACATGTTCTTTGTTTGACTGTTTTCTCAAGTTAATCATTTTCCTATAAAATTGCCAAAAAAATATTTAACCTAAGTCATAGGTTAACCGCGTGTTAGCGGGAGATTCAAATGCCTTAAAAACCTTCTTGAAGCGTAAATAAGAACCGCTTACCCATTTTCTCTAAATTTTTAAGACTTAATCTGTTAGTCTTTTAAATTAAGTTTTGTTAATTTCTTTAAAAAATTAAGTGGCGATTCTTTCTATGTATTTTCTCAAATTGTTTTATACTTAGAAACATATCAAAAATTGATTTTTCTAAAGATAGATAAAATTACGGCATAACAGAAAGACGACTCTGCTGAGGATTTGATAGGTTCCAATAATAACAAACTTAGGTTAATTATTTAAAAATTTTGCATTTGTTTGTTTCATTTTTGTGTTATTATACGTGTCTAATGCTTTGGTTTTTATGCTTATGTGATACAAACTATTTATTTATTACTATTTTATATTTATCCTATATTTGTTACTGCTTTATAAACTGTCATTTCATTTATATTTCTCCATTTCATAGAAATTCACACTGTCACGCGTACACGCGAGGTGTATTTTGTGCACCCGCAAATTCTTTCAAAATCCCAAATTTAGGAGAGTTGGCATATGTGCGGGGTGTCCGGATCTTTTTCTGTGTGACCAGTAGCCTCCTCACTCGATTTGTTCACTCGGAAACCTTGTGTTTAGTAAGCTAAATCTTAGAAAACATAAGATAGAGCTAAGTCACCCTTCACTTTAAGTCATGCATGCATATACCTAAGGGGGATCAATCCTGGGGATCAATTCCATATTTAAGAAGTCCACCCTTACGTCGACGAATTTCACGATCCAACGACCAAAAGCATGTTTTGTGAAACTTGATAATGATAGACGGACCCAAGCCTAAGTTTGTCATTGTGAGTTCGATTTAATGAAAACTCGAGTTGTCACAAATTAATGGCTTGGATCAATCTATCATAATCACATTCTTTGAATCATTAGGCCTACCCTTGGCAAATTTTTGACATATCTGTTTAGAACGCGCAATAATTATTTATGTGTTACAATTATTTATGTGAAAATGTTGTTTTATTTGGAGATATTGTAGCTCACTCCTCTTCGAATAATTTTTAGAACCCCTAAGCATAAATATCAAGTCACTATCAAAAGTTCGTCCAAAATTTTTGAGTCTTTAGTTTCCCCAAATAATATATATATATATATATACACACACACATTCAAAACTTTCAAATCCTAAAACTCACTCTCTCATCTAAAAAAAAGAGTGTAAATTCTCCATCTCAAATTAAAAAAAGATTCAAACAGGTCAAACTAAGTTCAACCTGAATTCTCCCCGCAAGATACGTAGGAAGTCTTTCAAGACCCGGTCCCCATTTTTGAGATTTTTTATTCTTCCTCAAAAGGAGATTAGAATTACATCTCTTTCGATCATCACAAGTATAAAAGGACTTCAGCTCCACAAAAAAATTGAATTTTCTGATTGACCATATCAAATAGACAAATTCATGTCTATTAAGTCACCAATCTATATATGTGGGCTCGTTTATCTTCAAGTGGAGCAACTCTTATGTGTTTTTATCATGTGTGTGATATCATGTATTATTTGTCATATACACAAACTAACACATTTGTCTTTTGAGTTATTTTTCTTTGTCAGGTACTTAAAACTGATCTGTGTTGAGAAAATGCCAGAACATTCATACTTCACAAGGTCTAAAGGTCCCAAAGATTCCTTCTGTGACAAAAAACTGTCAAAAGGCAAAGTAAAGGTGGTTGAAAATATCAAGAACACTGATTTTACCAAAATCATTGTGAATGACCCTATCATCGCTCATCAGAACAAGTTGATTGCACAATTGTTCCAACAAATTGCTGAGATGAGGGTTGAAATGGATAAGTCCAGAGATTTGACAAATCTAGCTATCATTGCCAACACTCCTAATCCATACAACGAAAGACCTTAACTTAGTTTTCCTACATCCGAACATCTTCCAAGCAATTCATCCACCGCTACAATTTCAAAATCTCTCATCATCGACCTAACCACCCTTAACCCACATCATGCTAGCTCCTCACATCAAAAGTTACCTATTCCTCAAAATCCAAACACCAACAATCTCAAAACTTTTCCTCCCAATCATAATATTCCTACTCCAATTCTTCAAAACTCACGTACCATTCAACCCATACCTCTAGGAACCACATTTCATCTTCCAATATCGCCAGAATTATATCCTTCTTCTACTACACCTGGACCTATGCACCAGCCAAGCCAACCAACTTGATGAGTTAGTTGAGCTAGGCAGGGTTGGTTCCAGCCATGTTAGGTCCCCGAACACGAGGATTCACCTGGGTGAGTCTTAACCGGACTTAGAGGGTTAGTCCTAGGTTTTAAGGGTTCTAGGGGTAAAAAGGTAATTTTGAGGCTAGGGGTAGTATAGTAATTACCCTAGGTTGATATTTAATTAATTAAATAAGGTTTTTAATTAGTCAAAATGGGTCAAAGCTCGGTGGTCAAACCCGAGTTTGATCGGATCTCCACACTCGGGTTCGAGCCGAGTTGGAGGCACTAAAGGGATGATTTAAATGATTTTAAATTAGACAAAAATCAGGAGGGGCATTATAGTAACTTAATATGTAGATTATAATATGATTTTATCATTTAAATTGTGTTGAATAAGTCAACAACAAACTCCCAAGAAAAAGAGGCGCACGACTCCAACTAGAAGTGTACTCCATGTACACTCTTAATTCATTATATATATATCCACAAACGTTTTTCAGCTTTACCTTGTAATTAAAAAATACAAAAATAAAATAAGTCTACTGTTCTAAGAGTTCTCGGCATTCATCCATCAAAAACAAAAAGAAAAATTCGTACGCCTATGTGTTTTAAGAAATCACGTAAAGAACTTCACTTGTGAACAAGAATCAAGGCTCGGAAGAGAGGTTTGTGCGTGGGTTAGGACGTGTTTGTGGCTGGTTGTCAAAGTTGAAAAAGGTATGGGTTTTCTTCTCTCTTGGTCCCTTTCCCAAGAGTCCCCTAAGGTTCAGTACGTATTCCAATCGAAAACTAAGGTTGCCCCCGTTGAATGCCCCTGTCATTAGATCCTCTGAAAAGGTTGATGCATGCGTTGGTATGTTTGCTAGTAGCTAATCTTAGGAACGTTTGTGATTGTGTGAAATGTGATGTCTTCGGAAAGCGTATGATCATTTTATGTGGGTCCAATTATATGTATGTTTTATGTACACGATAATGCTAATACCATGTGATGCATATTACGATTGCTTTCAAGAACGTGGTGAATTATGTTCTATGTAATTATCGTGTTATTAACATATGATGATGAAACCGTGATGTTCATGAAAATTAAATGAAAGTGATGATCTAAAATGAAATAGTAATTGCCGAATTAAAATGATTCTAAGACTCTCGGCCATGTACATCAATGCACAAAGAAATGGTACGGATATTTGGACGTAAGTTTGGGCTAAAGTATTGGTTAAAGTTGATATAAAAATTGAAACCAACTTGTCTAAGATTACAGTGTAAGAAAAATGAACTTGAGGACCTAATGCTAATTAGAGAAGACTCGGCTAAATTCAAATAAAGAAAATGCTACACCTAAGAATCGAACCCGAGACCTCAAGGTTCTAGCACTAGATGAAGAGGTCTTGAGTAAATTAAAAAAAGAGAATAATGTTGGGTGTAGGATGGGAATCGAACCCTGCCTCAAGGCCAAATCTGTGAGATACATAAGTCTCATATATTATCAAAAATTATATGCTTCCCAAGGGATTCGAACACGGATCCCCTTGACCGAAAATTGTGAGGCACATAAGTCTTAAATACAATAAAATAAAACGTAGCCATTAGGGATCGAACTCGGGCTCTCTTGACCGAATGTGTGAAGACACATAACTCTCACACGTACACACAATGAAAATAAATCAAAAGAATATATGCTGCCCAAGGGATCGAACACGGGTAAAGCTTAAGATCACTTAAATCACGAAAGTATGTATGGTGTAACCCGAAAGGGGTACTACCATGAGTCTAAAGTACACTAAAGGCCATGTGCATGACATATGCTGTAAGTTAGTAGCAAGATGAATAAATGAACATTCACGTAATGACGAGAGTAATTATGTTAAACTATGATGCTAATGAAAATGGTGACAACATGATAAGAGGATAATATGAATGGTGAGACAAGTCTCAACCAAGCCTAAGTAAAGGTCACTAAAAGTGCTCACCTAAGAGAGTGTTGAATATTAAGAGACAAGTCTCAATCACATTCTATATGTAAGTGTAAGGACAATTCATACTTAATACGTAAAGAAGAGATGATAAATCATCTAATGAGCAATGACTACCTCATGCTGGAAGCAAGCTTCGATGATGTATGAGTTGAATGTAAATAGGAACTTTAAACTAAGCACCGATAGGCTAGTTATGAGTGGTGATGCCTTCTTTCGGAAGGACGGAGGTTCATGTAATTTTCATGAGATGAGACTGTCCACCAAGGTGGGTATGGGTCTCCCTAAATCTCCTAGTCTTTGAACTATGTTGCCAACATAGGGAACTAACTTGGTTCGAACCCATAAAGCTAGCATGTTTTGGTTTCACTTTGGCATGTGACTCCACCTCTTTTCGGTGTGGGGAAGACACCGGATTTCATGATGCTCACATGATCTATGTAGGTTAAGGTTGAAAGTTCCTCAAAGTATGAAAGATAATGAAATGAACGATACCAAAGGTGTTTGTGCAAGACAATCAGAAGGTGAAACTGGACTCAAGTAATGACACTAGGTCATTCTTGGTCATTGCACTTCATGATCCCGATGAGAGTCTTAACCTTCATCCTAGGTATAGATGGTGTTTACATCAGCCTATGAATGAATGAAATGAATAATGTGAAGTACGAATGAACGAATGAAGCAGACTCTGTGTTTGCTAAAGGAGGCCCTCGGGTTGAGGTCCCATATGTTGGGCCCTCACTTGAGATGCATTAATGCTACGTCCATGATTCCAAGGTCTCGTGGATATGAAACGTATAATATCTGAAACATGAAATGTATGTTATGTGAACCTATGTGTGTATGATGTGTGACATATTCATGGTATGACCTTCCTATTACGAATTAGGCAAGTCAAGAGACTTGACCTCCTAAGAAAGCATGTTAATTAGGAAGAGCCATTCTTGTTCATGCATTACCGTTATGTGTTGCTGCATATACCCATACTTAATACAAGTGTGTACTAATTTCATACAATATTACTATTTTAGGTGCAGGCTCAGGTGGATGCTGAAGGTATCATTGCAGCTGTTTGGACTCAGAGATTTTATCCGGACTTGGTAGGTCCTCATGCATTCGAGGATGCCTGCCTTTACATTTCTTGCTTATTAGTAGGTTTAAACTAGTGGACTATGTTCCACTAGTGTTTCTTTCCTATTTTGTTCAGACGCTTGTAATAATGCCGTTTTGGCAAGTATTACTTATGACATGAGATTCTATTTCTTTCAAATTGTATGTTTCTATAGCTCGGGTAGATGGTTGATGTATGAGCAATGAACTTCCTTACAAATACGCGTTTATATGAAGTCTATGTATACTTCAAATATAAAAAAAAAGTTTTAAATTTTCCGCAAATATTAACTGTATGAATGTGATGAATGCAAGAAGAGGCTTGTCTGCGACCTCTGAGAGGTCAACGACGCCGGTTGCGATTCGGATTCCAGAATCCGGGTCGTGACAAACTTGATATCAGAGCATAAGGATAAATATCGAAGACATCAGGCTCATATCAACCACGTTAAGGAGTTTCTAAGTTATGGTAGAAGTGCACCAATATCATGAATTAGAGACTGCATAATGCTTATGAAATTTTCCCTTCTTCTACTCTTTATCGTGCTATGTGGAATTGTGACATAATTGTTTCATTAAGAATCTAATTCTCTTATTGTATCTACGTGTAGATAATGAATACGAGGAGAAATGCAGGCAGGAGGGTAGGTGTGGCAGTTGCTCGAGGAAATCAAGTTCCTCCTCAAGCCCCAGTTGCTGCTGATCAAGTGCCTGTCAATCCAACTGGGTTGATAGATGGTGAAGTGAGGAATGCTTTGCTGCAGATGGCACAGGCCATCACTACTCAGGCTCAAGCCATCACGGCTCAAACCACGAGGGAGGGTGCTCCCAGAGAGAACCCTCATGCTAGCACCATGTCTAGCAGGCTGAGGGACTTCACCAAAATGAACCCCCCAGTTTACTACGGATCCAAGACCAATGAGGATCCCCAGGAGTTCGTGGATGAGGTCCACAATATCCTTTGTGCCATGGGAGTAGATGAGGAGACGAAGGCTGAGTTGACTGCATATCAACTCAAGGTTGTGGCACAGATTTGGTACCGGATGTGGGCTGATAGCCGAGCACGTGGAGATGTTCCCATCACTTGGGATGTTCTCAAGACTGCCTTTATGGAGAGATTCTTCTCCAGAGAGCAACGAGAATCCAAGGTTGAAGAGTTCATCAACCTGAGACAGGGAGGTATGTCAGTTAAGGAGTATTCCTTGAATCGTTAAACTCTCAAAGTATGCTTCTTCTCTGGTGGCAAATAGCAGGGATGAAATGAGCAGGTTTGTGACTGGCGTGTCGGAGGATCTAGTGGAAGATTGTCGGGCAGCCATGTTGCATGATAGCATGGATCTAGGCAGGTTGATGGTGCATGCTTAGCAAATGGAGGAGATCCGCCGTAAGAGGAGAGTTCATGAAATCAACAAGCCTAAGACTGCGGATCAGACTGGTTCTAGCTCGGGTAGGGGCTCATTTGGAGTCCAGAACAGGCCTAAGTTCAAGAGAGATTAAGGTAATCCTACTTCTTCAGGAAATTCGAATGCCAAAGTGAACGAGTCTGAACCCAGAAAGGGCAATGATCGAAACGTCTAGCGAAAAAGCAAGCTTTGTGGTAAATGTGGACGTCCTCATGGAGGTGAATGTTTAGTAGGTACTAACTGCTGCCTCGGGTGTGGCAAACTGGACACATGGTCCGAGATTGTCCTCAAATGATGAATGAGGCCAAGGCAGGTGCTCAGCCTTGGCCGAATGCAAATGCTGCAGCCGAACCTCCTAAGAGGAACTGATTTTATGCGCTGAAAAGTAGAGAAGAGTAAGAGAAGTCAGCTGATGTAGTCACGGGTACGTTGCATGTCTTTACTTTCCCGCATTGTTAGATCCAAGATCCACTCTATCATTTGTTACTCCTTTGATAGCTACTAGGTTTGATGTGTTTCCTGAAATCTTGCATGAGCCGATTCTAGTAAGTACTCCTATAAGAGACGACATTAGAGCTGAAAGAGTGTATAAAAATTGCCCATTTCACATCCTTGATAGAGTCACTCACACTGATCTTGTGGAATTAGCCATGCTCGATTTTTTTATATAATCTTGGGCATGGATTGGCTCCATAAGTATTATGCCACAATAGATTGTCGAAACATGGTAGTGAGGTTTTAGTTTCAAAATGAGTTAGAGCGGGAGTGGGAAGGGCATGGTTCAAGTCCAGTCGGCCAAATTGTTTCACACTTGAAGGCCAATAAGATGATAGCTAAGGGGTATTTGTACCACTTAGTTAGAGTCAATGACTTAGATCAAGAAGTTCCTTCCATAGACTCAGTGTCAATAGTGAATGAGTTCCCAGATGTCTTTCTGGATGATTTATCAGGAATCCCTCCTGAACATGAGATTGACTTTGGTGTTGATTTAGATCCCAACACCAAGCCAATTTTTATTCCCCCTTATATGATGGCACCAGCTGAACTCAAAGAGTTGAAGTTTCAGTTAAAAGATCTACTTGATAAGGGCTTCATCCAGCCAAGCATATCCCCATAGGGTGCTCCAGTGTTGTTCGTAATGAAAAAGGATGGAACCCTTAGAATGTGCATCGATTATCGGCAACTCAACAAAGTCACTATAAAGAATAAGTACCCTCTTCCCAGAATTGACGATTTATTTGACCAACTCCAAGGTTCAAGTTTCTTTTCCAAGATAGACCTTCGGTCAGGCTATCATCAACGTAGAGTGACGCGGGAAGACGTCCCTAATACGGCTTTTTGTACTAGATATGGGCATTATGAATTTCTGGTCATGTCATTCGGTCTCACTAACGCACCAGCCACATTTATGGACCTTATGAATAGAGTTTTTCATGAGTACCTTGATTTCTACATCATAGTATTCATAGATGACATTCTCATATACTCTAAGTCTAGAGAATAGCATGAAGTACACTTAATAAAGACATTGCAAGTACTCAAAAAACATCAATTGTATGCAAAGTTCAGCAAATGTGAATTCTGGTTGAGATCAGTGACCTTACTTGGTCATGTTGTGACCGACCAGGGTGTAGAAGTTGATCCTATAAAGGTCAAGAAAGTGAAGAAATGGCTGAGACCCCTTACTCCTATCGATATTCGAAGTTTTCTGGGTTTGGCCAATTACTATCGCAGGTTTGTGAAAGGCTTTTTCCACTATTGATGCTCCATTGACAGCCTTGACGAAGAAGAAGGTAAAGTTTGAGTGGTCTGAAAAATGTGAGAAGAGCTTCCAAGAGCTCAAAGATCAACTCACTTCAGCCCCAGTTCTCACGTTACCGAGGAGTGGTGCAGGATATGTGGTGTACTGTGATGTTTAATGGGTAGGTTTGGTATGTGTTCTTATGCAAGATGGCAAGGTAATTGCATATGCATCGAGAAAGTTGAAAATCCACGAGAAGAACTATCCTACTCATGATCTCAAATTAGCTGTTGTGGTGTTTGCATTAAAACTTTGGAGACATTATTTATATGGTGTACATGTTGATGTATATACTGACCATAAATGTCTTCAGTATGTTTTTACACATAAGGAGTTGAACCTTCGTCAGAGGAGATAGCTAGAACTGCTCAAAGATTATGATATGAGTGTTTATTATCACCCGGGTAAGGCCAATGTAGTGGCTGATGCGTTGAGTCGATTGAGCATGGGCAGCGTGTCTCATATTGATGAAGAGAAGAAAGAGCTGGTTAAAGAGGTACACCAATTGTTGACACCCAATTTTGACCCTCCTCGATAATAATTAACTAGCGAGCTTCTCGAGTTTAAACAACTTAAAATAATTAATTTTATACATATGTAAATAAAATAATAATAAATTCAACTTGCAAGTCGTTTTAAATGAGGTGTGACTTTTATATCGTTTTAGCTAGCATATATGTCCTACATAATTATTCGTGTAATTATTTAAACTTTATCAATATTCGAAATATATATATATTGATAGTAATATTTTGTTTTACATGAGATTTGGTTGAGTTTTTAGCTTATGTTTTGGACCTTTAGTTTATTCGAATTAATTATTTTATTTTTATTAAACTTAAGAAGCTTGTTAATTAATTACATTAATTCATCCTCTTTTTTTTGAAAATCTAATCGAGTTGACCAATTACGAGTTAATTTGACTAAGTTGTTGTTTTTATTTAACTAAAAGACCGGTTTGGACCCTTTTTCTTAAGTCATTTTCTTTAGCCCATTTAACCTTTTTCTTTCCTAACCGATTGGTTTCAGCCCTTCTTCCTTTCCAGCACAAATTCCCTTTTAATTTGACCCGTTTTGATAAAAAAAAAAAAAAAAAACAGAGCGTGCAACGATAATTCCCAGATCACCCAAATCAAAATTGATCCAAACCCGTTCTTTTTCCTCTTCCAAAGCACGTGCAGCGACGATCGAGCTACCTCTGTGCGCGTTGAGAGACGCGCAAACGTTCAAAGAGCCAGCGGATTCAATTCGCGCGAGCTCCATGCGAAAGGGGAATGGCAGAGGGCAGTACGATTCCTTTTGTCGTCTTCTCTCAGCGGCGCCTTCAATCCTTACGGTTTTTTAGTGGGATGGCAGACCTGTGACCTTGTCCTCGCTAGCTTGAGATGAAGACACGAAGCACGCCAAGGACGAAGGATCAATCTCAGCCATCCACCTCAATTTCGTCCCGTTTGAGTCGAGAGCGTCCGAGAATATTTGAGTTTTGGTTTTGATTTTTGATTGAAAAATTCTAAATGGATATGGGTCTAACCCGATTTCTTTCCCATTTTTTCAAAACCCTAATTCTTGGCCTATATATAGTTTCTTTTCCTCACAGAAGAGGGGAGATTTTTTGAATTGAAGAGATTATTCTTTGAGTAAGAAACAGAGAGTTTGTTTAGTGAAGGAAAATCTCTTTGGATAAAAATTTTCTCGAGAAAGAAGGCAAAACCATCCATAGTCCTATACAGAAGAGGAGGAATTTTCTGAAAGCTAAGAAATATATATTAAGAACAAGTTTAAGTGATCAGAATCTATACGAAATACTCTGGGAAATGGCTCACTCGGTTTCAGATTTGGAGTAGATACTTCATTCGAGTTTGGGCCTACTTTTCACTATTGGTTGTTCCGTTTGTGTGGAAGTCATTGCTTTCTCTGACGCTCGTCGTTTGTCCCAGTTCACTGCCCCTAAGAAGGTAACACCCTCCCTTTCGATATTTTTCTCATCTTTGTTGCTATAATGTGACATTGTTAGTTGTGGTCGTCGATTTTTCTGTCTAGTTGGTAGCTTAGATATGATGTATGACTGCTTTTAATCGATCTCATGATTCTGTATCTCGTTCGAATCAAGCATCATTGAAACCTCTCAGAGGTTACATGAATATGGCCGATTTTTTGTTTTGCGTAGTTAGCTGAGTCTTTTCATTAGCATGTTAGCCACATAGACCCATTTCTTCGCTGTTGGTATGTGTTTTGGTCATTTTCTTGGTCATTTTTTATTATATGCTAGCAGACCCCTGCAGATTAAGCTGACTTAATCGTTCCCCATTACCCTTTCGTATTCATAGTGAGAAAATTGGAATTAGCCATTAAGATATGTGACTGCAGATTTTGTTGAAATATGACCATCTTGTCAAAGTTTGCTGGCCATTAATATTTTTGTTATTCTTTGTTCTCGGAATTGAGATTGATCATTAGTATCTTACTCCTTCCTCAAGCATTAGCTCTTTGTCATTTTCGTGATAATGGTTTACCCTTTTTTATATGTATATATGTATATATATATATTTTGACTTTCCAGAAGCATGAGAGTTCTATTTATAAGTTGTGATGTCTCTTCCATAATGTTTTTTTTTCTCTGTCTGTTTTCCTTTGTTTTATTGTGTCAGATTATTGCGCCTTTATGATACTATTATTCCTGGTCGAAATAGACAGTTCTATTGTGCTTAGCATTGTGCTCTTGAGCGTTTTCATCTCCGGGTTGTTTCGAGTAGCTGTTACTTTGTAGCTAATGTTGTATTTTCTTGCCTTATTGGTCTATATTTCCTTCGTTATTGTTTCTTATTGTGTTTTCTTCTTTCAAGTAGTACTGAAATGCTGGATTTCTAACCTAATGAATCTATTCGCATACGCTACTGATTAGTATATCTTTGTTTTTTTCGTAAAAGATGAGAGAAGCTTTCCCCAAACGATTAGCAAGAGAGTTTTAAGTTGTTTTGTGAATCGTTTGAGTGCTATGGCAGCTCTTCTTCCCCCTTTCAATCTCGTGATTATTCATGTCTCAGTACTGTCCATATTTTTAGTCGATATCGTTTAAGCTAGTTTAGTAGTAGATGGAGGATGGTCATTGTCTGTTGTTGTTCTTAAAGTAAAAAGTGAAAATTTTGGTCGAAGGCTTGTGTTTATAAAATAGTGTGTCGGTAGCATTACTTAGTGGATTTTATTGGGAATGGTCTCGTCCCTTCGACAGTTTCTTCAAGTTGGGTGTGTTTTACTTAAATTAATTATCATTATTATTGTTTTGAAGTTTTGAGTTGGATTATTATCTTTGAGTATTTTATACATATTGGCAGCATACAAGCCTATTACTCTATCTTTATTTTTCATCAGTTTTCGCTAAATGTTTAGAGTTGTACGACTGACATTTTGTGTGTTTTGAATAAATGGATTGGTACTAAATGCCCTCTAACCCCTTTCTTTATTTTCTCTGGCATGTATACGCGTCCACAATGGACTTTTTCCCTTCACATCTGAATTAGGGCCTTTGGCCCAATTTTTCTCTGTCGAGTCAACCCAAAATCGGCGTACAGATCCCGAAGTTTAAAAGAATTGAAGAAGCCGAAGTTTATTTCTTTGTGTTTTATTTGTAATGGGCCTAAGCCCTTGTCGTTTTTATTTTATTTTATTATTGCATTATGTTACTAGAACTTAGGACAGGTACAAAAGGGAAATTGGTCGAAAACCCAAAACAGGTGGGTCCAAAATTCCGGTCAAGGCGAACAGAACCCGGATTTGGACCCAAATCTCTCTCCCTATCTCTTTATATGCTTTTAATTATTTATCTGCTTTATTTGTCGTTAATTTTAAAGCTAGAGAATCCGAATCCCCGCAAAACGCCTTAAATGTTTTATCGATTTAAAACTAATAATTTTGCAAATAATTCACTTAGGTAAATTTTCACTTTCAAAAAATCTTAAATGATTTTGGCTTTTGTTTTCCAAACAAACTCTAAAGAATATTTTCATCGCAATTGTAATCCTTAGCCAAATAATTAGTTGTTGGATAACCGTAGGTTAGCGGAACGTCTTAGGTGCTTTCAAAACCTTCCTAAGACGTTAATATGAATCCCCGAACCCTTTTAGTTTTCAAAAGATTTTTCTGTTAAAACTTTTGAAAACATATTTTTTCTTGATTTTTCTCAAAAATTAAGTGGCGACTCTCAAAAAGGTCGCCATTTCTGTTTTAATCGAAAAAATATTTTTTTAAGGATTTCGACCTTTTTGAGAGTCGCCACTTAATTTTTGAGAAAAATCAAGAAAAAATATGTTTTCAAAAGTTTTAACAGAAAAATCTTTTGAAAACTAAAAGGGTTCGGGGATTCATATTAACGTCTTAGGAAGGTTTTGAAAGCACCTAAGACGTTCCGCTAACCTACGGTTATCCAACAACTAATTATTTGGCTAAGGATTACAATTGCGATGAAAATATTCTTTAGAGTTTGTTTGGAAAACAAAAGCCAAAATCATTTAAGATTTTTTGAAAGTGAAAATTTACCTAAGTGAATTATTTGCAAAATTATTAGTTTTAAATCGATAAAACATTTAAGGCGTTTTGCGGGGATTCGGATTCTCTAGCTTTAAAATTAACGACAAATAAAGCAGATAAATAATTAAAAGCATATAAAGAGATAGGGAGAGAGATTTGGGTCCAAATCCGGGTTCTGTTCGCCTTGACCGGAATTTTGGACCCACCTGTTTTGGGTTTTCGACCATTTCCCTTTTGTACCTGTCCTAAGTTCTAGTAACATAATGCAATAATAAAATAAAATAAAAACGACAAGGGCTTAGGCCCATTACAAATAAAACACAAAGAAATAAACTTCGGCTTCTTCAATTCTTTTAAACTTCGGGATCTGTACGCCGATTTTGGGTTGACTCGACAGAGAAAAATTGGGCCAAAGGCCCTAATTCAGATGTGAAGGGAAAAAGTCCATTGTGGACGCGTATACATGCCAGAGAAAATAAAGAAAGGGGTTAGAGGGCATTTAGTACCAATCCATTTATTCAAAACACACAAAATGTCAGTCGTACAACTCTAAACATTTAGCGAAAACTGATGAAAAATAAAGATAGAGTAATAGGCTTGTATGCTGCCAATATGTATAAAATACTCAAAGATAATAATCCAACTCAAAACTTCAAAACAATAATAATGATAATTAATTTAAGTAAAACACACCCAACTTGAAGAAACTGTCGAAGGGACGAGACCATTCCCAATAAAATCCACTAAGTAATGCTACCGACACACTATTTTATAAACACAAGCCTTCGACCAAAATTTTCACTTTTTACTTTAAGAACAACAACAGACAATGACCATCCTCCATCTACTACTAAACTAGCTTAAACGATATCGACTAAAAATATGGACAGTACTGAGACATGAATAATCACGAGATTGAAAGGGGGAAGAAGAGCTGCCATAGCACTCAAACGATTCACAAAACAACTTAAAACTCTCTTGCTAATCGTTTGGGGAAAGCTTCTCTCATCTTTTACGAAAAAAACAAAGATATACTAATCAGTAGCGTATGCGAATAGATTCATTAGGTTAGAAATCCAGCATTTCAGTACTACTTGAAAGAAGAAAACACAATAAGAAACAATAACGAAGGAAATATAGACCAATAAGGCAAGAAAATACAACATTAGCTACAAAGTAACAGCTACTCGAAACAACCCGGAGATGAAAACGCTCAAGAGCACAATGCTAAGCACAATAGAACTGTCTATTTCGACCAGGAATAATAGTATCATAAAGGCGCAATAATCCGACACAATAAAACAAAGGAAAACAGACAGAGAAAAAAAAACATTATGGAAGAGACATCACAACTTATAAATAGAACTCTCATGCTTCTGGAAAGTCAAAATATATATATATACATATATACATATAAAAAAGGGTAAACCATTATCACGAAAATGACAAAGAGCTAATGCTTGAGGAAGGAGTAAGATACTAATGATCAATCTCAATTCCGAGAACAAAGAATAACAAAAATATTAATGGCCAGCAAACTTTGACAAGATGGTCATATTTCAACAAAATCTGCAGTCACATATCTTAATGGCTAATTCCAATTTTCTCACTATGAATACGAAAGGGTAATGGGGAACGATTAAGTCAGCTTAATCTGCAGGGGTCTGCTAGCATATAATAAAAAATGACCAAGAAAATGACCAAAACACATACCAACAGCGAAGAAATGGGTCTATGTGGCTAACATGCTAATGAAAAGACTCAGCTAACTACGCAAAACAAAAAATCGGCCATATTCATGTAACCTCTGAGAGGTTTCAATGATGCTTGATTCGAACGAGATACAGAATCATGAGATCGATTAAAAGCAGTCATACATCATATCTAAGCTACCAACTAGACAGAAAAATCGACGACCACAACTAACAATGTCACATTATAGCAACAAAGATGAGAAAAATATCGAAAGGGAGGGTGTTACCTTCTTAGGGGCAGTGAACTGGGACAAACGACGAGCGTCAGAGAAAGCAATGACTTCCACACAAACGGAACAACCAATAGTGAAAAGAAGGCCCAAACTCGAATGAAGTATCTACTCCAAATCTGAAACCGAGTGAGCCATTTCCCAGAGTATTTCGTATAGATTCTGATCACTTAAACTTGTTCTTAATATATATTTCTTAGCTTTCAGAAAATTCCTCCTCTTCTGTATAGGACTATGGATGGTTTTGCCTTCTTTCTCGAGAAAATTTTTATCCAAAGAGATTTTCCTTCACTAAACAAACTCTCTGTTTCTTGCTCAAAGAATAATCTCTTCAATTCAAAAAATCTCCCTCTTCTGTGAGGAAAAGAAACTATATATAGGCCAAGAATTAGGGTTTTGAAAAAATGGGAAAGAAATCGGGTTAGACCCATATCCATTTAGAATTTTTCAATCAAAAATCAAAACCAAAACTCAAATATTCTCGGACGCTCTCGACTCAAACGGGACGAAATTGAGGTGGATGGCTGAGATTGATCCTTCGTCCTTGGCGTGCTTCGTGTCTTCATCTCAAGCTAGCGAGGACAAGGTCACAGGTCTGCCATCCCACTAAAAAACCGTAAGGATTGAAGGCGCCGCTGAGAGAAGACGACAAAAGGAATCGTACTGCCCTCTGCCATTCCCCTTTCGCATGGAGCTCGCGCGAATTGAATCCGCTGGCTCTTTGAACGTTTGCGCGTCTCTCAACGCGCACAGAGGTAGCTCGATCGTCGCTGCGCGTGCTTTGGAAGAGGAAAAAGAACGGGTTTGGATCAATTTTGATTTGGGTGATCTGGGAATTATCGTTGCACGCTCTGTTTTTTTTTTTTTTTTTTTGATCAAAACGGGTCAAATTAAAAGGGAATTTGGGCTGGAAAGGAAGAAGGGCTGAAACCAATCGGTTAGGAAAGAAAAAGGTTAAATGGGCTAAAGAAAATGACTTAAGAAAAAGGGTCCAAACCGGTCTTTTAGTTAAATAAAAACAACAACTTAGTCAAATTAACTCGTAATTGGTCAACTCGATTAGATTTTCAAAAAAAAGAGGATGAATTAATGTAATTAATTAACAAGCTTCTTAAGTTTAATAAAAATAAAATAATTAATTCGAATAAACTAAAGGTCCAAAACATAAGCTAAAAACTCAACCAAATCTCATGTAAAACAAAATATTACTATCAATATATATATATTTCGAATATTGATAAAGTTTAAATAATTACACGAATAATTATGTAGGACATATATGCTAGCTAAAACGATATAAAAGTCAACCTCATTTAAAACGACTTGCAAGTTGAATTTATTATTATTTTATTTACATATGTATAAAATTAATTATTTTAAGTTGTTTAAACTCGAGAAGCTCGCTAGTTAATTATTATCGAGGAGGGTCAAAATTGGGTGTCAACAACTGTCCCTCATTTTACTTGGATTGATGCAAGAAATGTGAGAAAAATGAAATTGACCAAGCCAATTTTGACCGACCTCATCTTTATCTTTTAGGAAAGGGATTTGGTACGGACTTTAGGAATCATGGCCGAACCCCGAAAATGGGTCTCCTACATATCTCAGTCTATATGAGAATTCAGGCCACTTGTAGTTCGATACGCTTGATTTAACGCACGATTTCGAAAGAATTTAAAAGCCATCTCGACACC
Organism: Solanum lycopersicoides; assembly: GCA_022817965.1. NCBI lineage: Eukaryota > Viridiplantae > Streptophyta > Magnoliopsida > Solanales > Solanaceae > Solanum > Solanum lycopersicoides. The sequence goes on along the minus strand of CM040625.1, from coordinate 50,107,756 downwards.
GGATTATGAGGGGATCCAAATGCTTGGGGGTAAGATCTAAGATCGAATATTGGAATACAACCGAGTTTTTAACATTGATCTCGCCTACATATCCTTGAATATCAGGAATCAGGCTGCTTGTAGTTCGACTCAATCGGTTGAAAAGAAAATTTATTATGCTAAATTACCTTTGGTTTTGGATGAGCGACAAAATTAGACGAGTATGAAAAGGAGGCTTGTAACCTCTTAGCCATGAATGTGGCGCGCTTCACACCCATGCTTAAGAACTTACACGGACATAATTTCCAAAGCTCTTGGCGCATTGTCACTCGGATTGGAAACTTGCTTCCGATAGACCAACATTTCGGGTGCAAAACTGAAACTGAAAAACGAAGAAAAACCCACATGCCTTAAGATAGGGGTGTGGTTTGATTGTGGTGGAAGTCGCTCCTCTGCTCGCGTCCTCTTTGGACTATGTCCCAGTTCGCTGCTAAGAAAAAGTTCCACGTTGTGCTGCATCCTTTTTGATGTCGTCCGCACCTATGGTTTGTTTTTGGAGAATTCATCCTTTCGGATGCTCTCGACAAAGACTGGGATAAAATTGTCAGCCTGAAAATGCAATTTAAATGGGAGACAGTGTCTTTTACCGTATCGACACTTAATTGTTCTCCTCGACATTTGACGTCAACTCGATCGGTTTGACGTAAAGCAAATAAAGCTTATGTCTTGTGTTTGCAATATAATCTTCAATGTACTCTTCCCTTGATGTCAAAATAAATAAATGCTGATGCAATGCTGATATTTCTTTTGATGTCAATGTATTCTTCAGGTTGTTTACTCTTATCATAAATAAAGAGTGCAGTTGATGCCAATAAAACGAATATCCTTCTTGAAATGCACGACTTCTACTCCGGTAGTGCATGATTACTTGCGGGGTATGAATATCTTCCCGCGATGCGTAAATTTTGCGAGGGATGGAATCTTCTCGCGATGCATAAATTCTGCGAGGTACGAATATCTTCTCACGATGCATAATTTCTGCAAGGCATGAAATCTTCTCGCGATGCAATAAATTCCGCAAGGTATGAAATCTTCTTGCGATGTATAAATTTCTGCGAGGGATGAAATCTTCTCGCAATGCATAAATTTCTGCGAGGCATGAAATCTTCTCGCGATGCATAAATTCAGCAAGGTATGAAATCTTCTTGCAATGTATAAATTTCTGCGAGGGATGGATATCGACTCGCGATGCATGATCCTCCGCGATGCATGAATATTGACTCGCGATGCATGATCCTCCGCGATGCATGAATATTGACTCGCGATGCATGATCTTCCGCGATGCATGAATATTGACTCGCGATGCATGATCTTCCACGATGCATGAATATTGACTCGCGATGTATGATCTTCCGCGATGCATGAATATTGACTCGCGATGCATGATCTTCCGCGATGCATGAATATTGACTCGCGATGCATGATCTTCCGCAATACATGACTAATGATAAAATGATTTTCCAAATAATGCATCGTCTTGATCGATAATAAAATAAATGACCCCTCCGGGTATTGTATTGTCTTGATCGATAAAATAAATGATCCCTCCGGGTAATGCATAATATCATATCTGTCATTATGATGCAAATGACGTCCTTTACGGAAACCGTAACCTCTTCCTCACTTGATTCACCTTTGAATCTAGCTGGACATTCTCTATAGACTTCATGTTGTTGGAAATTGACTGAAATAAACAAATCATATTCCCAAGTTTTCGGTATAAGCAATAAAATAATTCCTGCGTTTACAGGAACACCGTTAATTTGGGAGAGCTTTCTCCTTCCTCGACTCCTCCATATTCATCGATCAGAGGAATTTGCTGATTTTTGAGAAATATTATGAGCCTGCATCCACAGAAAAATAGTTAGTTTAAGACAGACTGATCTGTGTCGACTCTTCAATCGTCCGCTCCTCGTCCTGCTATCTCTGGTTGCTTTCCAGATCTCCCGACTCTTGATAGACAAGACAGAATATTTATGCCAAAACAAATGAAACATAAAAGGAAATATTTTAGAAAAAATAAATTTTTGAGAAGTAATATTTTGAAAAGGGGCACTGCCAAATGTCATGTCACGTCAGGCTTATGGAACTTCTCCGAGCTTGATGATTGGGAGGTATATCTGATTATGCGATGGGGAGTATTCAGAGTCACTCTAGACTGTCGATAAACCCATGCTGAAATTTTGAGGTCATCCTCAAAATTTCTGTCCCAGTTACAAGTTTTGTTTATCTTCAAATGTCGGTAAGTAAATCCGTGGGATTTTGAGATCCTCTCAAAAATTCTGTCCCAGTTGCAAATCTTGAAGTAGCTTCAGTCTCGACTTGCTGAGGAAAAATCTTTTTCTTGAGAATTTTTTAGACCCTCTCAAAAATTCTGTCCCAGTTTCTATTGTATAGAGGAATAGAAATCTTACGGGAAATATGACCGAACCCTTGTGGCGCCTACGTATCCCGTTGAGGCAGGAATCAGGTCGAACGTAGTTCCCCCTCAAAGGCTGACTAAGATAAGAAAATTACAAAGGAAACCGACCGAGGCCGACAGAGGCCGCCTACGTATCTCATTCTTGAGAATTCAGGTCGAACGTAGTTCAGATACAAGGAAATATTTAAAAGGGGATAAAGGGGTGACCGAGGCCGACATAGGCCGCCTACGTATCTCATTCTTGAGAATTCAGGTCAGACGTAGTTCATTACAAGAGGGATAAAAATTCAAAACAAAGCAAATACAAGCAAATGAACAATTACGAGAAAACAGTAAAACGCAAACCGAATCTTCACACGTAGTATCTCTTGACAGCATCTGAATTGATCGGTTTTGGCCACGCGGTGCCATCCATCTCACAGGACCAAGCACCTCCAGATAATACTTTACGAACCACGTAGGGTCCTTGCCAATTTGGTGCAAATTTTCCTTTGTACTCGTCTTGATGAGGAAAAATGCGCTTAAGGACCCATTGCCGATTTCAAAAATTCTGGCTCTGACTTCTTGTGAAAGCACGAATCATTCTTGTCGATACAACTGACCATGACAAACGGCAACCATTCTTTTTCATCGATCAAGTTAACTGATCAATTCTCTTGCTAACCCATTCAGCATTACTTAGCTCAGCTTCTTGGATAATTCTCAAGGAGGTATCTCAACTTCGGCGGTATGACTGCTTCGTTCCGTACACTAACAAGTAGGGAGTAGCTCCAGTCGACGTTCTGACAGTCGTTCGATAACCCAATAAAGCATATGGCAACATCTCATGCCAACCTCGGTGATTGTCAATCATTTTCCTCAGGATCTTCTTGATATTCTTATTGGCGGCTTCTACGGCTCCATTCATTTGCGGACGATAAGCGGTCGAGTTTCGGTGAGTAATCTTAAACTGTTCACATATCTCTCTCATCAAGTGACTATTGAGATTTGCACCGTTATCAGTAATGATGGATTCTGGCACTCCAAACCTGCATATTAGATTGTTGCGAACAAAATCAGCTACAACTTTCTTGGTGACCGACTTGTACGAAGCTGCTTCCACCCACTTAGTGAAATAATCAATGGCAACCAAAATAAATCTGTGTCCATTAGAGGCGGCTGGCTCTATCGGACCGATGACATCCATGCCCCAAGCTACAAACGGCCAAGGTGAACTCATAGCATTAAGTTCGTGAGGCGGCACTCGTATCAAATCACCATGCACTTGACATTTATGACACTTCTGCACAAACTTGCAACAATCATTCTCCATAGTCATCCAGAAATAACCGGCTCGAAGGATTTTTCGTGCTAAAGTGAGCCCATTCATATGCGTTCCACACACTCCGGCATGTATTTGTTCAATAAGCTTCCCGGCTTCAACAGCATCGACACATCTTAGAAGACTCAAATCTGGAGTTCTCTTATAAAGGACTTCTCCACTTAGAAAGAAATTGAGAGCCATGCGGCGTATCGACTTCCTTTGGTTGGATGCAGCATCTTCTGGATAAATACCAGACTCCAAATATTTCTTTATATCGAAATACCATGGTAAACCGTCAGGTTCTGCCTCAACATGTGAACAATGAACTGGATGTTCTCTCAACTCTATATCCAGTGGATCAATATAGTCAGTATCCGGATGTTTAATCATTGAAGCGATGGTGGCAAGAGCATCGGCCAACTCATTTTGTATCCTGGGAGTATGTCTAAACTCGATCTTACGAAATCTCTTGCATAACTTCTGTACATACTGTACGTAAGGTATGATCTTCGGGTTTTTCACAGCCCATTCTCCTTGAACTTGATGAATCAACAAGTCTGAATCTCCAATGACGAGCAACTCGTAGACATTCATGTCGATGGCCATTTTCAAACCAAGAACACAAGCTTCATATTCGGCCATGTTGTTCGTGCAATTAAATCGGAGCTTAGCTGCCATGGGATAGTGTTGACCAGATTCTGACACTAGAACCGCCCCAATACCTTTTCCCTGGTGATTTGCTGCTCCATCAAAGAATAATCTCCACCAGGATATGCTTCAGAAATATCTTCACCTACAAATGATACTTCTTCATCATGAAAATAAGTCTTGAGCGGTTCATATTCTTCGTCAACAGGATTCTCTGCAAGATGATCAGCCAAGGCCTGTGCCTTTATCGCCTTTTGAGTCACATACACAATATCAAATTCACTCAACAACATTTGCCATTTAGCTAATTTTCCGGTTGGCATCGCTTTCTGGAAAATATACTTCAACGGGTCCATTCTGGAAATGAGATATGTAGTGTAAGAAGACAAGTAATGCCTCAATTTCTGAGCAAGCCAAGTCAAAGCGCAACATGTTCTCTCCAACAGAGTGTAACGAGACTCATATGGGGTAAACTTTTTGCTTATGTAATAGATAGCTCTTTCCTTCTTCCCTGTCTCGTCGTGTTGACCGAGCACGCATCCGAATGCACTATCTGATATGGACAAATATAGCAACAAAGGACTCCCTTCTCGCGGAGGGACCAATACTGGCGGATTTGACAAATAGCTCTTGATAGCATCAAAAGCAGTCTGACACTCTTCAGTCCACTTCGTCGGAGCGTCTTTCTTCAACAACTTGAAGATAGGCTCACACACCACGGTTGATTGAGCTATGAATCGACTAATGTAGTTCAACCTCTCTAAGAAACTCATCACCTCTTTTCTCGTCTTCGGCGGAGGTAACTCTTGAATTGCTTTAATTTTAGAAGGATCGAGCTCTATACCCCTTCTACTGACTATAAATCCCAACAACTTGCCGGCTGGAACTCCAAAAGCGCATTTGGCGGGATTTAATTTCAAGTTGTAACGACGCAAACGATCAAAGAACTTCTTCAAATTCATCAAGTGGTCTGAACTCTCGCGGGACTTGATTATGACGTCATCTACATACACCTCAATCTCCTTATGAATCATGTCATGAAATATGGTCGTCATAGCCCTCATATAGGTAGCACCAGCATTCTTGAGGCCAAATGGCATCACTCTGTAGTGATATACACCCCACGGTGTAATAAAAGCTGTCTTTTCTGCGTCTTCTTCATCCATCAAAATTTGATGATAACCTGCATAACAGTCCACAAATGACTGCATCTCATGTTTGGCACAGTTGTCAATCAAAATATGAATATTCGGCAACGGAAAATTATCCTTCGGGCTAGCCTTGTTGAGATCTCTATAGTCAACACAAATCCTGATTTTCCCGTCTTTTTGGCGACCGGAACGACGTTGGCCAACCAGGTTGGATATTGTGTTACTTCTACCAGTCGGGACTCTATTTGCTTGGTGATTTCTTCCTTAATCTTCAAACTCAGTTCAGGCTTGAATTTTCGAGTTTTTTGCTTCACCGGCTCGAACCCTGGGTTAATCGGTAGCTTATGAGATACAACATCGGTACTCAACCCTTGCATATCACCGACTTCCCAAACAAACACATCACTATATTCGGCAAGCAAGTGAACCAGGCTCTCCTTCTGAACCTCATTTAGGTGGATGCTGATTTTAACCTCTTTGACACACTCTTGGTTGCCCAGGTTTACCGTTTCAGCTTCTTCTAAATTTGGTTTATACTGATTTTCAAACTGACGAAATTCCTTGGCAACATACTCTGGTTCCTCACTTTCCTCTCCGTAATCATCAACCTCGTCATCACCTGCCTCATTTTGTTCATTCAGCTCGTGACACGACATGACATTGGCAGGTTTAAAATTTACCTTACTGAAACCATAAATAAACGAAGTTAGAAAATCAAAGCATGACAGATGATTAAATAAGCTAAATTAAAAAAATAAAAGAGGCTTTCATAAAAATTGAAAAACAATGCAAACTTTGGCCATGGCAGAGCCATATTGCCTTTTTGAACATCACGACGGGAATTTAAAAGTTCAAATAGTTAAAATGCAAAATGGTGGGTCTCGGGCCTCTTCCGGACTACCACCGATTAAAACGTGCATAAAACGATGCCCTTCTACCAAGGAGTTCGGGAGACCAGGATGGGCGTGGAGGTCCAGTTCTGCAGCGTCTCTCCGGGCTCAGCATCACGGAATCCTGTCAGCTCGACCTCTTCTTCAATAATAGCATCTATCTCTTCAAAAAGGCCACAGATTCCTTCCCCCAGGTTCTCCTCCTCTGCATGCTCACGAACGGGGAATGATTGATATAGATGAGGGATTGGTTTAGCTAATGCTTGATCATTCTTCTTTTCAGCTTCAAATCATCATCTGTGGGGACGTACCCCAAACCATATCTAGCTCCTTTGACGGAGACCGGAACAGGCTCAATAATTCCTTGGGAATTTCTTCCCAATCCAACACCTGGTTCAAAACCATTCTGCAGCATCACAGTGGCTATCATCTTATACACGGCAGGCATATGAGGCTGTGGGGCCAAATCCTCACCAGTGGCATTTACCAGCTCCACTGTATAGAAATCGGTACCCCGAGACACTTCATCAATAATCGGCGCCTGTCTACCAGAGCGATTCCCTTCACCATGAATAACCAACTCTTCATTTCTCCAAACGAGCTTCATCATCTGATGCAAAGTAGAAGGCACAGCTCCAGCCATATGAATGAAAGGCCTTCCCAGAAGAAGGTTGTAACTTGTATCAATATCTAAGACTTGGAACTGTGTGCTGAACTCTGCCGGACCCACTTGGATGACCAGATTTACCGCTCCCAAGGTATCTCTTTGGACCCCATCAAAAGCCCTTACGTTGACTTGGTTTTGTTCCAACTTTCCCAAGTCAAAACGTAACTGCTTCAGTGTCGACAATGGACAAATATTTAAGCCGGATCCGTCATCTACCAAGACACGATTTATGACCTTCTCACGACATATCACAGTGATGTGTAGCGCCTTGTTATGTGACCTCCCTTCAATAGGCAGCTCATCGTCACAAAAGCTGATTCGGTGCCCTCGAATAACTTGATGAATCATGGCAGCCACGTTATCACTACTTGTACCTGAGGGTACGTATGTATCGTCGAGAGCTCTCATTAAGGCCTGCCTATGGGATTGAGAGCTCATCAGTAGGGCCCACACGGAGATCTGAGCCGGGGTCTTCTCTAAATGTTTGACGATGGAATAATCCTTTGGTTGCATCCTTCTCCAGAATTCTTCCGCTTCTCCCTCGCTTATCGGCCTCTTAGCCTGGTCCTTCTTCTGTCCTCCGAGAGCAAGCTCGTCAGGAGTGTAACACCTTCCAGACCTGGTCATGCCTTGAGCAGCAGCGGTTTCAATAACAAACTTAGGTTTGACGAGAGTTTCTGACGGCACCAAGGCAACAGCCTTTGTAGGTGTCAAAATAACGAACTCTCTTCTTTCTTTGACACTTAAAGAAGCGACAGCCCTTTCCAAGTCCTCATGCACAATGGGGGTAATCATCTTTGTGCCACACCCGTCTTCGTCCGTTTCGATCATATTAACATTGCCACCTTCATGATTCGGCAACGGGTTTGTGTTGACATTTGGTGCCGCCGGTTGGAGAGAAACTACCTCCTGATCGATCAGATCCTGGATTTTATGCTTAAGGTTGATACAATCTTCCGTGTCATGTCCAACACTGTTGGAATGATAAGCACATCTTTGATCTGGCTTGTAGAACTTTGAATTGACATCCACGGGCTTGGGACCCACAGGGTGGATGTATCCAGCCGCGGCTAGTCTCTCAAATAGTTTGGTCCGGCTTTCAGCAAGTGCAGTGAAGTTCCTTGGGGGCCTTTTTTCAAATCTGGGTCGGGAAGGGTCATAACCACTTTGCTGAGGGGGAGGCACCTGCTGATAATTTCGGGTATTCGGACGAGGAGCTTGGCTTCTAGGATAAGGGTTTGTTTGATAATTTGGCGATGGAGCTTGGTAATTCGGGAGAGGGTTTTTGATATAATGGAGCTTGGACTTGATAAACGGGTGATGGTGCTCGGTAGCTCGACTGTACATTGGCACAGTTGGGAGCAATATTCTGATAAGGGGATGGAATCTGGTAAGGTTGAGGGTAATTTGGGTATATGGGGAAAGATTTTGGAGATTAAGGGGTGGACTCTGGTACAACGGAACTTGAGCGTTTGGATAGGTGGGGGTAGTATTATGGTTATTGGGATGATTGATTGCGGGTAGTAGGCTTGGTGAGATTTTGGGGAAGGCCTGGAACGATCTTGGGAATGTGACGAGTTTCTGGGGTTTTTCTTCCCCATACGAGACAGCGGCAACTTCCTCTCTTTTCTTCTTCGTCAATCCTGAAGATCCAGGTGATGCGGATACACGGGCTATCTTCCCCGATTTCAAACCATCTTCGATAGTCTCACCAACTTTGACTATCTCGGCGAATTTAGCTCCGACTAGCAACATGATTCTGTCGTAGTATTCTGGCTCCTGCACCCGCACAAACACTTCCACAATCTCTTTCTCTGTCATGGGCGGCCTTACTCTTGCTGCTTCCTTCCTCCATCTATAGGCAAACTCCCTATAGCTTTCAGTTGGTTTCTGCTTCATCTTCTCTAGAGAATATCGATCGGGAACTATCTCAACATTGTATGCAAATCGGTCAATGAAGTCTTTGGCCAGCGCATTCCAACTGGGCCACTGCCTGGTTTCGTGTGACGTAAACCACTCGAGGGCCTCCCCACATAGACTTCGGCTGAAAAGCCGCATCAACAAGGCCTCATCCCTGCCAACTCCCACGAGCTGGTCACAATATGCTCTTAGATGAGCCATGGGGTTGCCTACTCCCCCGAAGGTGTCAAACTTCGGAATTTTGAACCCTTCGGGAAGGTTCAAATCTGGGTGGATGCACAACTCTTCGTAACTGAGTCCCACGACGTCTGGGATGCATTGTAGCTCTTTCATAGCCCTTTTAATTTCCTCTTTTATATCGATCTTCGCATCCTCCTTTGCCTTCCATTCTCTTTCCTGTTCTTCATAGTGATCCAACTCAGAACCGTGCACCTCGTGCTCGGCAGGAACGGGAACTTGGAAGGTGGCTCTTTTTGGGAGGGGCGGGGCTATAGAGGGACTTGGAACATTTTGGGCGGTCTGGTAGTTCTGTGGGTAAGCCTGAGGATTGGTGTTCTGATTTAAATGGTGATGAGGTGTTTGGGGATTGAAGGCAGTTTGATTTTGATTTTGGTTTTGATTCTGTGGCGGTGGGGCGGTTTGAGTATTCTGAGGATGGGGTGGCATTTGAGGGTGGTTATTTGGAAGAGGCGATGGAGTTTGGTAAGATACAGAAGCGTATTGGGGGTTTTGGGTAGTTAGATCTATCACAGACGGATTATGCACAGGTGTAGAAGGCTGATTCTGAGTTGGATCCATATTTGAGGAAGGGAAGTAGATTGGAGGTCTTCCGTCCGTGGCGTTAGAAGCAAATCCAGGTGGAGGCAGATCCTGTCTCCGTTGCATTTCACCTCATCTCCGCAATTTGCTGCATCAGCTGCATAATCAATTCATTCTGTTCTGCTACGGTGGGTTGAGCCACCACAACGTCAGTAAGACTCACTTCTTCATTATTATCCCCATAACTGCCTTTCCTCTGTCAGAACTTTGCCCTGGGAAGGAATCTGCGGGACCTTTTGATCTGGTGAAGTAAGGATGATCTGCCAGCTTAATCGACACAGATCAGTTCAAAATACCTGAGGAGGAAAACAACTCAAAGGCAGATTTGTTAGTTTGGACTCAGAATACAAAACACATAATATCACATAGAGAGCAGACAAACACACAAGTTGCTTTGTTTGAGGATATCTTTAACCCACGAGTAAGGACGAAAACATTTTTTTTTTTTTTTTTTTTTTTTTTTTTTACAAGCAGGAATTTGCTTGCTCTTTTAATTTGACATTGTCTCAGAAAGGCCAAATCGCGTTGAGCTAAGGTCTTCTTGCAGCTGCTTTTTGATGTCTGTTGATCTGATCTTTGTATCCTCTTGTAATATGAAAAGGAAGAATGAAAAATTTTGAAAGATAGGGGCCGGGCCTTGGAAGGCTGCCTACGTATCTCTCAAGGAGAATTCAGGCCCAACGTAGTTCGAGTTTGGGATAAAATATTTTCATTCATTCTTTCATTACGGTTACAAGGAAATTGAAAGACAACATTGGAATTCTTAAAAGATAACATGATGATGACACGTTAGTCATTTCTCTTCTTGTTGCAGTGTCACTCTCTTCCTTTCAGACGACCCAGAAATGGAGGCTTGTAGACGATTTCCTCACCGTCGTCCTCCTCAGTCAATTCGGGGTGAGCGTTGTCGGGACCACTATTGCCCCCTTGCTCACGGATAGAGTATTTTCCGCGCATTTTCTGAATTTGTCTATCATGTCATGGTGGAACGCCTTGTTCTTCTTCCTTAATGCCGACATCCTTTCTTCCATAGCGATGAATTCCGTCATTTCCGCTTTCAGTTCTTCATCTAGTGACACATTTTTGGCCAACAGACTCGCGGTTTCCGAATCTATCTCCGCTTCTCTTGCCTCTCTTTCTTGAATCTGTAATCGAAGCATGTCCAATTTTTGGCTTAGATCCTCTTTTTCTTCCTCAATACTTTCTTCCTCTTTTCTTTTGACATCAATTCTTCGTCCAGTGTCGCAGTCGCAGCTTTGTAGACTGACGTGGCAACTTCGACCCTAAGCCTCCTCTCTGACCTCTTGAATCTTTCGTGTGATTTGTTCTATCTTTCTTTGTAACTCCTCTCCAGTGAGCCTCATCTGGATATTCTTACCCTTATCCATAGCAGTGATTTGCTTTTCCTGAGACAATAGAGTAATGTTTAGGATTTGTGTGAGAGATGTCTTTTGAGTGAGAAACTTAAGACTCGGAAATTTGGTCGGACATTTTGTAACAGTGGCTTCTGTATATTTTTTTGTAAGATTTCTGGATAGGAGTAAGTTTACGATATCCTCATTCATAGCAACATAACACATAAGCAGTTAAACACACATATATCGCGTCCTAAACATGCTTGTGACCCTTTTGTGCCAAGGGTGGGCCTAGCGAATTGAAGGATGCATATGCTTTTTTAAACCAGATTTATTATCCCCAAAATACTTCATTAGTAGCATCCAAAATGTTTGACAAACATAAAACAGAGAAATAGTCCTGAAAATAAATTACAAAACAAAGTACAAATAAAACAGTCCCACGCAGGGGATGGTAAAATTCAAGCCTCCTCTGATCCTTCGCCAAGTCTGGTCCTCTTGGCGATGTTGACCTCTTCCCACATGGCATATCTGTTCGCCCAGAGATGATCTCTCGCCAATCGAGCTCCTTCTTGATGTCTGAACCCCTCTATCGACTGAATCTGTTGTTCCATGCTATCATCTAACTCTGTCATGCACTGTCTGGCTCTTCGTAGTTCTTGTTTCAATCGAGCTATGACTTTGGCGTTTTCTGAGTGACGACGTTGATGCTCTAATTCACTCCTATCAAACTTCTCTTGAAGGCGGTGGAGTCGGACTTGATGTTTGGCTCCAACATCGGCAATAATGTGAGGAACGTTTGGACCAGGCTCAATAGTTCCAGCGAGACTCTTTTTCAACCATTCTTTGTACTCCCCCGAACATTCTGGACGAAACCTATCTGGTACAGGCTCACCCAACACTCTTCGAGATCTCCACATCCTGCGCATGTCTTCAGCAAATGCAACTCGCCCATTCTCGTGGTCAGTTACGAACTTCTTCATATTCGCAATCTGGGGTAACTCTTGTTTCCCTCCTAGTTGCCTTAGGACTCGACCAGGAGCATATGGTCTAGTCCCTCTTAACCCAGCAAATACCAAGTAAGGGACTTTTTCTGTTCGAACCACCATGTTTTTAGTTACCACCAATCTGTCTATGACCACTGTACGTCTTCTTCTCTCAGCCCTCGAAGCCTCGGATACCAAAAACTCTCTCCTCCAGTCTTGTTGCAACGATTGTGATACAACCACCAATCATGACCATGTAGCTCGTCGGACCGTCTTAGGGGATCTGGTTCTTTTGGGTTATGAGTCTTGATTAAATGTCGCATCATCCACCACTGTAGTATCAGATTACACCCTTGAAAGAAACGTTCTCCGTTCTGACACTTGTCTAAAGCCCTGTAGATGTCGGCCAGAATCATAGGCGCTAAAGTGTAGTACTTTGTCGATGTTTTGTAATCCACTCCATAGATGGCATGAGTGACCATAAATACACTAGGATGAATAGTGTATTTTGGCCCTTGAGGAAAAACACATCGTTCCGAGCAACATATCGCAAATGCAAGGGGACGCGTCTCTTTCCATTTCTCTTTTGAGACGAACTCGTCTTTATGTTTCTCATAAGCCCTTGCACGCCCAAATCGATATATATAACTTTCTGAATGGTATATTTGGACCAGGGAGCTTGTCCATCCATTCGGCTTTAACCAATGACAACTTTTCTTTAATTTGGGCGAAATCCCATATTACGGGGTTTAGAAGATCTGTATCTGGATGTCGCTTCCTTTTGTTGCACATGGCGACAC